>BLKR01000982.1:0-363127 GCA_011170035.1 Teleogryllus occipitalis
GCTGAGGCTGAGGCTGAGGCTGAGGCTGAGGCTGAGGCTGAGGCTGAGGCTGAGGCTGAGGCTGAGGCTGAGGCTGAGGCTGAGGCTGAGGCTGAGGCTGCTGAGTGGGGAGTCATCAGTATTTGCCCGGCCTGCATCCCTTGTTAGAATGCTCATCCGGTTTTTGTGTTTGTAGATTTTACTATTTAATTCTTGAAAGCATGGCTCAAACTGATCAAGTCAGTCGGAGCTTATGTTGGTTGGTAGTAAATATTAATTTTCTAACCTGATAGTTTTAATCTGGCTCTGAGGCTGGGTGTTGCACTAATAAGATAGGGCGCAGGTCTTTGTAAAAGAAACAAGTCAGTGGGTATTCGTTTGTTTTTAAATCTCGGTGGTTTGTTCGCATATTATTCATAATTTTTAAAAGTGGATGTTTCATTTGCGCTTTAAAATTTTCAGTTCCATCATCGTAGACTTTTTGATCAATTGGTGTGAGCTTGATTTTTGTTTTAAAAATTTCAAGAGGGATGTCAGGTAAACTGCTAGTATTCGGCGCGGCCCGCTTATAAGGGCGCGCAGCCCAAAGCGCGAGTCTTGGCTGTCGGGGCTCGCTGCCCGGACAGGACAGCTCGTCCGCTCGTTGAGGTGAGGCCCTTTGCGATTGGCGGGGCCCCATTTGGCAGTGCGCTGCAGTCGACCGTAGTGCGCCTTGCGGCGAGCGGCGGAAACCGCCGGTGGCTACCCCGGCGTCGAGGGGAGCGGCGCCGCAAGCCGATTCAGTGGTCGCGGGCACCTAGTGATGAAGGCGGTGCGTCATCCATGACAGTTCGAGTGTGGAATAATGACAATAAAACTTACCAAAGCAGGACCTCAAGGGACCAGAAATTTTTTTCCGTATTAGACAGCTTTCCGCTTTATGCTATGTAAAATTGTAGAATTTGTGATTGGCAGGACCGCGATTTGAGTTCACATTAGACAGATTTCCGCATTATACACGATCCGCATTAAGTATTACTGTATTTTTGTTCTTTTAGTTTACTATCTACATAGAGATTGTATTTCATGTGGATTAGTTGAAATCGTATAATAAATGAAAAGGCTTCGTGTGGTGTTTTGGTTCCCGAAAGAATGAATTGCGATGAGTATTATACCTACCTCAACATTTAAATTTCCTGAAGAGAAACCACTAAGGGAAAGTGGTGAATCAATGTATATCGTGACAGCTTTAAAGTGAATGATAAAGCTATATTTTACATTAATTGGGAATCGTTGCTAGTTAAATTTTGTGATAAGTGAAGGTATTTTCTTTTATTTAAATGACTATTTATGTGCCTCGTAAAATGTATAACTTGCGACCTCTGTATAATTGATGGTTTTTTCCCTTAACCGAGATATCATTCTGTAATACTCAATAATGCTAAATGTTTTTATAAGCCTCGCCAATCTTCAAAAATAATTCCTGATGAATATTTAAGTGCCAGAAAGAAGATATATGAAATGTGACAGGCCAACTATATAATATGAAGTCGTAGTCTTCCGCGGCCAGTTATGAAAATGATCTTGGCTGTTCTGTTAACACCGCGTCGAAGGCTGTGTTGCTGACGTTTCGACCATCTTGTCGTGGTCTTCCTAAGGCAGACCAGCCCTGACAGCTAAGATCATTTTCAACTGCGTAGTTTGGTAAGCCATCCATTTTTTATTGTAATATGTGAAGTATTTTTTAAAAACAATTTTCGAGTAATTTTTCCATGGAGTAAAGGCATTTTTTTAAAGAGGTGTCTCCATTTTTTTTCTTTAAGTATTTGCCTCGGGTAAAGTAAAGAACACTTAAAAATGAAGCAGGTCTCAGTTTTGTTGAACACTCGGAATTTACTTTAATGACATATTTCTTTCTTGACAATTTTTACTGCCTGTACCCAATTTTTTACTTCATTTTGATTTGATCTAAAAAATAGCATATTAAAATATTGTTTTAAAAATAAAAATATATTCTCACTAAAACGCAACTTGAAGCGTTTCTTACAACTCATGCTACATGGTGAATCAATCTTCCAAAAACGTAAAAAGAATGCCCAGTGGCGAAGAAATGGTGTCATTTTGTAGAATAGAGAAGATACATAACACATGAACGTAAAGGGACCTGAAAAATTGGTTTTAAGTTCCTAAGACGCATCCTATCCGAATTATGCACAATGGTGCGTATATGCTGCAGCCTAACGTGTTTTGCGGGTTGTCTTAACTTTGCTCTCCTTACTCTCGTGCTATAATCTGCGTACGTCTATTATTTTTCTCTTAAATATGTCTCTATGATACAGGATTAGGGTATTACATTTAGTAGGTGGCTCTGTGTCGATGGTTTCTTATAAATTGTACCAAACTGTTGAATTGGACGTTCATTGACGTATTATATAGGAGAAATTCCAGTCTAGAATGAGATGGGTAGATAGGAAATTTAATTACAACTCTCTTCTGTGTGTCTGGTGTATAGTCATCGAGATGACTATACATTCCCCACCTCCTAACTTATGTTTCTGTCATCACCACCGCCGCCACTGCCCCCACTTTCATCACCACCACCACCACCACCACTACCACTACCACCACCACCACCATTACCACTACCACTACCACTACCACTACCACTACCACTACCACTACCACTACCACTACCACTACCACTACCACTACCACTACCACTACCACTACCACTACCACTACCACTACCACTACCACTACCACTACCACTACCACTACCACTACCACTGCCACTACCACTACCACTACCACTACCACTACCACTACCACTACCACTACCACTACCACTACCACTACCACTACCACTACCACTACCACTACCACTACCACCGCGACCGCGACCGCAACCGCAACCGCGACCGCTACCTCTACCACGACCACCACGACCACTACTACTACCACATCGTATACACCTACGCAGAAGAGCCAACATTGATGTTATTGGCAGCTACATCTTGGCAACGCCAAAAACATGATTGCTGCAACGAACACGAACACCAAGAACACGTTCACTGCTGAAGGCAAGTTTTCGTGGCTGTACAGGAACAGGATGGGATTAGCGATATTGTTTGATTTGATTTACTTTTCGTCAAAAAACAGTAGAAACTGTATGTGACGTATGGAGAACAAGTATAAAATGCGCACGTAATCTTACGAGCTATAATTTTCTCCTTATTATTTTACTATATACAGTTGACTGGCGAATAAAGTACTAACAAAACAAGGTTTACAGTATTTGAAAAACTAGAAATTTTTGTTCCCGAGTAATAGAAACTACTACCACTACCACTACCACCACCACCACCACCAACAACAACAACAACAACAACAACAACAACAACAACACTACCACCAACACTACCATTAACACTACCACCAACACTTCCACCACCACTGCCACCAACACCACCACCACCATCCTCCCAAACCACGACCACCGCCACCAGTACCATCATCACCATCACATTCATACCACCACCACGATCATCAACACTATAACTACAACCACAAACTTCTCTACCATCGCTATATGTCGCCAACATTCTCAGCGTCGTCCTACCAGCCACCATCATGGCCGCCGCGCCGCGCCGTCATTTCATCGCCCCCTGTTTGGCTCCCCTCCGCGGCGAGCGCCTGGCGCGCCGCAACCCACAACGCTTGGCTGCTCTGCGGGCGGGCGGTGGTCACGGCCCCAGGGTACCACGTGCGTGGCCGCCTGCGAATGCTTTGCGCCGCTAGCGGTGCGTGAGACCCTAGGGGTGATGTGCGTTGACCACTTGACCCACCGCACGTCCATTCACCCCTCCCGCTTGCGTATTAGGTCCTGGGCTCGGGCAATTTGACGTTACGTTCGCTCACTCTCCCAAAGCCCGGCGGGTGGGTGAGAACCTTCTGCACTATGTATTCAGTTGAACCTTCCAATGTGTGCCTACAGAAAATATTTATATACTGTATTTATATTTATACAGTCGTTAGTCTTTTTATTTTTCGTTTTGCATTACATGTTTTCTTATTTACTATACATTCCACCGTGTATTAATGAATGTATTACACTGAGTTCACTTTCACTCTTTGCTTTCGTTTCAATCGTCAATGAATATACTATAGGTTAGATTTATAATAGTAATAAAAAGTAACATGAAAATTATTTGTAGCTAGCACACCTCATATTAAAATTATATATTTCTGAAGTAATATCAATAAAATATTTTTCAGAATATCTATGCTAATAAAAATTGATTATTTCATCAGAAAATAAAACTGAGATACCAGAATCTAGAAGGCTTTGACATAAAACCTAAATTTTGGACTTGATTATGCTTACATTAGGTCCACTATGTGTGTAATTATGGACACACTCCAGCGTTTCTTTTCGTATTCATGTATTCTATAATTCTATTTTTTATTCTTCTAATTTAACATGGTTCTTATTGTAGAGAATATTTTATTGAAAAGGTATATCCTAATAATATCCTAATAATATAATAATATATCCTAAGTGAATTTTTGTTCTCTGTTTCACGCAAATACATGAAACGAAAATTTCTTAGGTAGAGAGGATTTCTTCTACTACTAGGTAGGAACGTTTTCTTCTATTAGTATATCAATCATTGTCTTTCCTGCGGTAGGTAACATTTTGTTCTAAATATTCAGGCAATAAATTGATTTCAATTGCCTTGACTGAGATTAAAATACATATCATGTGTCTGAAATGGCAATAATATGAGATATGGCATACTATTCTGTGGAACCTCATCCTTTAGTTCCCAGACATTTAGATTGCAAAAGAAAATTATCCGAATAATGAAAAAATCCCATCCACGTGATCCGTGCAAGCCTCTTTTCATTGAGCTTAGAATCTTACCATTGCCTTGCCTATTTATTTATGAGTCTGTAGTATTTGTCAAAACTGACTTACTTATCCGTGGGAACTTATTTTCATGTAATACTGATATTTATAGTTACAACACTCGACGTAGAAATCATGTTCATCAAGTGTCAGTATCAACAGCTCATTACAAGAAATCCACATACAATACATGTACGTTACTTTACAACGCATTGCCAGATGAAATTAAACAATTAAAATTGGTACACAAATTTAAATTAAAAGTAAAATCTTTTCTGCTGCAAAACTGTTTCTATACAATTAGAGACTATACTGATCGCCAAAAAGAAACATAATGTTTACTTTAACAAAACAAGATATAGTATAATGAATTAGTTTACATTTGCATTGTATAATTTTAAAAAAAGACTCAATATGCCTGTAACAAATAATGTACTTCCGGGTCAATGACCCCCATCTCAATCAGGTTTTTGTCCAGTTTCCCTGATCCATTGAGCAAATGCTGAGATGGCCCCTTGATTTGCTTCTGGACGTAAATGTAGCTTCACTATGAGCACGTTTTGTTGAACTTTCCTTTGCTTGTAGTGGTAGTAGAGCTTAGGGTGAGTTTCTATTTTGTTAATAATACAGAAAAATCAAGTCTGTTCGTTTCTTTACCGTTAAAATTATTTTTCTATAATTTGGCAACGAAAATATCTAGTTTTTGAAATGTTAATCTCTCGCTTTTTAAAATTTATTATTATTATTATTATTATTATTATTATTATTATTATTATTATTATTATTATTATTATTATTATTATTATTATTATTATTATTATTATTATTATTATTATTCATCTTTCAACTATTAATAGTTAAATTGTTGGGAAGGGATTCTGAAACTTAAGAAAGCGTGCGCAGATGATTTTCTCCCCCATACGTCACATACAGTTTTTGACTGTTTTTTACTAAATAAATAAATAAATAAATAAACTCAACTAGCGCCTAAACCACACATTGAATATCCCCCGGTCGATCTGCCGCGACTCGAAAGTTTGCGATTTTTAAAACCTTTATTTAAAATTTGGAGATACTTTACAAGAAGCCACTGGGATAGTTTGAAAATTTTCTCAAAAATGTCTACAAATTTTTTCTTTACATTTTTTTAAAGAATGGAGTAAAATATGCTAATAAAGATGGTAAAGGTCCGGTTTTCTGTAGTAACCCTATATTTTCTAAATTTGCAAAAGTTGGAATTTTTCGGTGTCTTCCTTCAACTACAAAACTGAAAACCTGAAAAATATAGATTTTTCCTTCAAATATACATGTTTTTCGCGTTTAAAGCGCATTTTTAAAGTGCTTTAAATATTATCCGATAATGTTTCTCGAACACTGAACAGTTAGCTGAGAAAATGAACTCAAACATTTACATTTTCAGAAACGCTCAAAGACGATTTTCCCCAAAATGGCTCCAAATCTTTTTTGAAACTTTTCCAACGGATAGTGATAAATGCAATGTTTAATATGTCAAAAAGTTCATTTGGGAGTATTCTTTTTTTAATTACGTAATTTATTTGTAATATCTCTCACGCTCTACCGGGAGAGGTGGCTCAGGACGTCAACTGACGTCACTGCAGTCCATCTGTCCGGGAGTTTCTAGGTTCGGGTCCCGACGACGGTAGGATTTTCGACACTAGCTTGTCAGCTAGGTCGACTTCAGTTACTGACAGGAGAAGAATTCTAGTGGCCGGCTGCTCTGATCGGTAGTTTTCCGTAGTTTTTCCGATCAACACCAGGCGCAAACCGAAGCAGAACCCCAACAAACGGGCCACAGACCGCGCGCGATCTTTCCTACCTCTTCCTTGTCCTATCCTCTCTTCTTATACACACCACCTGACATTCATTACACTACCACACATGCCGGGAGACCGGTCGGGAACTTAGAGATTCTCCCGGCAGGGGCGGTGGCCCCGCTGATGGAGGGGATACCTGATTAGGGAAACCCTGCTGGCCGGCGGTAGGCCGGCGCCGGATATGGCCATCCAGCGGAGAAAGAACACTGCCACCTCACGAGAAAAAATATGCTTTACACATACGGGACTAATGACGCTACAAGTTGTCGCGTCCGGAATCTCTTACAATCAGTCAATTTCACGCCGTTAATATGGACATTTCCAGCGATTTGTAAACACTGTTGCATTATGAGTGGAAGTGCTTCAAACTTTTTATGATGACTTTTAAAGATTTTTTCGAAAACTCAAAACTTTGTGAAACGGCTTTAAATTTCGGATTTACAGTAAAGGCTTAAACGCCATATTCTTAAAATCTGCTCCAAATTTGTCAAGGAAAATTGCGAGATTTTCTATTCTTTAATATTCTTAATGTAATATTTTGGTTCTACTATTAGGAAAACGAAAAATTCAGAAAATGTTTTGTAAAAAATTCTTTGGGTGGCGATAAAAGGTAGCTGGCAAGAGTATGCTGCAAGTCCGAATAGCTTGCCCAAACGAAATAAAATTGAAAACTAACACGGGAAAGTATGTGCTATTGTGTAGCATCAGTAATGACTACCTATAATTTTTGCGTTTCAATATATATCGATGTATTGAGGTACCAATATATCCCCAACAGGGCGCGAAATTACGGTCGCATCTCGCACGACTTCGAGTTGGAAGCCGTAGTGAAATGGTTTTGGGGCGGAACGGGTTCGGGAGCGGGAGCGGGCGAGGCGGAAGCCAGTGACCTCGTAGAGACTGCGCGGCCCAGATGAGCGATCTCCGCCATTGGGATTCATGGGCCGACGCGGGATGAGGCTCCAGCGCCAGAGACGAAGGCGAAGACGCAGGCGGCGGAGGGGAGGCGATGTCTGAGGCAGTGGCTGTGGCTGGGGCCTCGGGAGCGCTCGTCCGCGATAAATCAAAAATAAAATTTGTGCCCGACCTCGCGCGCGGACGTGCCTAGTACGCCGCCCCTACCATCCCCCTCCATCGACCCCTTCCCTCCTCCCACCACTCTCCCTTCCGACGTCGCTGTCGTCGTCCTCAACCGCCCATCTTATTCGTCTAGTTTGACTCTGTTTGCATCTTCTTCCGTTTTCATAAATTCCTTTTTTGCACAGTAATTGAATTTGTAATTATACCTTACTAACAGACCCCAGCAGGCGTTGTCCTACCCTCTCTCTTTTTCCCTCTTTCTCTCTCCCTCTCTTTTTCCTCTTTCTCTCTCCCTCTCTTTTTCCTCTTTCTCTCTCCCTCTCTTTTTCCTCTTTCTCTCTCCCTCTCTTTTTCCTCTTTCTCTCTCCCTCTCTTTTTCCTCTTTCTCTCTCCCTCTCTTTTTCCTCTTTCTCTCTCCCTCTCTTTTTCCTCTCTTTCCCTCTCTTTTTCCTTCTCTCTTAAACCTTTCCCTTCTCATTTCCCACTTCTCTCTTTTTTCAGTTCTCTTTTCCCCTCTATTTTTATCTCACTTTTCCCTATCTCTTTTTCTCTCTTTTTGCCTCTATTTTTTCTTCCCATATTTTCCCCTGCTCCTCCCCTCCCTCTTTTTCACTTTCTTTTTCTCCCTCTCCCCATTTTGCACCTGACTTCCCCATCTCTCTCTTCCTTCTTTTTTCCCCTCACTCTTCCGTTCGTTCTCTCCATTTCCCTCTCTCTTTCATTCTCTCTCATTATTTCTCTATTTCTTTTTTCACTTTCCCTCTAACATTTTCCTCTCTTTCCCTCTCTTACTTTTACTGTCTTTACCTCTCTATTTTTTCTTTCTTTCCCCCTCTCTTTTTCTTTCACTATCTTTTTCATGTTTATCACTTCTCCCCTCTTTAGTTTTCCCTTCTCTCTTTTCTTCTCTTTCTTCCCTCTTTTCTTCTCTTTCTTCTCTCTTTTCTTCTCTCCCTTTTCCTCTTTTAATAATTTGATATATTGAAAATCATTCACTGTGGTTTGTCTCATTCCCTCACTCACTTTTCATATTATGAGATTTTTTAAAATTTTCTTTTGTACAAACCTTGTCCTGTCACTAACAAACCACACACAAAAAGAATTAGCCAATTTGGTCCAGTCATTCGAAAGCTATGCACTTACATACATTTCGACGATTCATATTATATAAGTGAAATATTTAAGTAATGAAACAACTGAGAACCGACGAACAAGATCATCATTTGAACGAATCCAACTTTTTTCATACCGTGATTTAAATTTGAAGGGAAATATTATGAAGTAAATTTCAGTATTCCGATGCGATCAAAAATATCTTTTATCGTATCTATCATCACCGAACAAAGAATAAATTTTACTAACTTGTAAGGCATGTAGGGAGGTCGAAGATATGGCCGTTTTTGCCTGTGAATCTGTAAGGAAAGTAACTTGCATTTGCTTTTTGTTAGTAGACAATCAGTCATGTTCAATTGTTGCTAGATCACATTCTATTGAAAGGGAGATTTCATTGTACCTGCCGAACAGTAATTCATGATTGGTTTGTTCCTAATCAGGGGCAAAGGGTACCCCCGGATAAGATGGTGAAAAGTTCCCCTAAACCAAATGACGTATGAGTGGTTACATTATAATTCTAACATAAAAATAATAATTTTGGAAGGTCTCCTAGCTCCCGTCCCACTACCCACACCCCTCTAGAGCAGAAAACATGTTTTTTCTTATTTTATTTTTTTCGGCAACTTAACACTATTTTATCTGACCAAAAATGTGATATATAGAAAGACAATTTATACTATCAGAAAAAATATTTTTTGATATTTTCTCAGACCAAATTCAAACACAAAAAATATTTAAATAAATAATAAAAATAATTGTATTGGGTTTTAAAAACATGAAACAGGCTTGCAAAAAATCTGCAACATTTATCTTAAAACACAAATAGTTGTGATTTTTCTCAGATTTTTTTACTACTGGGCTGCAGTAAAAAAAAGCACTTTCCTGCCTTTAATTCGCCTTGAATAAAATATACTTGGAAAATGACTGCAACAGTTCTGTGAATTTGTTTGAGTGTCTACTACACATTTGTATACATTGTTGAAGCACCCAGTAATATTTTGCTTTTTGAAATTTAGTTAAAAATTATTATTTTTTTAAATATTTTTAATCCTTTGCGTAAGTATATCATAAAGAAAGATGATATTTTTTGGCAGTTTATGAGAAAACTTTGGTCACAAATGAAGGATAAGTGAGGGACATTTGTGGAAGGGGAATAGATTGATCCCGGATTTGGCAGACCTGTTTTCCTGTGTCGTAGAACACCGACTCACGCACGAAAAAATCTTCATCTTCATCTCAGAATCTTCATCTTCATCTCAACCTTCATCTCAGAACACTTGTGAATTTTTTCACATTCTTTTAATTGCTGGGCCATAATTTTAAAAAAACATTATCCTTTTGTAGTCAAGTACTTGGCTACATAGACGCCGCGTCCTAAGAACCTACGACGTTCCCCGTCCTAGGCACAGTTTCCAATATTTCAGACGCCATTATATCACCTTCCTCTTGCACGAATGGAACCTCTTCTAACGGAGAGTCGAGTATTTGATTACAAAAGCCTTATTTTTTAAATTGTGACTTTATATTTGTTTATGTCAACAGTGAATGAAACTTGAACTAAAGTATCTATTACGCGATGTTGTTTATTATTTAAAATGAATTTCATAACAGAATTAAATTTGTGTCTATAATTATTTTATTATAACTAGTAAATTGATTTCTTTATAGTAAAAATAAATTTTTGCCCTACATTTATTGACTTTTTAGTAATATATCGTGAAAAAATAATAAATATATAATAATATGAAGTACATTTACAAATATAATCCCACTGAATTTAGGGAACTCTTCCAATTTCATATTTTACTGACCTTTCCTGTTTGCAAGAGTGATTGGCCACGACAAACATAATAAAATTTCACATTAAGTGCGTTTGAAGTCAGACTAAGTACGTCTGTAATCGTATTACATTCACTTCAATCATGAAAACTTTCGTGACGAAAAATTTGCATTTCTTCTAAGCAACGTACTATGTGGCGTAAAACGAATACTGGCATCGCAAATTAATATTTATTAACTTCGAAAACATACAGTAAATTAGATGATTCAGTTTAGAACTTGTCTAGCCCTCTGTTGGCGCTTTTTCCTTCATTTTATGTATTTGTAATTAATGTTTTCTGCGCAACTTTAGTCGCACCATTAAGAAGGATAATATTGCAGATAAAATAAATGATAAATTTTATAACAGATCTTGTTTTACGAGACTCTTCGTAAAAGCGACTAAACCCTGTAGATAACTGTCCATAACTTGCAGGCTTCCACTCCGCGTTCCGAAAGGTGTTAAATGGGCGAAGCGGCGATACAAAGCTCTGGCCTACAAACGCAGTGTCTGGCATGATTCCGTTTGATTACGAAAAAGCTGACATTCGCTTTGTGCTGAAAGGGAAGTAAAGAAAGAAATAACAATTTCGCATTTACTCTTACCAAATGTGCCTTTTAAAATCGTAATTTCAAGAGAAAGAACAGTGGAAATGAGCCTTAGATATGTGTACTTGCGCACCACCAACTATTCACGAAATGCGTTACTACAAACACTATTGTTAGAAAACACCGAATTTCTGACAGAGGCGACCCGAAGTTCTCTAACGCGTGAATTTTCATTATTCTTCATCTTCAATTTCGTGAAGTAGTTTCCGGTGTTCTCTCTTTCTTTCTCACTTGCTACGGACGTACGTAGTACAAAGATAGGATTGTAATTCTGCTGCGAAAGTTGCGATCTCATCTGAAACACTTGTACTCTAGGACCTTGATATCCAAAAAGTTAATAAATCGTGTTCCTATATGTAGTACCTTACTTCAACTAACACGTTGTGTGTTGAGATTTACATTTTGTGAGTTCTTGATTAAGAAATTTGGTTAACGGCAGTCTACCTGTCTAACATGCTGCCCTTGGTCAACACTAGCCCCGAAACCTTTCAGGCGATTAAGTCTAAAATGAACAGTGCCCAATCGATCTGACCGAACCAGAGACTTTACAAATTTTAAGCGGAAATTTTGATTTTTCGGGGGGGGGGGGCACTTTACATGAAGACTTATTTTCAAGATTTGTTTTAAAAGGCTTCCAACTTTTTGATTTTTTTTTTTTTTTGTTCTACCACAACACGGTTAAAGAATGGCTCAGGATTCATTTTCGGTGAAATTTCCAAGTTTTTGCAGCTAACTTCGTCCTTCAACTATAGTATTGAATATAGATGTTTTTTCCGTAATAAAATCTGCTTGTAAAAGTTAGATTTTTAAATAAGCAATGAGCAACATGTACAATTTATACAAAAGTTCCAATTAATGCCGGAAAGTATGTGGTATTAGACCACTGCTAGTTTCCTTGGTACTTGCTATATAGTCTCTTTCCATGCAATATCTATCTTAGAACCATTCCCTACAGCCACTGCGCTCTCTAACTTTTCAATCCTAATTTTATTGTTGTTTATAACGTAATCAAGTGAAATATTAACTACTTTTCATTAGTTCTAGAGAAAATTAGTAATAAGTGTGATCATTGTATGAACGGCTTCTCGAAAGGTGATGAGCCCCATGAAGTCCCTATCGATGCGGCATTGCATAAATTATTACAATGAATTGTAATGTGAAAAAATTGTTTTACGCGCACAAATACAATGTAACATTATGATTTACAATTGGCATATCTTATCTTGTTTGGCAATAGAAAGGATTCCTTTGAATCTTACAATGTTTTCAAATCTTCCTTAAGATTTCATGCATTAATTTCATCATTTAATAGTTGTGGTGTTCGATTAACGATTATACTTACAATAAAATAAATACTTTTTAGAAACTAATAAGTACTATTCATCAGCACTGCCCAGAATCAAGCGGCAAATTCCAAAAAAATCAAAATTTGCAAAATTGCAATTGCAAAATTTGCCAAAAATTCTTCAAAGCAACTTTTGTGGCAAAATATTGTAGATTCTCATAGCTCAATATTTAAAAAAATATAATTTGAGATAAAATATTGTCAAAGCAGATTAAGGAGTGTCAAAATTGAAATATAATCAATGCACCATTTTGTGCCAGTTTTATCTAAAAAACCTCGCTTATGTATAATCTTTTTTTGTGAGAAACGAATATCCGTAGCCAAGCGTTATCGTGTTAAAAGTAAGGAAATGAGGTCTTTTCCTAAAGGATATCAAAACTTTTTTATGCAGAATACTTTTTATAGCTGTAACAAAATCTGCCATCAAGTGTCTTTTATGAAGAAAATGTATTGTTGCAGAAAGATAATCTTGAGAAAAAATACTCAAAATTCGGAAGTAAGAAGAAAGCCATCTGTACTTTCAATTTTTTTGTAATATAATTACATAAAATTCTGACCGAAAAATGGTAAGTGATTACTTAAACAGAGCAATTTAATTGTGTTGAGAATTGTTAATTTGCTACTCAATGCAAGTACATTCAAATTAATTCTGTTGAGTGCGAAACCAAGATAAAACATGTTATGACAATATTCAAAAGAATGAAAAAGTTATTTATCTTACGGCATAAGCAATTATATAGAAGTAATCTATTTTATTAAAATGTAGGTAGGTACTCACGTCATTTTGTAATTTTTCTTGTTTGGTGTTGGAATAGTTAAGATTGACAAGAAGGCCAGAACGTGAATTTTTAAGGTATTATAAGTATGCAAAAATGTAAAATGTTCATCTTATACAAAGTAATTCATTGTAACTATAATAACTAACACGCTTGTTTACAATATTACACAATTAATCTTTTTAGCTCTGAATTTACTGTAGACTTTTTATACAAACGTATATTCGATTTTAAAGTGATACGTGTTATATAATATCTTTACATTATTACTAAACATTATTTGCTAATAGGTTAACACACTATAGATAACAGATGTGTAAACATTTATTTTTTTAATCTTGAGAATGCAATCTCAGTTTCTATTTTACTTCTTTAAAAGCATTATATTTCATTATGTACAAACTCTTTACAAGTCTCTCCGTGCTACAAACCCTAGTCAGGAAGAGTATATTCGTCTAGTTTCGAGAACGCTGTATGTTGGCAAAGCTCCGAAGCTCTGACAAAGGCCAGTCAGGCAATTTCCCAACCTGCCAAGTCCGCCCTTTCACATAGTTTCATCTCAAAGCGTAAACACACCTCAACCAGAACGAATTCACGGGCGATGCGACGAGAAGTCAGTGGCCGCGAGAGCTATCAGTTTCGAAAACTGGAGCCACATGGGCGATCAATACGCGTTCAAAAGGCGGGCGAGTGGCGGCCCGCCAACTTGCAAGGCTCCACCCCGCCCTTCGGCCGCTGTGATAAACATACGAGGCAGTCACGTCCCCGCCCTCGACCCCTTCTCGCCCTTGTATCGTCAGGTCGAATTCAGCCGCTGTCTGGAGAAAAATTTTAGCGGGTAGCTGCTGATCGTTATTTTTCCATAGTTTCTACGATCCTAGGTTGTATGGATGTTAGTGATTCCGGTCGTGTTAACTACCGAGTTTATTAGTTCCGTAAGTGTATTGCATGTTTTTTTCCCTCGGGAGGTGGTGGTGATCTTCCCCCCTCTGGATGGCGAGATTCGGTGCCGACTTACCGTCGCCTAATGGGGTTTCCTTCATCCATCTCCCACCATCGGGGCACCGCCCCTACCGGGAAAAGCTCTAAGCTGCCGACCGGTCTCCCGACAAGTGTGGTAGTGTGATGCATGATAGTGTAAGTGTGTGTAAGGGCTAAGGAGAGGACAAGGAAGAAGAACGAAAGCTGTGGCATTCGACTGGTGTTGATCAGAGAAACCACGGGAAACATCCAATCAGAGCAGCTGGCCTCTAGAATTCTCCAACAACAGGGACTGAATTCGACCTAGCTGACAAGCTAGGGTCGAAAACCTTGCGACTGTCAGGACTCGAACCGAGGACCATCCGGTCAGAGGCACAACAGTGACATATTTATGCACTGAGCCATCATTCCCTGTATCAACACTAGGCGAATTTCGGAGCAGTACCCTAACAAACGGCCACAAACTTCGCGCGATCGTTCATTCCTCTTCCTTGTCCTATCTTCACTCCTTTCTAGCACTACACTACCGCACATGTCGGGAGACCGGGGACCGATATGGAGGGCTGTGGATTCTTGAAGTTTGGACAAAGCGCAAGTCGGCCTTTTGGATGGTGCGATAAAAACACTCCCCCGCCATAATGTAAACGAGGTTCATATCCGTCCTTCGCAAAGCCGTCTTCCGCAATCGGCCCACAAGCCACAGAATTAATTGAAGTTCCTAAAATTTCAACACTTGGTATAAATCCTCAAAAAGCTCCTTGATTTATCACGGGATTACAATCGGATCGAATGTGCTGACAAACATTGATTGATTTTGAGTATGTTAAGAAATTATTTCTTTCTACGAGAAATCTCACGAAAGAATTTTGTAGAGATACATAGAAGTTACATTTTCCTCAGAACAATCGGTACAGTGACCTCCCAAAATATTCCTCCTCGGACGGCTGCAGAAGAATACTGTACATAAAATCATTATTTTATTGCCTCATGCCTGGTGAACCTGAAAGTAAGGAACACTTCTACTACAATTCTGTGTGAAGAATAATGTCCATCCGGGTTCGTACCGCCGGTCACTTGGCGTGATCGGTGGACTTGGCACTTGTCTGGAACCCACTTCCGCCTTTAATACAAGGAAAGATAAAATCTAATGAAAGTAAAAGGGCGCTGACATTACACCCATAAATTTGTGTCGATCTAGAGTAGATGTCTTCGGTTGTCGGTTTTGCCTTGATCTCCTATCGCCGACTCTGGCGAAATCTCTTCCACAATCTTATTATTAATAACATACCAAGGTGTACTATAAGACGCTGGTCTCAGGATACTGCGTTCTTGTGAATAGTATTTTAATTCTACTGATACGGATTAATGCTAATGTGCTAATGCTAATATAAATGAAAATTCCCATATTGACTATGGGTAAGTTAAGTATAATAATTTCGATAATGGCACTTAATGGAAAAACTTTTTTGGTGAAAAAATTGTACGAAACAAATACTTGCCAGATTCATCCTAATGCAACTGTTCAATGAGAATTTTTTCTCAGGTTGTGTCAGTTATTGGGCAGCCATAAGTTTAGTGAACGTAATGTGGGTGGAACGGGGATGCAGCCTGAAGGCTTGAAAAGATATTCTATGAGGGGAAGGCGCGTCAGAGAGCAAAGAAACCAAGGTGAGGGCAGAGCCTTGTGCGTTAAAGTTGCAGCTTAAAAGAGCCTTAGGCTTCATTTTATTTTTAATGTTTTTTCTCCAGGTTTATTCATTTTCAACGTTCAGGGGATTTTTTCGTGCTACAAAATATTTATATTCGAGTATATTAGTAGCAAGTTTATGGATATTTATAGATTTGGATAATATTCATTACTAAACCCATATTTTCTTTTAATGCGGAATTTTGTGAAACAAAGATGCAATGTTGTTAGAAGAAGGTCGAGTTTAAATTCTTGAATTATAGGTGTATATGGGATGTTTAAATTTGTTAGTTGGGACTAAGGGCGAAGAACGAATTCTCGTGTACAAAAGACATATCACAAAGCATGTAGCATGCATTTGACAAAGCATGTAGCATGCATTGTAGCATGCATTTGACCGTAGGCAATCGTACCTAGTATTGAGGGAGGGACATATTCATAAACGTAGTGCAATGCTGGATTGGAGATAGCTGAAAAAAACAACCGTATCTTCCATAGATATTTAATAACGTCTCCGTTGCGGGGAGCCATCTCATAATGGCAGGAAATCCTGGCTGGATTTCTATTATTGGAGACCCCGAGACACACAGTGGAAAAAGTCATTTTTCAGTAAGGTACAACACAAATTAATAGAACAATTAGACATAAACGCACATAAATATAATGTTTTTAAAGTCACTTTCTGACGGTCCATTCGGACGCGTCCCAGTAATATTTAAATAAATTGGACAACATTTTATGGAATTGACATTTAGAGAAACGAAATAAACAGTCGAGGGTGCTAGGGTGAAGGTAGAAAGTCCTATTTATTTCTAAAAATATCTGAAGAACTGTGTTGTTAACAGACCAGTGAGAAATAAATAAATAGAGAACGTTTACTAAATAGATAAACAGTGGCACAATTTCTGTGTTATTTTGGAGTAACGAAAAATTTAATTAAATAAAGTGTTCCCATATTAGCCAAAGACAATTGAATGTGTTTGACATGTAATGAGCGATCACTTAAACATTTAATAATTTAACAAGATCTGGAATTCGAAAAGCGAAAAGTAATTAATGTTATAATTTGTTTTTCATTTTGATATTATTATAACGAAGAAAATATGAGAAATATAAAGTCATTTGTAAATAGAAAGTATAAAAGTACAGCGGGTTGACAAAAGAGAACAGCTGACCTTTGTTTGAAACTGCGCGGTGCATAAAGGATATGCCACAATGTATAAGTTAGAGACGAGTGTGTGATTTCGGACAGGCAACATCATGCCGTAATTTGATTTGTTGAGTCATGAGAAATGTTAAAAAAAGTGTAAATATTTTCAAAAAATGATGTTCTAATTGGTGAAACATTAAACCGGGAGCGTTTTTGATCTTGGATCTTCGGAATCGAAGAAAAATGGCATGGAATTAGGCGTGGACTTGCACGCACATTGGCAATGGTAGGGGACAGCACCTCGAGGCGAGCTGAACCATACCAGGGAAGTGACAAATATTCATAATTATAAAATTTATAGCAAGGCCAAAATTGTGAGTAAATGTTAAGAGTAAAAAAAATGGCTTTTGGAAAATTTCCACTTTTAAAAAGAGTGCACTCCGGTTAACTGGTATTGTATATAAAATATGTATGAATGTGTGTGATATGTTGATTTTTCCTTGTTAAGATAATTTGTTTTATGTCAAATTGGTTTACACATATATTTCGCTGTTATGTTCTCTTTATTAGAATGAGGACTGGACTCGCTGAGCATTAAAACAGAGAGAAGACAATCGGTATAATAAATAGCTGCCGACGATACGGCAACGTTGGGAAATCTGTTATATTCTTTCCTGTTGGTAATAGAAATCAAATGACAGGAAAAAGAATAGGATGGAGAAGCAGGCTCCCAAAATAAACTATAACATTATTTCGTTACCTGTATAGAGACTACTTCGCGGACCCATACGAAGTATAAATCTGTACTGTAATGGGACACAGACCGATTCAATAAAGGAGTTATTGCGGATCTGTGTTCAAAATTTAGATTTAAAGTTATAGCTTGCAATTTATGTGTAAACAGATAGATTTTTTTATTAATACGAAGATAGAGGGGTGCGCGTCACACGCAATTGATATTTCGGGAACTCACCGAATAAAATAGCCCTGTGGATTTGGCGGCCATTGTGCCAAAGTAAATATGTTTATTTACGTGAATTTATAAGCAGGAATAAGTCTAATTCGCCCAGGTTGGGGATAAATAATTAATTGCATCAATTATTACCTAAATTAAGCAGCGTAAAAGTTTATGAACCGTTACACTTTAAATTTTCTTATTTTTTCTGTTAATATAAATAATTTTACGTTGTACTTCTTAACCATTTTTAAATTGCATAAAATTAAGGAATATCTACTTCAGTATACAATTTCCAAAAGCTGTTTCATGGATGAATTGTCTTACTTTCTCTGAAATCCTTTAGTGGATATTCTATGCAATACATTTTGAAAAGGACTCCTTACAGTTTTATATTATTCGCGTTCATCAGTTTCCTTCTAATTATTTCGTGATTTCACTAACACTAATATATTGTAAATTAACTAGTTCGTAGTGGGTTGCCAGTAAGTATACAATAAAAAGAAAACCTTGCTTACAGTACAATCAGTATTACACAAGAGAAAACTATGCATTCAAAATGCATTTAAAGTCTATGTAAATCATTGTAGTTTGAAAAAAATAAAATTATGCGTATTTGTAAATTTATAATATAAATAAACATTAAATAAATAATGGCCACACATTTAAGGAGAGAAAATTGTGTTGGAACAACCAACATTACAAACCGTGAAATTACCTTATATTCTCCTATAAACGTTTCGCCATTATGCTCCATCCAAAGTTATGTCATAGTTATGCACGATTAATTGACCAACCATGAGAGTCTGTTGCGAACTAACATTATGAAATGAATTTACCGCAACTTGCGAAAACTAAATGTACTACATTGATATTTTGATAATGTAAAAATGAAAACGATACACTTATAATACAATATGTAAAATACGCAGTTCATCACAAACGTATTTTCTGTGGTCTTCCCTCATAACGTCCGTTAACAGACACCTGCAAAGGTTGGGAGGGCCTGACCTTCACAGAGGTATAGGAGGGCGGCAGAAGGGGTGGGTATAGGGGGCGTGGCAGGGCGGGGTGAGGTGGACGCCCGCAGCTCACGGTTCGAACCGCCGCCGTTGGGCCGTCGGGGATGGATGGCGGTCTGGGGGCTCACATCGCCCCCGCCTCCGCCTCCGCCCGCTGGCCTGCTGCCAGAGCGCGGTCCCCTCGGGCGATGGCAAGGCTGGAGCCGGGGCGGGGCGGGGATCACGAGGGCGAGATGGATATGTGTGCGGCGCGGAGCGGCGGCGAGCCGGAAGGCGTGCATGAATGCGGGGAAACGTGAGTTTGAAGCTGGGGGGCGGGGGCGGGGCAGACGCGGGGAGGCGACCCGGATCGGGTGGGCGAAGGGAAAGGGCGACCATCTGCGCCGTCAGCTTCGGCTGTTTTCCGCGTGACCGCGCCTGCGTTGTTCGCACGACCCAAACTAACCGTTGAGAGACGACTTTATTTCTGTCCGAACTGAATGTTACACGACTCAATATAGACTTTAACGCGAGTGTAGCCGTTTCGTTTCTTCATGTCTAGCATGTTAATCCAAAACTAAGGTTTCTGGTTTGAGAATAAGTCCCTCATATTATCTATTGCACTTAACCGTATAAATATACCATTCTATAATGTCATGCACAGAACATTAGCTTTATTTTATCAAGTTTTTCCCTAAATAAACTAAATTTTGATCACTCTTTTGATATTGTTGAAGTTTATTTGCTGATATTTGGTTATGATTAGTGTGGTTTCGCTGCTTTAAGGTCTATGAATTGCCGGTACCACAACCTCCTGAGAACATGACAGTGAATGAAGATGAATGCTACAGTGACGAACGTTCAGAAAACAATAGAAAATATCCATGCTGATTCAACATTCCAGACCACCTCATCACTTTTCTCAACACTCATGTTGTTGTATTTCGTACTGTATACATGTGTATCTGTTATTAGAGCGCGTCATTTTGCCAGATACATATAATACACAGAGACATAAGCAATTACAAAGACCATCATCACATGAAAACTGAGACCAACACAAAAATTCTGAAATTTGTTACGGATCGAGAGGCAAATTACCTTCCAAAAAGTGTGTTTTTAGTTATTACAGAAACTAAAGATTTTTGTAGGCCAGTGTAATTGAACATAACTGTGTGCTGACACTAATGTAAGTATATTGCCAATGCACACGGCGATGTCTGACATTTTCTGTCATCTCTACAAGAGTTGGTTTGCGTAGGAATTAAAAAAAATAATATGAAGTATGACACGAAGAATGGTACATAATGGCGAAATAAAATTGTGTAAAACAGCAGATCTGGTTATATTCCGAAATCTGTTACGATCCCACATCAGACCATTATGGAACTCTGAGGCCACTCGGAGATCGTTTACTCGCATGCGCTGCACGGGGATGCTTCCATCCTGATAAAAGGGATGTGCGGTCACTTGCAAACCGTACAAGTAATTTGTTGCCGATTAAGCTTTCTGAATTAAGTACGCGTGAAAGTAAATAGTGACTCACAAGTGAGGGATATACATATTTATTTACTACAAGTATTGAAACTGTAATTAAGGGCACTTCTGAATGTACTTCTGGAGAGTATTATTACACATATATTACTTAAATATTAATTCCTGCGCTTACCGAGAATGATAGAAAATGTCCGACTTCACCGTGTGCATTGGCAAAAATTAATACTGTACGGTATGTTATGACATTTGGGTCAGAGTCCACACCACGCTTTTATTTATTTATGTTAAAACGTTTACGCTTTTATGCCAATTTTTTTGTCAAAACGCATGGAATATTATGATCATTAGCAAGAATGCAATCTATAGATTTTTCTATAAAGCAAACCAAACCAGTAATTGCCATATTAATGAAGATATATTAAATGAATATTCGATGTGTTCGGTGGGATCAAGGACTCGAAGCTGTCACCGGGAGAGGTGAGTCAGGGTATCAATTGATGTCTTTGTAGTGCCTCTGTCCAGGAGGTCCTGGTTTCGAGTCAGGATTTCGATCAGGTCGAGTCAGGCGATGTCAGAATTTTTGACATTAGCTACTGAGCTAGGACTATTTTAGTCGCTATCTAGAGGAAACTTCTAGCGGCCGGCTGCTCTGATGGGTAGCTTTCCGTGGTTTCTACGATCAATACCAGGTGAATGCCGGAGTAGTACCATAACAAACGGGCCACGAAACGCGCGCGATTATTCCTTCCTCTTCCTTTTTTCAATCCTCATCCCTTACATACACTACACTATCACGTAGTATGCGTGGAGACCGGTCAGAAGCATAGAGCTTGTCCCGGCTTGGGTCGGTGCCCGCTGGTGGAAGATACCTGTTTGAAGGAAACCACGTTGATCGATGGTAGATCGGCGCCGGATCTCGCCATCTAGCGGGAGGAAGATCACCGCCATCTCCTGAGGAAAACATGCACACTCTGCACTGCTTGTATTTCGAAAATATCCATTTCAAATTTCCATCATCTTACCCTTTATTCTCGTGGGAGGTTACTTTCGTATCATTTTCCAGTATTTTTTCAAATCTCATCCCTTCGACTGATCAGATAACTATGCGCCCTTTCCTCTTTTCGATTGATTGATTTATTGATCGATTGTTAGTGATTCCCGGCGCGTCAACTATTGAGGTCATTAGTACCCTTAAGTGTAGTATGTGTTTGTTCATCGTAAGTGGGCGGTGACCTTTCCCATTGAATGGTGAGATACAGCGCAGACCTTCCGTCAGCTAGCGCGTTTCCCCAATCAGGTATCTCCCACCAGCGGGGCACCACCCCAACCGGGACCAGCTCTAAGTCCCCGACTGGTCTCCCGCCATTTGTGGTGTTATAGTGCATGTTAGTGTGTGTGTGTGTGTGTATGTGTGTGTAAGGGGTGAGGATAGGACAATGAAGAGGAAGGAAAGGTCGTGCGCGGTCCAACGCCCGTTTGTTAGGGTACAACTCCGGTATTCACCTCCTGTTGATCGAAGAAACCCCGGAAAACTACCGCTCAGAGGATTCGCCCTCTCGCATTCTCCTCCAGTCAGCGACAGAACTCGACCCAGCTATCTGGCTAGTGTCAAAAATCCTGGCGCCGTCGGGACTTGAACTTAGGACCTCCCGGTCAGAGGCACTGCAGCGACATCAGTTGATCCTCCTCTCGAGAATCCTCCACCGCAACACGACCTTCCGCTGCCTGATGCCCAGTGCCACCGTCCGCCTGGGAGCCAGTGACCGGTAGCACCACGCGCACAACCGTCGGCTTGTCCACCCTCCTCTCTCCCACCCGCGGACGCTGCAGGCGTCGGCCGTGTGTAAAATCTAAATCCGGGCTGCCGTGTACTCTCTTTTTCGCCGGCAGGAAAATAATTTAGGAGATTATGCGGGATTTGGGAAGTTAAAAATAAAGGACGAGTGCGCCGCTCCAGGGAAGAGATAAAACCGTTCGTTTCAGTTTATTCCCGTGACTCACCCGAGGATGCCGCTGGCGCTGCGGGGAGGGCGGTGGGTGCCGGGGGGGGGAGTGAGAAGGGGCAGAGGGTGGAGGAGAGCCAGGGACGTCGCCGGTGCAGCTGGGGATTTGCGCGAGTGTGTTATAGCTACCGGAGGGGGGCAGGGTGGGCGTGGTCCGGGATGCGCGGAGCGTGTGGTGTCAGAGAGAGGCAATATGGGAGGTGAGACACCTGCTGCGTGAGAAGCGACGTCGTGTGGCGTAGGGGTCATAACCTGTGAAAGGTGTCATCCTTTTTAGTTTCTCGCTACGGAGTAGAGAGAAAGTTACAAAATGCTGCGCGAAAAAACTGCGTATTTTTGGGCGAAAAATTCTTATTAGAGGGTTCTACTAACGAAAAAGTAGATAAATGCAGTTGCTAAATTTGAAAAAAATCCTCTATCACGTGATGTAGTCAGAATAAATGTTTTGTGGGTTCTTGATACAGAAAAATCGATTGACGGTAAATGTGTCTGTCCTGTCCGTCTCTCCGTCTATCCGTCCGTCCGTCCGTTCCTCTGTCTGTGAACAAAGCTAGAGGCTAAATTCTGATGGCGCGGATCCTTGAATTTGAAAGCGTTATTTTAGTTTTGGAGGGTACTGTACATGAAGCCCCTGGGACATTAAAAAAATTGGCACGATAGTTTTTTATTAAACTTCGTTATTGAATAGTGTTAAGGATGTTGAAGAGAATGGTGCAGGTCTCAACATCATGTTCAAACCTCTGACTTTTCGAAAATTGCAAAAAATCAAAACTTTTTCGCCGTCGTCCTACAACTACAATAATGAAGGTAGATATTTTTCCGAAATGAATTCTGTTCCCTTAAGATAGATTTTGAAATAAGGTCAGGTACAATTTTTCGCGTAATGCTACTAGAAAATACGGGTGAGAAAGTACGTGCTGTTTTAGAACCACTAGTTTTTCTACCAGTTACGGTCAGAGCGATCGCCGTCTATCCGTGGGTGCAGAGGACTAACATGCGTTCTAAAACCAAGAAGGTTGCTGCAGCTAAAAGAGTTCGTCAGCATTTTATTGCCTCGTCTGTGTTAAGAAATATAAATTCACGATGCTCTATTTTATTGAGGTAGTGTATTGCGTTTACACCGATTCTAACTCGTACACAGCGCTTCTTGCCTGTTTTATTGATGTCAGAGGCTGTCAAATTACTGCTAAAACATATGCAACTCACACTCTGAGGTCTTGGAGGTTCTAACTTCCACGCCCAACGGTAATGATCTATCGACAAGCCTTTCATAAATAGGTCGTTAGAAGCTAGTGCACGAAGAATTTGAGTCTGGAGCCTGAAGCAGGTTGCTTCCGTATCCTTCGATCTTTGCTTCATGAATGCACAGGCAGTATCTAAATAAAATTTCTCGAACGCTCTCCGAATATACTTATCTATGGATGGGACAAAGCCAAATTAGTGATGATCTATTTCTGTGGATTTGTTATGGCAGGACTCGTATGCACACTACTATTTACGAAGACGGTCTAGAATTCAGAATTTTCTGCTGTAAAATGTCATGGCAAACATGGGAATAACCATGAATATTTAAAATGGTTATTTTTCTATTAACTGCATGGGACGATCGTTTCTGCACGATTTAAATTCAGCTTTTTCTTGGCCGAGCCGACAGTTCGAGGCAAAATATTTTGAAATTGTGCCAATCGTGTCAATAGTTTTGCTCACGAAATATAAACAAACTAGCTGAACCCCTGCCATTATATCACTCAAGAGGAAGAACAATAGAAAAGTAACAACTAAAAACACCAATGTATGCCAAAGAGAAAATTGAAATATAAATATTTTTTCTATAAAAAGGCATCTATTGCGAATCATGATTTGCTTGAGCCCTACTCTTCACTGTTATCAAAACGAAGTACTCACCAACTTCATTCACTAAGTGCGTACTGTCAAAAAGTCTCTTCTCACGTTTTTCGAACGCCTTAACAAAAGACTCGTAACTACAAGAACACGGCACATAAAATGCTTCTTTTTTACACGATTGTTGAAAAATACATTATTTTCTTGACGGTCCCTTTTTCACATATGTTAATGAAACGTCTATTCGAACGTTTTCTTCAGTTCTGGACCAGTTTTCCATGGTTCTTTACTAATTGGATGTTGATGGCGCTTAAAGTTAAAATGCGGCACGATTGTATGGTCCCTTTCATTTCTTGAAAACCATGTATTTAGTAAAACCAGTACTATAAATACCAGTAACCAGTCATTAAATTTTATACAAATAGTATTCTTTTTCAATAGTTCTATTGGCTATGTTTCGAAAACTATTTCGTTCTCATCCTCAGGCTGTAGTTGTTAACCGGTTTGATTTTATTTATACTGCTCTGTATTAAATGTATTACATATATGTGTATAAATATAAATTTGTTTAAAGTACAAAATTAAAGCATACCTATCTTTTCATTATACTACATTTTTTCTGTAGTCTTGTTAGGTTCGATAGAACATTTTCGGAGTTATCGTGGCATTTTCAAAATGGAAAGGAATAAAGATAATAGAAAGAAGTGGATCACAATGAAGGAAACTATTTGATTTTTTTAAATCACCTACCGTTAGTTATATAGAAAATCTTACACGATGCCCATTTCATTTTGTTCTATTAATAAATTGTACACGGAGCCAATTTTACGTTTCAATAAATTTATCAGGACAATTGTTTTTTAATAACTTTTTTACAATATTTTTATTTTGTACGTGGAATTTTGCTTTAGATAATATCAAAGCACGATTGACCTTACTCGGATACGTAACATTTCTTTTTGGGTATTTAAACAAATAATTTAATGTGATACCAGTTTTAATGGATTTATTGTACAAATTAGTGATTATTGTTGGTATTTAATAATTATTGCGACATTAAGAAATTAATACAATTATTTTGTTCTAGTTCAATGGTGAATTGTATATATGAGTTATAGATATTAAGATTTTTAATGTATATTTCTCTTGTTTAGCCGCGATTATTGTATCATATACATATCTTTTATAATAAAATACTTTTTTTGATTGAGAAGTGTTTTTTTAAGAACATTTGCACTAAATATGCTACTTAGTGAACCCCTTTCGTGTTGTGTCAACTTTATATATTTTATCGTTAAATTTTAATTTTAGGCCCTAAGGTGGCTCATGACCAGCTTACTAGCTTCCCGTGATGCGATCCCGGGATCGATTCTCGCTTGCGGCAGAAATAAAGCTGTAGTCTACCTTTAAAATTGTCTTAGTTCCTGTAACTGTGTGACGAAGAAAAGCTCAGTCATGTTCGACACACGTCTCTGTCTCTCTTACCTCCCAAGGGTCAAAATTAAAGTAGGCACAGGCATGGGGGACACCGTTAGCTAGCCAGCTATTGGAAAATCGACTCTAAATTCGCCATATATATAATTCATATTTAATTCTTAAATTCATATTTCTAAAAATTTGGTATTTTCTTTATATATTGAATTTTAAATTAGTATAAGTGGTTACGAGTACTTGGTATATGAGTATAAGCTGGTTAATCGTAATTATCCCTGGGTTGTGAAATAAGTTTACGAGGAAAGGTTGAAAACATAGCTACTACGTTAAGTGATGTAAGTATGTGCCATTTGGAATGTTTGATTTTGTCATATCTTTTACAAATTAAAAACTATTTTTTATTTGATATTCATGTATAATATTTAAGTGTAAGTTTCAATATAAAATTTAAATAGTAACAAAAAGCGTACATGAGTCGAGTATCGTAGACATGTCGAGACTCATTGAGAACTCTTTCTAATGGACTTTAATTAAACCATATGCCCTAGCAACACTGCCAGAAGAAGGAGAAATGTTGAAATATATTTTTCTTGTTTTATCTTTAATGTTTTATTAAGGTATTTATTGCCAGTTTCAAATTTTTTGCATCTTTTATAATGTAGTCAATTTCTCTATTGCAGTGGTGGCCGGTGAGATGCGAGGATTAGGAGGGGGCGGTATGTATGCTCGAACTGTCACATCCATTTTACTCCTTCAAAATATTTCTTGAACAAGGAAAACTATGGCTAGTAGAGTACAACAGATTTGCATGTATCGGGATTTTTTATGCGAAAATAAGAGATTTTTTTAAAAAATTCCAGCAAACAAAACAGTAATTTATAAAATTAAATGAAAGGGTCGGTATTCTTAGTTTAGTTAATAGCGGCGGACTCTGTCGAACAAAACCCTAATAGCGGCACGCTCTCTTCACCCATCTCCCAGTACCCTCACTCTTTCTCAAGCTTCCATTGCCTCCCATGCACTAGCTAAGGACGGACTCCCGATAGTTCAGGATGCTCTCCATTCAAAAAACATTTATCTTTCGCACAATCGGACACTTAAAACTAAATTCGTTCGTTCGTCCTTAAAGCTAAATTGCGATGATGGTATTCACAAATTAATCGAGTCAATTTATTGCAAGTGTATTATTTTCTGCCATTTTGCAACTTTTATCGTGGTTGGTTTCTCTGGGGAGGGCGCCGCCCTAGAGTTCTTAAGAAGCCGCTGCAACTGGTCTATTGCTGCATAGGCATTACCTTTGCCACTTTCAATGAAATAAATATCAAGGTGTGTTTTAACAAGTATTGTGTGTTTTACTAAATACGTGTGCTAATACCAACAATTAGTTTTCCAAAATTCACGATTGGCAAATATGAAAGATATCATATATTTAAATTTGATCTTAATAGTACAAACAAAGTAACAAGTTGTGTTCATGTTGTTTTCATTTTCCTATTATCTCTTCGAAGTATTCTTCATTCACGAAATTTTAAGTAAATAATATGTTTACCCTCGAGTATACATTCAACTGTGCATTTTCACTATGTAGATTAGAGGTAGAAATTTCCAATAGTAATACTGAACATTATTCAATCGAAACACACACGTCATTGATAGTATCAGTGGCATTACTGTCAAGAAGATGTTAACAAACGTAACAAGAAGATGTCTCGCCACGTAAAAATAAGGCATTAACTAACTAACTAACTAACCGATACAATTCGTTGTAAGTAAATCGTATTAGCAGTGAAAGATTTTATTTTATTTTCTAGAGAGTAAAACCGTTAAAAAAAGTATTATATCGTATTATATTATATAGTATTATATTATATGTTAAAAAGTCGTATTATATCGTTAGTAAAAGTATTATATCGTCAATAATAATAATAATAATAATAAATTAAAAAATAATAATCAATACAATAACTTAAGATGTTATGAATTTTATTATGTCGTAAGCATTATCTATCTGAGAATTTCACTTGTGGTTCTACCGTTACAATTTGGTTTATTTGTTTTCTAAATCGTTACCCTAGAAACTCTTCTTTCTTCTTTTAGAAGACATTATTCCAGAACCACACTAAAGATTTTCCAACATCAATTGGTTCCTTTACAATGCGGAATCCAGTCATAAAGTGACCTTTTGCTTTCTCAATCGAGTGCATCTCGCTTCTTCCGATGTCCATCCGTGGACGGAGTACTATGTATAAAACGGGGCCAGCGCATTCGCGTGTTAGATGGGAGCTGTTTCGCAGAAATGCACGGTTCGGATGGAGCTCTTGTGTATTTGATCTATATGCAACTCCCGAGGGAGAGACCTCTATCCAACACGCGACTCTCCACTTCTGCACCCCATTTCCAACACGCGACTCTCCACTTCTGCACCCCATTTGCCGTTCCGCAATCTAGAGGGTCGTTTCATTGCTTGCCGTAGATCCAACGTGCCATAAAACTGAGCACCTTCATACCTCTCGAAAGTAGGTTATGATGGAAATTAAGACCGTCGTTTCAATTCACTCTTTTGTTTCTTTGTTTATGCATTTTATGTTAGAAATTCTAGAAGTTCTCGAGTCCATTTTATTTGCTGCTCTTTCTGCCTGCTGCGTTATAGAGGCGTACTTACTGAAATGTCGGAAGGGCAGGTTTTATGCAAATATTGTCGCAGAGAATAATCCCAATTCAAATATATTACTCGGAACCACACATGAAAGGTCAAACATTGGCATTGGAATATTCTATGTTATTTTCATCTTACAGTTGATTTTGCCTCGGCTATTTATCTGGCAATACTCGTTTCTTTTAGCCACTTAATTGAGGAAAAACTAATTTGTGATACTTCAAAGTTTGTGTACAGTTATTTTAAAAAATTATATAAACCCATTGTTTCCTTTACCACATATACCTGTTAGACTATTTTGCCTACGAAATCCATATATTTGTATAAACTGTCTGAATATTGAAGGATATATTCATGAAATTAAATTATTAGCACTTTAGAACACCTTAGAATTCTGTTGAAGATATCTATTTGCATAACGTCTAATTCATTTCAATCGCGTGAATGTTAGCACTATAGTACAGGAATAAGCAACACAAACTCCTAATCTCCCCCTTCAGAAATGCTGAAAGCACGCACTCTCACGCAGGGTTCCCGTAAATTCCTTTCTCTTTCCACTGGAGGTGTGTTCGAGTCTCTGTGAATCATCCTGCCGCTCAGGGGCACCGTGTGACGCCGCTGCCTACCCACACACCCCCCCCCCGCTCATCCGCCTTCCACCCACCTACCCGTCAACCCGCTCGCCGCACCCACCATCAGACGCCCACACGCGTCATGCGCCCGCCCGCACCCATCCGCCCGCCACCCGTCATGCCACCATCCGCCGCCCGCCCGCTTCATCCGCCCACACGCCGCCCGCCCGCCCGCCCGCCCGCCCGCCCGCCCGCCCGCCCGCCCGCCCGCCCGCCCGCCCGCCCGCCCGCCCGCCCATCCGCCCGCCGCCCGCCCGCCCTCCCGCCCGCCGCCCGCCGACGCAATCATTATCACCACTGGAAAGACATCTTCAATGCCATCGATACCTCCATCTCTTTCATACCTAACTCAGCTTGTTGATCTTATTGACAGAGCCAACGGTATCACCACTATCTTCTTTGTCATCTTCATGATAATGATCATCGCCATCGCTATTATTATCGCTATCATTGAAATTACCATAATTGCCTCAATCGTTGCACCACCGCTATCACCTCAACCGATACAACCACCACCGCTGGAACCACTGCTGTAACGACCACTGCCGCTAGCACCTTCGCTACCAACATGAATGTCTTCCCCACAATCGCCACCGCCATCACCTTTGCCATTGTCATCGTCACTGTCCTCATCATATCCACCGCCACTGCCCCTCCATCGCTACATCCGGCATCACCAACACTGCGCTATCCCCCACTATCGTTCTAGTGGTCGCGCCGTAGTCCATCGCTACATCCGGCATCACCAACACTGCGCTATCCCCCACTATTGTTCTAGTGGTCGCGCCGTAGTCCATCGCTACATCCGGCATCACCAACACTGCGCTATCCCCCACTATTGTTCTAGTGGTCGCGCCGTAGTCCATCGCTACATCCGGCTTCACCAACACTGCGCTATCCCCCACTATTGTTCTAGTGGTCGCGCCGAAGTCCATCGCTACATCCGGCATCACCAACACTGCGCTATCCCCCACTATTGTTCTAGTGGTCGCGCCGAAGTCCATCGCTACATCCGGCATCACCAACACTGCGATATCCCCCACTATTGTTCTAGTGGTCGCGCCGTAGTCGGTGCCCGCCGCCTCCTTGCCACCACGCGAACCGGGCCGAGGATGGGGAGGGCAGGGCAGGGCAGGGCGGGGCGGCGTGGCGCGCCCCCTGCTGATGGATGAAGCGCACCCTGCCAGCGCAGGGTGAAATTAGCAGCCACGCGGCGCGCGGGGGCGGGGCCCTCGGCCACGCTACGCCCTAACCCTGGCCTCGCTCTCGGAGGCGGTTTCTCCGCGCGCGTGGAGCCGCGGGCGCCGATGGGGAGGCCGAGGTGGCGGCGGCGCCGCAGGAATCTCGGAGGGCGTGCGTAGTCGGGCGTTCCTAACTGCCCGCAATAAAACAAAGCGTTCCTGCTTCTTTTCGTATTTTTATCGTTTTTATACCGTACTTTTTGTTCTTTTTTCCTTCTTTCTCGTTACATTGTTTGTCTAATTACCTCATACTTCACTTCTGATCCGTCTCTGTTATTTGCAGCCTCATGGTTATCTTTCTCTTTTCAGTAATTCTGAATTTATAATCTAGGCTCTCCATGTATTTTTCTCTCTCGCACTTTCTCTCTCACACACTTTCTCTCTCTCACACTTTCTCTCTCTCATTTTCTCTTTCTCACTTTCTCTCACTTTCTCTCACTCTCTCACTTTCTCTCACTTTCTCTCACTCTCTCACTTTCTCTCTCGCCCACTTTCTCTATTTCTCACTCTATCTCATCTTTGACATATATTTCATTAATTTAATTATTTTTTCTTATTCTTTCTTCATTCCCATTGTTTCTACTCATTTTCTTGAATTATTTTCTCTCGTCTTCTTTTCCGCCAACTTCGTTACCTACTCTTCTATTCGTCCTCTATTGCATCATTGTTTCTGTTCTGACCAAGTCTTCATTTGGAATTATTTATCGTATTTCGTTTCATCACTTACTCTTTTTGGATTTTTGTATGGCTACTGTTCATTATTTTGACTAGCTTTCTAACTATCAAATATTTGAATGAAACAAATTCACATTCAATGAAAATAAACGTCACGCTGAAAATAAGTTTGATATAAATTTATTTTAATTTTGTCATATCGACTATATTAACTCCACGAGATAATTATTTTGCTGATGTATATTAGCTTTCGTTTTATTTATTTCCACATTACTTCATTTATCTTTGTTTTTTTTTAAGATATGATTATTTAAACTATTTTACTCAAGAAAAACTCTATGTCATCAATATTGTACTTGTGCAAAGTGAATTTTAAAAATACGGACATTTTTTGCAGTTTTTAAAATACAGAAATTTCGCCCAAAGTGGGTACAGCACAAGCTTTTACCGTTCTTGGCTACATACGAGTAAAACCAAAACCTAGTGATGCTACTACAGCAAATACTTCTCCTGTTATTTCTAAATTTACGATATTTGAAAATTCAAAGAGTTCAACGAATGTGAGACATGCGCCATTCTCTGAAGTATATCAGTGGCAAAAATTTGAGCGGTTTCCGAGAAACGGTTTTTTATAATTTGCATTAATTTCAATTACATATTTCATAAAAATTACTCTTTTTTTCTAAAAAATTTACATTGACTTTTCTGAAAGAGTTGATTTTTAGAAAAGGTATTGTTTAAAGCAAAAACATCTCTCTTCAATCTTGTAGGTTTGAATTGTTACTTCTTGGTGATTTTCCAAAATACGGAGACTTTGCTGGAAAAGAAACTTGCACCATTTTTTACCACCCTTTGAAACTTATGATACGAAAATTGAAAGACAAAAATTGGAGGGTTCTTCTAAGAGAAGGGTTTTTGAAAGAAAGAAATTTGAAAATTGACAATATCTCACGCAAAATTACGCGAAAACTACTCATATGTTCGTAAAATTTGTACATGATCTTATTTCATAATCTGCTTTTCAAAATCAGATATTATTCAGGAAAAAATTTGTCGTTAATATTGTAGTTGTAGGAAGCCGCCGAAAAACATTGAACTTTTGCAATTTACTCAAATCAGGTAATTCACGGAAATGAGACCTGCACCATTTTTAACCATTCTTATTACCATTTTTATTACCATTCTTATTGGTATCGGAGGACAAAGTCATTTTTTAAAGATTTAAAGCAGTTTTTGAAAAAGTTTTAAAACGTTGAGCCTTCATCCTTAACACCAAAATATTCATTTGAATCTCACGGAGTCATGAGTTTGTTCAGGTAGATCGGACAATATCAATTTTGGAGAAAATAGTCTGAACAGTTAAAGCGCTAACGCTGACGGATGACGAACGGATGGAAGGACAGACGGTCAGGCAAGCATACACCACGGACGGACGGATGGACGGACGGACGAACGGACGGACGGATGGACGCACGGACGGACGGACGGACAGACGGACGGACGGACGGACGGACGGTAGGACGGACAGTCAGACAAGCATACAGCCATACAGACGGACAGCCGCTGTAATGAACTGACAGAGAGACACACAGTTTTGCCGTCAATCGATATTTCAGTATCAAGGACCATCAAAATTTGGTTTCTGTCTGTACAACGTGGTAGATTTACTACTAATAGGAAAAAGATTTATCCACTTTTTTTTGTTCCTCGGGCCCGAAAGTAAGTTTTCTGTCGAAAAATCGCAGATTTCCTTCTGCATTATTAAAATAATTCCTCTTTACTACTTACGTTCTAAAGCGAGAAAGTAAAAAGAAGAGGTATTTGAATAAACTTTCAGACTGTAAATTAAAGCAATGCAGCAGTAGTGTGTACAAGAAAAAGTGTGTTGAGGAAATTCCAACTTATACGTAAGTATGTACTATGTATGCATTTATGTATACACATCTTTTGGATATCACTAGGGCACGTTCTCCATGGCAAACCGCCCCGTCCAACCTTTCGCTAGTCACCAATATCGCTGTTTCTTGGAGCAGTGGTCTGTCCTTCTTTCACTTATTCCAATCAACTTGGTGACGGTTTGCGTTCCTCTCGCTCATCTTTCGGAGGTTTTTCTTTCCGAGTTCGGATGTTTGCCGAGACGCCCGCGGAATTATCACGGTTATGCAAGCTGTTTGGGGGTATTTGTCTGGTAAAAATGAATATGGGTTGACGAAAAATACACGGCGATTGAATCTGTCATACCGTGCCACACCATAAAGGATGAGGCAAAATGACAGCCTTGGTGCAACGTGCACTTTTCTCTTGAGCCAATCAAGCAAACTAAAACTTAATGGATTGTATTCTAAAGGTCATAGGGCCGTCCCCCTTGCCATAACAGACAGGACAGACAATCATGCCTAAGCGGGGCTCAAACCGGTGGCTCAATGTGCATAGCAAACCAGTCTGGGGGGTGCTCCTACTTGCAAATAATAACAATAATACTACTACTAATAATATTATTAATAATAATATTAATAATAATAATAATAATAATAATAATAATAATAATAATTTTTGTAATTACAGGACCCAGGTTTCGATACACAACACAGAAATGTTTACATTCACTTCAATTTTGCACCAATAATCTTTACTAATAAAAGTGAATTCAACGACATGTAACCGACATCGATACCACAAAAAGTAGCCTATGAATAGATATGAAATTTTTACAAGATCTTCTTCAGGATAGTCGCAGTGTCCAAACAAAGTGTGGTAAAGATTAATACAACCCAAATGCGGAAAATAAATAATTTAAATAATATGTTTGTAGATGCACCGCGACCATTTTTCGCTTCTTGCTGAAATCACGTGGTTTCTTATATATTCCGCCAGAGCCCGGAAGTGCTGTAGCGAAACTGGTACCTAATTTATTCGCTAGAGGCCAGTAACGGTGCACAAGATAAAAATTTCATCAAATAGCAATGTGTTATAAAATAAAATGAAAGAAAATTATAGTATTTTGTTAAAATTTGAACCAATTATGTTAAAAATAATAATCTTAAACACCGTTGTTTTTTATAAAATAGATATTTTCCACCATTCGCAAGGATTGAATATGAAGAAATCCCGGGAAATGTTGGGTATTTTGCTAGTATAAATAAACTTTAACGAAAACAAAATCAACGAAAATAAGAATTTTATGTATAACAGCGTTCTTGGCGTGCGGTGTCCCGGTTGATGAAGGTGGCGCCGACAGCGCGGGTCGGCAGCCGGCAGTGGCAGGTAACCTTGCCACTATCGCACGGTGCGGCGAGAGCTTGCCTGACACTGGCAGCGAAGTAGCACGCTGCGGGACAGGTCACCGAAGGACTCAGCTTCTGAAGCTGGTGGGACTGTGCCTGCGGTCCCCACGCCTCGGGCCGGGGCGACAGGGTTCCGTCCTCGTCCGCTCTTCCACTAGCGGGTGTCGGTTATGCCACGGACGGTGCGCGCACCCCCCCCCTAGCGGAGCGTAATCCCAAGCTCGCTTCTGATTAGGGATTTACCACAATAATAATAGTAATAATATAATAGTACAATAATAATAATAATCGGTGTAGGATATCTTCCATTTTTATTACATTCTGCTGGTCACAAGATGACAAGTTTTTCCGGCATGAAGTCGAAATCATTTCCGTTGCTCAGTTGGAATTTTCAAGCAAAATCACGGTGCCTTCCGCCCAAATAGAGCACTTTTACCGGATGATCAATACCAATATCATGACGATACAACGTACATAATGAGTTACACTCAAATACGAGTACTACTCAGTTCACTCTGTTCTTAAAGTTGTCAAAATCCACGTTTCCTGAGTCCTTGATGTCGAAAAAGTTGTTTTCGGTAGAACGTCTGTCAGTCTGTGAACAAGGTTGGTAGTAGTAATCTCCGTGTGGTCGCAACACAACATAAACTGGCTTCATCAGGGGGACAAGTCCTCGGGGTGGGTACCTTTGCCTTTTCGGCTTTTATCCGCACCCCCACCGACGCGCAAGCACTCCGACGGGCAGATGTCCGGCTCCAACCGAAACCCAGTTTACCCTCACGTCCAACCTCCCCATGGCTGGGTAAGGGCAGCTCTGCCAGCTCAGAGCTTCGAGCTTTCCAGGCTAGTACCGGAGTCAAAACAATGTGCTACTCACATGCGCCGAGAACAAGTTCCCTCCTCTTTGCCCAGAGTATCGGGCCACTACCATGACGAAGCGGAGAGTCCAACTGGGAGCCAACTGAACTAAGGTCCAGGCGGCTCGGAGCCCCCATCCCGTCTCCCCACTGCCTGCACCACCAACTATCGACGTGTGTAACCTGGGCAACATGATGGGTGGTATCTAGTGTCCCGCCGGACTTAAAAGTGGGATCCGGAGTACTCCAAAAAGCATCCTTCGCCCAATCCTGCCCAAAGGTCGACGCGCCATAGGCCCAACTGGTGGGTAGCCGGGCGGACCCGACTACCAGGAACTTAGCATCGCTTTCTCACTGCCTGCACCTTCAAGCTAATGCCATGAGCGGCACCGCGAAACTCAGAGTCTGGGTGGTCGTCTACAATACTCCACCAGAAATCACGACAACCTAAGCCATGGTGATTCCCCCCTGCGAATGTGAACAAGATTGGCTCAAAGGCCGTTCACAGGATTTTCACATACATTTTTATTTTGCATTTGTCATTATATGTCCCGTAAAGGGCAATTGGCCTCGTCGCCATTAGATCTCGGGGTTCAAATTCGGTCATCTAACTAGGAACCCATGATGTCTCATTCGCTGAACATTCGTCACTTCATGCCGGTTTCACGGTCATGTCCTTTCAGTAGAACCATCCCACCATTCGTCTGGATGACCGAGGGAAACCACAAAAACCCCGGTCAAGATGGCCGGCTCGGGGATTGAACCCGGGCCTCCCGAATGCCAAGTTAGCGCGCTATTCCCCTAAGTCATTTCGGTTTATTATCATAAATTGGTATTCCCCACATGGTCTGGCATATAGTGCGAATCCTGGAATTTGAAATGGATATTTTAATTGAGGGTTCTTCGCAATAAACCTCAACGTTTTCCTCCGTAACCTTGCTTCTGTCGCTTTCTGCCTGTTAATCTTAAGCCCGGGTTTCAATATCCTTCGTTCCCCGAGGAAACTATTTTACTTAAAACAGGCGTGTCCAACTTGCAAGACATCAAGAGCCACAACCAAAACCTTTAATATGGTTGCGGGCCATATTTTCATTTCTCACCGGGAGCGATAGCTCAGTGCATCAACTGATGTCACTGCTGTGCCTCTGACCGGGCGGTCCTAGGTTCGAGTTCCGACGGCGGCAGGATTTTCGATATTTTCAGGTAGGTTGAATTCAGTCGCTATCTGGCGGAGAATTCTAGCGGCCGGCAGCTCTGATTGGCAGTTTACCGTGGTTACTCCAATCAACACCAGGCGAATGCCGGAGCAGTACCCTAACAAAAGGGTCACGGACCGCGCGTGATCTTTCCTTCCTCTTCCTTGTCCTATCCACACCCCTCACACTTACACTAACATGCACTACGCTACCACACATGCCTTGTGAGCGGTCGGGGACTTACAACTTGTGCCGGGGGGCGGCGCGTAGCTGGTTGTAGATACCTAGTTGGGAAAACCCGATAGTCCTCGGTAGGTCGGCGCCAGATCTCGCCATCCAGAGGGGGAAGAACACCGCTACCTCACGATGTAATAGCATGCACTACATTTACGGGAGTAATGACCTGAGTAGTTGACGCACCCGGAATCACTAACAATCAATCAATCTTTTCATTTCTCGGGCGATCTACACCTGACTTTCCCAGCACTTGGCCCGGCTGCTCTGCGGGAGGGAGGGAATGGAACCGTGCGTATCAAATCGTAACATTCATATAGGTGTGAAAGCTTTACTAGAAAAAAATCCTTAAATCTAAATTTATCCTATTTTTACAGTCAAGGCGGGTGTTGACTCCAGCATGGCTCGACATGCATGAAAGGGACTTCCACTTTTGTCTAATAACTTTTCGCGGGCTGCCAGGTGGACAACCCTGAGTTTATATATTGCTTTCTCGCTATATTTCTTGAGTAAAGCAAAGGGCATTGTTATGTTCCACGTCCCACTTTGATAAAACCTGTGAAGTTCTAAAAGTGCCATTTTTAATTTTGCACTCTTTGCCTGAGAAAACTTTTTCGAGATGACTGAAGAATTAGTAGGATTCAGTTAGCAATATTATAATATTTAGTATTCGTTGCAAGTAATACAGAAATTATGAGTTGTTGTGGCACTCGTTTTAGAAAAGTTTAATACTTCTTGTATTAACTTACGCGGAGAAATAAACGTTTTCAATGTTGCTTAAATCAATTTTGATCGATGTGGACCAATTATTAATAACTAGAGATATGTTAAATCCAATAAACTGGAGTGATAATTGAATTTACATGTTAATGTACTCATTAGTATTCCACTCTTAGCAACGTATTGGTCATCAATATTCTAATATCACTACGAAAATATCGATAATTTAATGCTTATATTTGCATACTTTTGTGATTTGAACACACTGCTGCATGTTTAAAAAATTCAAGTTCATTCAGGGTTTTTTAGGCTATCCTTGCAAACATCACATCCTTCCCTACATAGTAGAGTAAAAGTTATGAAATGCTGCGCGAAAAAAACGGCGAATTTTCTGCAGAAAAATTACAAGGGCCTTGTAATGCAAAAGTGGATAAATCCAGTTGCCAAATTTAGAAAAAATCCTCTATGACGTGATAAAACCCGAAATCCATGCTTTGTAGTTCCTTGATGCAGAAAATTTTAATGACGGCTAAATGTTTATCCGTGCGTCGTCCGTTTATTTATCTATCTACCTGACTACCTATCTGCCTATCTATATATTTGTCTGTCAATCTATCTGTATGTCTGTCTATCTATGTATCTGTATGTCTGCGTATCTGTCTGTGCATGTCTGTCTGTGTGTCTCTGTGTGTCTCTGTGTGTATCTATCTGCATGCCTGCCTGCCTGTCTGTCTGTCTCTGTCTGTCTGTCTGTGTCTGTCTGTGTCTGTCTGTGTCTGTCTGTGTCTGTCTGTGTCTGTCTGTGTCTGTCTGTGTCTGTCTGTGTCTGTCTGTGTCTGTCTGTCTGTGTCTGTGCCTGTCTGTCTGTCTGTCTGTCTGTCTGCCTGTCTGTCTGCCTGTCTGCCTGCCTGTCTGTCTGTCTGTCTGTCTGTCTGTCTGTCTGTCTGTCTGTCTGTCTGTCTGTCTGTCTGTCTGTCTGTCTGTCTGTCTGTCTGTCTGTCTGTCTGTCTGTCTGTCTGTCTGTCTGTCTGAGTTCCTCTCGATTTCCTTCTAAAAACTTAATGTTCATATGAATGTTCACCACCCTAAATACCCCTTTTTTATTTACTTATCGCGGTCTGACTGCTATTCTACCGTTCCTTAGCTCCGGCTCAATAAATAAATAAATAAAAATAAATAGATAAAAATAAATAAATAAATAATAATAAATAAACACTACTCCAGTTCGCAGATAGGCGGTCAAAATTAATTGAAATTGCCCGCTGTACTTGGAATTCAATCATGTATAGCAATTCCTTGGCGTTCATTAACAGCCAAGGGTATACATTTCAAACGTCCCGCGGGCGGGCTTCCAGAGAAAAGGCAATACATTTTTTGTATGAAACTCTTTGGAACGACTGAACTGCTTTGAAATTTTGAACTGCTTTCTAAGAAGTGGTGGCAGAGCACGCCACGGAACGGACACCAAGAAACGAGCAAAGAGATTGCTTTTCATTTTGTCGCGATTCGAGGAATCTTTGCCTCCTACTTGCGACGCGACGCTATCACATTGTTTGAAGATCGAGAAGCCGAATTTTATGTTGGTAGTCTAGTTCACCGCAGTGCAGACTCCGTGATCAGTTTTGGCGCGGATCCTCTGCCTAACATTTTATCACGCCTGAATTACGACAGACAACGATACTCTTTTCGCCGATACAAGGTAATACTGACAACTTCTTCAATACTTCATAATTATTACGCTGAGGTAAACTATTAGTTCTTAAATACTTGGCTTTCAGAATTTTCCCTCGTGTGAAGGGTAAAAAAAGCGGCAGGAATCTGGTTTTCAACTCGAAAACATCCACAAAGCTCTCCCAAAAAATCTCAAGCTATTTTGCAGCCTCAACAACTCTTTTCGAATATCATTATTTGCCTATACCCAACATGTCGCTTTCTGGTCATTAAAATAAATCGAAATTAATGTTTTGACGAGTACGTATGGATTATCACACATGGTAATAATGCTCGTATGGAGATAGTTTCAGGCGCAAATACCCCATTATCTCTGGAACTCGTCGTTAAATCTCGATGTAAAATTTATGGAACTGTATGTGCTTTTAAAAAATAAAAGAATCACAAAATCCATTGAAGGGAAAAGTCTGCTAAAAATCAGCAAATAAGATCGATGCAAATATTTTTTCTAAACATGTCCTTACCTGAGAGCATTATTAACAACTCTCCGTGTATCTACGATTTACTGTTCTTTTATTATTTTGGTTATTTCATTGAACATTTTATTTTCCTTATACTTCATTCTTATGTTTTATCACATTTTCCATGCTTTAGTTGCTAGTCCCCTTTTTGCATTTTCTTCTCTTACCACGCATTTTAAACATGTATATCTTTTTGCTTCTCCATCCCTAAGGCGCCTTTTTCACATTCATACATAAGCATAGTCCATGAATAGCAGAATAGCATATTACGAATATTTTCTGTAATTTTTGAGACGCTTTTTCGTCTGAAATCTGAAACAGTCACGCCAACGAAACGCGCGTTGGGTACTCCACGAGAGCCATTTCCATAACTATTAAATCTTTTATTCTAATTAGAGCTTTGCCGTTCGTAGAAACGCTCCCCGAAATAAAATTCCGGAGATGTGCCTCCTACGTTTATACTTCTCAAGTGGCCAGCTCTTGCCGCCTGCGGCCAGTGGGAGGGCCATTGACTCCTTTATAACAAGGTGTGGGCTTTTGCTTGGAATGACGTCACAATAGAAGGCCTTTCATCCCCTTTACGCCCTACAAGGATATATGATTGCTTCATTAACTTATGAATCATAGTTCTGTTTCTATGGGTAACAAGATTTATAGTCACGAATATTGTTCTCGTCACCTTAAAGGAAGGACTAAAAATGCAACTTATGAAAAATGTCGCATGGACGAAAGTACTGAAAATCGACGTAGAGTATTTTCATTTGTGTGTTGGCAATTGTTGTTGCCAACATTCCCAGAATCACCCTCTAAATATCACAATAATGCGAATAGTGACTTGTTATTGATATATGTTTGCTATAAAAAAATGAGATTCCGCGAACATTTCAACCGTACATCTACATTGTGATCATTCGTCATTATTTCGAGTGATTTGCGCTCTTATTTCCATAATTTTACATTTATTTGTTTTATTTTAGTTATTTCACATTTTCTAGTGCTTTTAGTGAAATTCTTTATCCTTACATTACTTTCCTCAACTATTTAGTCTATTGATTAATTATTTATATTTTGATATTTTAGTGTAAGATTCAATCTATTTTTATACAATTAATTAATAAAATAACTTGCTTTGTTTGATTATATTAAGTTATAAATGGCTCAACCCAGAACATAAAGACCTGTTCTTGGGTAAAAATCATTTAATTCAAAATTACCTTAAATAGAAATAAATATTGCTGTTTTTTTTAATTTGTTGCGCCCTTAATCTTATCGCATTATTTATCGACGCAACGCGTCTCTTCGCCACTTGTGCGTTGAGCGCGGAGTAATCCTCCATTAACGTAGCGTGTTTTACGTATGTCTGGTCTCGTCTGTCGGTTGTCAAGAGGACCGCCCAGTAGAATCTCCGCGTACGCGCTCCTGCGTCCCTACCCACCAGCTAGAAATGGGAAGGAATTAGGAAAGGGGTAGGGTTTAGGACACTTCACAGGGGTTGGACTAGCCCTTGTGAAGCAGCCAAACTCGTTTTATTAGAACAAATTTCACATGAGATTCGACGGGAATCGATCAGAATCGAACCCGGACTTCAGTGGTGCAAGCAACTGGCAGTGGGGTTAGCAACTTTGCTATGAGCCACGAGCGAACTCTATGGAAAGTAATGGTTACGGAAAGAATTAATGGATGATGAGACTCCTGTCACTCACATCTTTGTTCCATCACGGGCGGCAAAATTATTGGAAGTAAGTGAATTCCATTTGTGTAACCAGTTCTATATTTTTAAACTGTTTATAAGACAACTTGTCATTATTAGAGATTCATTGTTGCTAGTCAGCTTTAACACGAAATAGTAAAAAATATAATTATATTTTATAAAATGATTGAGGGTTTATAGGCGGGTGTGATCTCAGTTGCAGTATCATAAGCAGATGGGAAAAAAAGCTCACCAGAAAAGAGTTCTGTCTCTGGAATTAACACACTTGCTAATAGTACTACTGCTATCAAAATCTGCAAGAGTTGAAGATGAGGTTATCCATAGAAATGTCTAATAACTTTGCTTATATTATTCGATACTTTATGAATCTTTTATCTATAATTTATAATATGGTCATTATTCTCTTCGTCTCTGATTGTCGAATGCTTTAAGAATTATTTATTGAAAATTCCCTAATAATAATTCAACAGAATTTCCTCGTTTTCTTCCAATAATTATTCAATTATTATAGAACTTACTTCAAATGCATGCCAAATGGAAAAGAGTTGAAGTTATTCTTGAGAGGGCTACTTACTTAAATCAATGTATTTACTACATGATTACGTGTAACCACAGTTGAGAATAGTAATGTTACTATAAAAACTTTATTTTTAAGCGACCTTTTTAGGAAGAGGGTATTTTTCTGGTGTAATTGATTCAATAAAGTTTTTTTTAAGTATAATACTTCTTATTACTACTAGTCTCCATATAACATTGATACATTTGTTAGAGGAAATAAGACCACCAGAGGAATTATGTCAGGTAATAATGAACTTCATAATTAATAACACATCGTTGCTTATACTACTCATTTTATTAAAATCCTTCCACTATTTGTATTTTGATACTTTCGAACGTTATTAACATGAGAAATTTTAATACATTGTTAGGACTTCCATTTTAAATGTGGTATACTTACACGTTTGTCACGATATCACTTTTAAGGTTATATTTTAATTCGCACAAAACACATGTAAACTCCAATACTTGAAAAAGAGTCTTATTTCGATTAGTTGTACGTTCAGTTCTCGCTCGTTTACGGATGAGATATTGTACTCTAACGGAAAATTACATAGATGGATTATCACATAACAAAAAAGACTTCCATGGCAGACACCTGACTGAAAGACAAGGACAACAATCAACTGCATTCGTTCTATCAATAGGGAGGCGATCGGATTCATAGTTTCAAAAGTTGATTTTTCTGACCGGAAGTAGGTTCAGACGCCACATTGAAAATTCAGTCCTTGCCCTTAGGTGAATTAGACAATCTCTATCACTACTTGATGCTAAAATGAAACAAATATCGCCACTTTCTCTGATTGTAAACAACGTAACAACTCTCATTCGAGGTTATGAGTAATTATCGTCATTTGAACATTTCAAATCTTGATTTGATTGAAGGGAATGTTTGCACGGCTAGACATTATACTATATAAGATAAATCTTCGAGCATAGAATGCATAGAGGCGCCCTGGGCGGATAATTTTGAAGCAAACATAACTCTTCTCCGTGACGTCACAGGTTGGCAAAAACAGCGCAGTTGGCTGGATTGCAGCGTTCGGATATTGACTTTACCAACTTCCTTTCAGCTGTATTTTGTGTTCTTGTGCGTAGTGAGGGCAATTTTCTGTCAAGTGAAGATGGTTGTTTCTTGGTGTGCTCATAAATGCACAATCGATACCAAAAAGGAGTTGACATATCATGAGATACCTTGTGAAAGCCATGTGTTTGCACTTATGAATCTGGTAGTTAGTAAGTACTTAGATGTAAGATTACATTATGAGGCTAAGAATTATAATGAAAAATGTTCAGCCAAGAAGGTATGAAAAATGTTCAGGATTTGTACACAAAAAGTGTGTTATTTAAAAAGGAGACAAGTATTCTCTTTAATTTTAATCTATAAATACCTAAAGGTTCAGATACTCAAACCTTAGAAAAACAAGTTTTAATCCTTTTACCATGTAGTATCCGTAACTACCTCTTCGTTTTTAGTAAGTGAAATATGCTTAAACCTGGAGATTGCTATCAATACGGGCCAAGATGTTTTCAATTATGGGGGAGGGGAATGTGAAAATCATGGAGAAAAATAAGAAGAAAAGGAACTTAATGCAAATACTATATAATTGGTCCGCAAGTAAAACTTGCAACCCTAAAACCTATATTTTTAGATAAATCAAGTTAAAATTCATTTAGTTTTATTTGTCTTCTCAGTGTCTTTTGCTAAGGGTTAAATCCTGTTGTTGTTTTTTAATTACTAAAATCGCTCTAAGCCTAGAATTAGATGTACTAAATTATATATTATTGCCTTGTTTAAAACAGAGACGAATAGCAGTGAAAATGTACTTGAAAATCCATCAATGAACATTATTTTTCGTTTCTTAAAAGGTATGTCGCGTTGAAAATTATTCAAACGTATCAAAAGAAGACTATTGGGTTTCACTTGTTTACCAACGATGTAGAAATAATTAGCTTATGTACACAAATTCGTTTAAAATTGGGACGGAAAGATAGTTTACAATGACCAACATACGTAGATACCGGTGTTCTGCCAACCTGTGACGTCATCGGAGTCATTTCATGTTTGCCTCAACTTTCCGTGGGGTAGGAAGCGACTATGGCGCCTCTATGTATTCTATGCTCGAATAGATAAATGATCATTCAGAAAAGTTTTAGAAATAAAATATTTTAGGCGAGTTTAATTTTTGTAAATATTAGTGAACTATCCGGAGAAGTTTCAGAGAAAATGCTAATAAACTGTCGCAAACATAAATTTCTTCAAAGAATAATTATGTGGGTTTATTTATCGATAAATACATAATTACGACTTGAATTCTATCTTTCTAATAGTTTAATGTGTTGTAGTATCGTAAGCAAAAGATGTGGTTTCAAATAAACTGAATGTTTAGGATTACATTGGAATACTAAATTACTAAAATTGAAATTAATTTCAAATAATAGCATTTGAAGTTTTCAAGTCTTTCAAAATAATTTCTTTATATAACATTAGAATTAGTTTTAGCTTCTTTAATTTGTATTAAATCAGTGCGAGGTCAGTTAACGCCGATCTGATATTACATTATGTTTTACTAGCTGAACCCGTGCGATTAAATCGCACAGAAGGTAGAGCTGTAGAAAAGTTACGACAGAAAACACTGCATATCCATGAATATAGTTTATTATTACATTAATATAAATTTATATTGACCATTATCTTTACACTTATACGTTAATTTGGCTTATAACATAGACGTTTTGGCATGTACCAAAAAATCTTGCTATAACCTTACCTTAATGTAATTACTGAATTTTTTAACGTCATCAGACACTGACATTTTTATATTGATATAACAATATTATTTTATATTTATATATAAAAATAATATTGTATATTAAAATTTTATATATAATTGAGAGTCACAAACCATCGTTTTAACGTTCACACAACACCAAGTTTCCTAAAAAAAACGCCTTTCATTTCCCGCAAACTACCAAGTTGCGAATGACGCCATATTCCCGTTTCCATTTTAGCCGCGCATTTGAAACGAAGCAAATTTCGTAATTTTTTATTAATAAGGGAAAGCTGCGATCTATTCAATATACAGCGACCTTCACTTCTAATTTTCCTCCCTTTTTTGGTACTTCATAAATAATATTGTAGTAGTAAAATTAAGAGCACAATTTGAGAATGGAACTTTTTTTTTTTGCTGAAGAATATTCTCATAGAATGACGTATGAAGGTACAAAGATGCATATCTACCTGTAGTGTGCTTCATAAGAACTTCATCTTCAACTCACAAAAATGTTTATTCTTCACTTGTTTAGAACGGGCCACTGGGAGCCGATTAAGAGGGACATAAAAATCGTTCTCTTTACAGCTTTAGTGATGAAATCCTTTCGTACCAAAACTCAAACTAAGAGTTTTGCTGCTTCTATAAATTAAATACGAGCCATTTTTAACGTTTCGAGACTAATATTAATACACGAAAAGTGCTTTCAAACGTGCGATAATTACTTTTTCCATGTTTCAAAATGCATATCTAGATACTTCGGACCTATAAAAGCATTATACGAATTTCAAAGATTAATTCATTCTTGAAATGTTTATTTCTTGAGATTTTCATTCTCCTAGACGTTTTATCAAATTATATGATAAAACCGCCAAAAATTTTTACCAGAGACATTATTACAGCTTCTCAAAGTTCGCTTCGCAGTATTGCTTTTAATTGCGAGCGCTTTCATAACATAACGCACGACTTACTACTAGTTTCATATTTTAATGTACATGTAGCAGGCGTGAATCTGCCAACTCATTAGAAAAAGGACACAAGCACTACCAGTTTTTTTTATGCAAAAGCTACCCTTCCTTTTTTGTAAAATAAGTTTTGTAGTTTAAAAATTACTTAATATAATTAATTGCAATTCATGCGTTAGAAAATGGACTTTAAATATTCAATGAAACGTTTTTAGAAGGAAGGAGGACGCCTACACGCCAGGATAAGCCTCTTGAATCTTTCCGCCAGATCTGTGATCTCATTTCTCACGATATGTTCAGGATGCGGGAAGGAGAGGGAAGGAAGCAAGGAGTCATGAGCTCCCCCCAAAAAGCCAACATTTTATTTTGTAATTTTACTTATCGTATTGAAAGTCTACCATGTTTTGAATGGATAAAATTCAAAGGACTAGTATTCAGAAAATGAATATTTTTTAAATGTCAAGATTACAAACTTTTAAGTTAAAAATAATGTTACTTCAATAACAATTGTATAAATTCTGGGGTCCAAACTCAAGAAATCCCTAGGTCCCAGAATTTTGGATGCCACGAGATTCTGTAAAGAAAATTGTTTTAGAATAGTTTTAATAACTGCAAAAAAAATTTTTTTAAGTAATTGAAGCATTGATGTGTCATTTTTCCGCATACAGATGGAAAGATGATTAGTCTGGCAGATATAATTAAAATACCGAGTACTTAACATACATTTATTATAATTCATTTACAGTAAGTTTTAAACATTATACTATATTAAAAAATTTTCTTAAAAAAAATTCTCAACCCTTATTTTTTATAAATAAATTCTTTTACTTTCTCGCGTTACGAAGTTCTTCGCAATAAGATGAAGTTATGTAACTGTACGCAGGAAAACGGCGAATTATTGACAGAAAAATTCATATTGCTGGGCCTTCATGACGAAGAAATGGATATCTCCTGTGGCTAAATTTAGGAACAAATATCCTCTATCACATGGTGTAGCCAGAAACCATGTTTTGTGAGCCCTTGAAACCGAAAAATTGATTGACAGCAAACCATCAGTCTGTCTGTGGTCGACGCTATCGCCTAAACCGTTCAACCGATTTTCTTTAAAATTTGTATTCCCTAATCGATCTGAATGAAATCATGACTTCGACATTCGAAATAGATATATGAATTTTGAAAGTTGGAATGTGCAAGGCGTAGCCTCAAAGGAATCGGAAGTGTTTACAAAATTAGATTAAATTTAGATGTTGCTGCCATATCTATATCTAAAAATCAAGGGAAAGGATTGGGAGAGTTTCAAAATTACGTTCACATACAGCGAAGTAAGTGAAGAAAACAGCAAAGAAAGGAGTAGCCATTGCCATTTGCAAATCTTTAAAACATTACATAACTAGAGGTGCTACAGAATGGTACAGCCTTTCTCGTACCAATTTTTTCTAATTTCCTTGGTGTGGTCTGGCTTTAAGGTCATGCTCCCTTCTCTGTCCAGCTGCCATCTATCGTCGCCCCAAATATATTTTTTGACAATTACTTTTTTTAAAACTTTTTGATTTTCTAGAAGTACAACTGAATCATTACTTGAAGAATATTAATAAATAATCGTCCTAAATAGATGTTTTTATTGAAAAATTCGTAGTCGTTTTTAAGAAAATGGCGATTAAGCATTACTGTAAATGCGAAATTTAAACTCTTTTTCCAGGAATCTATTGAGTTTTCGAAAAACTTCATTTAAAGTCATTTGAAGTGCTTCCACTCACAAATGTAATAATGGATACAAATCGATGGAAATGTCCATATTACTGGCGTGAGAGGTATTTCAAAAAAATTACATTTGTATAAGTTTTGAAAAAACAAATGAATATACCAAAATGAACTTTACGTCATAATCAACAGTGCAATTAGCACTATATATTGGAAAAATTTGGAGCTTTGTTTGAGTGTTTCTGAAATATAGAATTTTGTGTTCACTTTTACAGAAAACTGTTGTGTTTTCGAGAAATTTTATTTGAAAATTATTAAATTGTCTCTTGTGTAAATATTTCGGACGTGAGATACAAGTCAAAAACATTAAATTATTGTAATTTAAAGAAAACAACAAAGGAATAGAGCAATACGGTGTTGCTGTCATCGAATAAGGTGCATTTGGTACTATCCCTACCAAAAATTTAAAGAAAAAATTTGGAGCTGTTTATGAGAAAATCTTGTTTTTGTTATATTTCATAATTGCAAATATTGCACGAAAACTACTAAAATCTCCAAAACAATCTACATTACCTAATTGAACGAACTATTTATGCACAACAAATTTCATTTGAAGGAAAACTCCATTCTTCAATTTTATAGTTGTAGGAAGATTTTTGAAAATTTATAGTTAACTGTGAAATTTTGACATATGCCACCTTCATAAGTGTATTTTGCTCTTACCTTACAAGAAATTTAAGGAACAAATGTGTAGCCGTTTTTGAGAAAATTTTTTAAATGTCCTGGGGACGTCATGTAAAGTACCCCCAAATTTTAAAGAATGTTTTTCAAAATGTCTAAGCTTTAATTAGAGCCAGATCGACATAGGATTCTTCAATTTGGAAAAGTTCGCACTTGTGGTTTAGGCGCTAGTAGTGTTCACAGACGGACGGACGGACGGGCGTTTTGCTTCTAATTTGTTTTTCGGCATCAAGGCCCCACAAAACAGGAATTCTTGCTACACCACGCGTTAGAGAATTTTTTCTCTTAGTGTAGCAACTTGGTTTTATGCACTTTTTCGCCACAAGAGCCCGGCAATGAATATTTTCCCCCCGAAAATCCGCCTTACATTACATTACTTTCTCTATACTACGTATACTACTACGTATACGAGAAAGTAAAATGGATGTTAATGAAAACCTGCTAGGAGTCGATCTACGTCTAAAGGGGTACGATATGGTCGTAATTGCAGCATATGCGCCCACAGACAGTGCAACTGATACTGAAAAAATAGAATTATTTACCAACTTGATGAACCTTCTTGACCAAATTGGAAACAGGAAGGAAATATATTTAATGTGCAACTTTAATTCACACGTTGGAGGATAATATGGAAGAAATGTAGTAGGGAAATTAGGAGAAGATGCAGAGAACGGGAATGTGGAAAGTAAGATGGATATGTGCGAGCAATATGAATTGAAAACACAGAACATTTTTTCAGCACAAAATTATCGACCAATACATCTGGTCTCAACCTTTAAGGAAATTATGCTTAATAATTTATTAAATCACTGGTAAACAGAGTATTAAGACGAGTGGGAGAATGTAGGGTGTATGGAGATGCAGAGTGCGAATCTTATCACTTACTTCTGCGAGCAAAATATCTTTTCCCTTTCCAAAATGGAAAAGTAAAAGATCAAATAAGAGAGAGAGAGAGACTAGAAGAAAACACATATTAAGAACACAGTGAGTTTACTAGATGATCCATCAATTCTGTTCTTGTATACGTTCAGGCTAAGTGGGAAGTTGCAAAATGTGGATGAGTCCTCCCCGAAAGCAATTTACAGAAAAAATAACAAAATACACACACGAAATGGCATACGAAAGTTTGGGTGTGATTGAAAGGAAGCAGCACAGAACTGGGACGTATTGGTGGAGTGACAAATTTGCTGAAAGGGTACGGGAAAAGAAAAATGCCTATCAAAAGTAACGTTGTAAAGTCTGTCCATCTCTGATATGCTATCTGGATCTGTCCCTGATCACGACGGAGCACCACCATGCTGACGTCAGAGCCGTTGATGAGCGTTCGTACCTGCATCGAAGGGCGCAGGTGGCCGGGCGCCCGCGCCGGCGCACCTCATCGCCCATGCTAAACGTCGGCATTCGACGGGGGCTGTTTCTCTAAACGAAGCGTTTTGAGATCTGTAATTTGGCGATGGCCGTAATGACACGGCGCGGCGCGGAGGGCCCGCTCTCACGGCCACGCTCGGCCTGTCGACCGTACGTAGCCACGGCCGCCGACGAGCAGGGCTCGGCAGACGTGGTGATGGAGGAGAAGGAAGAAGCGGAATCGGAGATGAGGGAGACAATGGATATGAGGAGAGCACGAGAGAGACCGAGTTCTGTTTCGTCGATATTCTCAGCATCCCGTTGATATCTTGATTTTTTCTGGGTTTACTCAATAATTTAAGACGTTCGTCCGAATTGTCTCTAACTTGCATTCTAAGAAGTAAATGTTAAATTTCGGTTTCCCATATTTTTGTTACTGAGGGTATAAATACATGAAAATGTTTTAAATGTTCAACTTGAAGTGCATACCTAATTGTCTGTATAATATGATTAATTAAGACTACTATTATTACTATTCCTCTAATCCACGACTAAAGCTGTTATGAGTCGGTTGATTATAAAGTCAGTAGACTTGCGACCAGTTTCCTAAAGAGCAGATTTAGGGACTATCTGTGTCTCTCCAACACCGCGCAAAATGTGGACTGTTCCCAATAAAGCAATGTCTTGAACATCAGACTTTGGTCAGGCTTTTGCTTGACTTGGAAGTTTAGCCAAGTTCTTACACAAAGTGGGCGGAACAAATCCCAGAGCGCCAATAACTATCGGGACGACCTGTGCTTTTAGGCCCCATATTCGGACGATCTCGATTTCAGAACACGTGTATTGAAGACATATTTATATCTCTACTTAGGGTCTGTTAATTGTGTATCTCAATCTCTCTCTTAACTTCAGCTTTTTCGAATATTCTCCTCAACGATGCACGAGATTCGAATGGATGTAGACGAACTCTTTCTTCCTCGCGTCGGAGGAGGTTCCACATCATCATCATCATCATCATCATCATCGTCATATTATTATTATTATTATTATTATTATTATTATTATTATTATTACAATTTTTATTACTCCCCTACGTCTCAAGAAATGTCGGAACATTCCTGCTCAAGACACAAATTATCTGCATAAATATATGAAGTTATTTATTATTATTATGTTGCTATTATTATCATTTAAAAAATCACTATTTTAGTTACTCTAGTTAACACAAGAAAAGTAGATTTGATTTCATCACGATTCTTTCATTTTTTTGTCGCAATTTCGACATTGTTTCTAGCATTTGTCCATAAAATGAAGTTTCTCCTCCTGGTGATGGATTGTTTCTGCTCCCGTTATCTATGATCGTTTGTTAGTAAATATTGTATTCCAGTAAGTGGCGGTGATTCCTTCCCCGCTGAATGGTGAGATCCATCGCCGACCTTCACGTAGCCTTGCAGAGGATTTCCCTCTTAATGTATCTCCCTAACTGGTCAGCCTGGACAAGCTCCCGACTTGTTTCCCGGTTTATATGGTAATGTAGTGAATGTAAGTGTAAGTATGTGGTGAGGATAGGACAAGGAAGAGGAAGGTAAGATCCCGCACAGTCCGTGGCCCGTTTGTTAGGGTACCGCTTTGACATTCGTCAAGTATTGATCGAATAAATCATGGAACACTACCGATCAGAGCTACCGTTCGCTAGAATTCTCCTCCAGACAGTGGCAGAATTCAGCCTAGCAATCCACTTTGTTGAAAATTCGCGACCATCTAACAAACTAACTGTTCTCCCAGTTACAATCGCTTCACAGACAGCGGCAATATTCTTACTATAGAAAATGGCGTCCTGCATATTAATTCATTTCACTACAGCGTCTTGCACTTCATTATTACTGAATGTTCGTTTGTTGACAAATCACAGTGCTACGATGCGCCTTGGATTCCAACACGATACTAATGATCGGAAAAATAAAAAGATATTTAAAATATAAGATAATGAGAACAGAAAAGAAATGATGGAGGTGAGAATAAAGTTAGTGAAACGGTTTGAGGAAAAATAGTAATGAATTTGCTCATGAATTAGAAACACTGGTGGCAGACGTCTGCATCATTGATGTCGTCTTGAGAGACAAATCCGGTTAAAGGATGGTGATTAAGTCAGGTAGACAACGGGTCGTGATGCTGAAGGCAGGTGAAGAGCAACAGCAGCCTCGGCAGCGTTGGGATCTGCATTCGAAAGTGGCGGAATAAACGTTCGCTCTGCTGATGGCCTCTGCAGCAGCGGCCGCTGTAGTCATCACGAACTCTGTTTTTTATCCCGAAACGCGTGATGAGGGCTTCTGGCAATCGTTTTGCCTCCGCACTCCGATGGAGCCTTCCGTTTATTCCGTTACCCTTTATTAAGTGCAGCAATCGGCGAATAATGGTCGTCGAATTGTTTGTTCTCCTTTTTACGGCCGACCGGCATTCAGACCCCCCCACCCACCCGCTGCTAATCTGTGCGGCCAGAGACAGCGGCGAAGCACCGTAGTAGGTTAGGAGTATTGATTGTAGTGCCCGCCGGCGGTAGGGATGGTTCGTGGAATGCAGCCGCGGGATCTTTGCGGTTTTCCTTGACCACCCGTCGCTCTTGGATGTGCAAGATCCTTTCACTCTGTGGGATACCTTACCATGTTTCTGTTGACCATTGATTATACATTTCATTTGAAGTGTAACTGTAATTATGACCATTGTAATGTCATGTTTTCTATAAAGAGGTATTTGTTCTTAAAAAATGTTTGAGTTCTAAGAGTTGTAATGTATGCCCAATCAAGCAAAATTTAAAACTTCGCATAATACAAGCTTACATAATAAGGGATGCGCTTTTGACAAAACCATCTCATTATAATGTAAAATATACGACAAGGTATACTTTTATTCAGTGGATTAATATCAATAGTATGTCCTCATAAAACAAAATAGAATACTTCATGATATTCTACGTGAAAGTATTAGAGAAGCTGTATTGCGGAACATAAAAAAGAGAAAAATATTTTTGGTAATTGTTTTTGTAGGGTTAGAATCTTGGACTAAACCAACATAACTTTTATTGTGATTTGGTGCCTAAAAGATATTATGAAGACTAGTTTTCTTTTAACCATGTTATTTTCAACTGTAAAAGTATTTTAACTTGTATTACTAATTTTCAATGCCCAAAGAAAGTCAAAAAAACAAAACCTCTGCAGTGTCTCGTCACGTAAGAAGTGTACATCGTTTTGTCAGAAAATGTGTGAAGTTTTGAAGAGCGTATGATTTCACAGTGACCATGTACGTTTGTGGCATGTAAAAGAAGATACCCAGTAAAATTAACTTCCAATGTCCAGTCCGAATGAGATCTCACATTCTCCCAACAGAACAGCGTATACCGTGCGTGGGCTACTAATCCACACTATTTCTTGTTCTACCAGAGGGAATGTTTCCAACCGGCAGATCATACCTAGTGTGACGTAATGGGTTGCACAAATCATAGACAAGATGACTTTGGTATATATACAGTTTATTTGCGTATATACATATGAGCCGTACCATTTACTACCGGAGCATTCGCTCCCCGTTAGCATTTACTAACTACCGAACGCACTGTCCGACATGAGCCTGGTGCTCATACCCGCAAGCTTGCGGCCTCCTAGGCACACTCGCGTCCTTGCGACTAAAGTTTATGAAACAATGGTCCCCTTTTTCAGAGGACCCGCCGGCCTTTAGAGGCTCGCTGTGACCACTTCGCCACCCCCCGGTTGCATTGCCGCGTGGTCTTGCGACACATCTGGCGCCATCCCTCTGGACCTGCACCCTCGCGCTCGGCCTCTCCCTAGCCCCCTTCCGGCCCATTGTGATGCATTCCACCCGTCTCCACTCTGAAAGTGTCCCCGCTGTGCACTGCGTTCCCGCGTGCTAGTGGAAGCTACAATAGTTAAAAGACACACTAGCTTTCCAGCTAGGTCGGATTCAGTCGCTGTCTGGAGGAGAATTCTAGCGGCCGGCTGCTCTGATCGGTAGTTTTCTGTGGTTCCTCCGATCAACATCAGGCGAATGCCGGAGCAGTGTCCTCAGAAACGGGAGACGGACCGCGCGCGATATTTCCTTCCTCTTCCTTGTCCTATCCTCTCCCCTAAAACACACACGTACACTAACATGCACTACACTACCACATATTCCGGGAGACCGGTCGGGAGCTTAGAGCTTGTCCCGGCTGGGGCGGTGCCCCACTGGTGGGAGAGTCCTGGTTAGGGGGAAATCCCGCTAGCCGGCGCGGCGGTAGGTCGGCGCCGGATCTCGTCATCCAGCGGGGAAGATCACCGCCATCTCCCAAGGGAAAACATGCACTACACTTATGACCTAAGCTGTTGACGCGCCCGGAATCACTAACAACCAACCAATCAGCCAACCTAAATGAGACATACATCTTGGGAAGAATCGCCTGCCAGGATAACCGAGGGAGCTAAGGCTGTAGGCACCTAATTGCTTCGGCTCAAAGGGTCGCGGGCTCGAATCCCGCCTCAGGCATGTATGTTTGTGTGTGAGTGTGTTGTCCTTACGTGTCGTATTCCCCTATAATTCCTCCAATGTAAACAATAAGTGGTACATGGCATAGTCTTTAAACGTATTGGTGCTAAAACAGCACGTACTTCGTGGCCTTTAGAAATGGTTATGTAATACTATTTATACTACAATTTCTCTTCGAATTAACACATCTGTCATCATTTTTTGTAAAACTTATTTAAAATCGTAGAACATTTGGTGCGAAAATCAAATAGCTTCACGTAATATATTTTTTAATCAAAACCTTAAATGAAAATATATTTCTGGCATTGAATTTATTGTATAAGGAATGCAGTGTTTTCATGAATATATTCGATGAGTTTTTTTAGCCCTACAATATTCTGCGTAAGCAGTATGCAAGAAAATAAAATAATTGAAAGTTAATCAATAATACGCAAGCGCAAATAATAGCGTTGGCAAACAAACGTAAAATGATCGAAAAATATATAATAGTAATTATTAAACACTATAGTATTGTAGTATTCTCCAAATAAATAAAATTATTAGTTTATATTAATGCGAATGAAAGGCAGCGGCCATTATCACCCTCTATTAGCAATGTGTCACAACATGTGAATGAACATGTTACATGTAAGTGAACCCAAAGGAATAAGCGCGTTTCATTGAAATTTTGTAAACGCGCACGTTCCTTAAAGTTTAATTTCCCTTACAAAATTCACTTCACATAGGCGGTTTTGCTGGCGGTAACGACGATATATGGACAATATTTATCCAATTTTTTATTACCAAGGTCAGGGAATAAGAGTTTTTCTGTCGATAGATCGCTGTTTTACCCCGCAGCATTACAATACTTCTGCATATCTGAGTAAGCAGTAAGCTGATCGTCGATGCAGTAAGCTAATCGTTGGTGGTCAAAAATAAATCATATAACATATTTACAAGTGAAAATAGATATTTTCATTAACTTTTTATCATTTACCTAAAATCTTTTCTTGTGCCCGGCAATATATGTGGTGTATTGACTATTTTATTGTACGCTTGAGTAATATGGACATTGGTAGTGGATTTGAAGAATGTAATTGATAATAAACAAAAAAGAAATTAGAATTTGTAAAGCAGTAGTACACAATCTCCATTTTTATTAGAGCTGACATCAAACAGTTACAATATAGTACACACAGCATGTCCAATTATTCCAACTTTATGTGTAAAAAATTTCATTTGGCGTTGACATCTGATATCGGTTTTGCAGAAGTAAACGGAAAAAAACTTCGACGTTGTATCTACAAAGTCTTCACAGAGTTGTGTGATGCTGTTAATAAGAAAAATAATTCATTAGCACAGACATAATTTATTTTCAATAAACATGTACTCATGTTTTGGAAAATTTATGGATCTATTACCGTATCTAATTATCTAAAACTTCAATTAACCATAATTGTAACTGGTGCGAATTCACGATAAGTGAAATAATATGTAATTTTAATTTTTTAAATTACGCAGGAGGACAGTAATTTTATTTCAATGTAAAAATATCTCTACATTACGAATGTTACGAATCTACTGAAACCAATTTTCCCGAAACAGTGTATGCACACATGAAGTGCTCGCAATCGTTTGTACCGCCAACAACTAAATCAGCTGCAGTTATATTGCCACATATTAAACATCGCTGTCCGCTAGCCTCTCTCTGGAGGTTATTGAAACAATAATACATCAAGGTCAAACAGAAAGCAACTACATTGTTCGAAAAACCATACAACCAGAATCAATCGGCAAATGTTACCTTCTCTTCTGCGGATATCTTGTTCCTCACTCTAGAACCACCAATCATCTTCCTGTATTACCTTCCCCAATGTGTGTCCAAACCCCTATAATCCTGAAGACGCTTCTAATTGAGTTTTAAATCAAAATTTCACATTAATGTTTTACCAGCTTACATTCTAGTGTCCTTACTCTCGCGTACACAACCCAATCTCACCCAACAACCTTGCGTCCATCGTAATCGACGCTTAATCCCTCACAGAAGCAAACATTAAAAACGTGACATGTCTACTTCACTCCTTTCCAACAAAAATGAAAAATATACCCCAAACTTTAGAAATTTCAACACAATTATAAACGAATAGAGTACTACTTAATGTATTGTAAGGCTACTTACTTTTTTGTGGCGATAAAATTCTAGGTAAAAACAACAGAAGAACTCAATTTTTGCCAAATGGACATTGTTACAATTTGCTCTTTACCACGATTTCATACAACTAATGCACAATTTACATTTTCATATCGTAACAACGAACTAAATTATTTGTACGGAAACACGTCATACAGTACCTGGTAGGTCTGATAGGTGGTCTGTTAAGATCCATAAGCGCTCCAGGGAAAGGAGCAATGTCCAACTCATTGTTGGGGAATGCATTGCTCCCGAACACATTGTTCCCAAATGCATTATTGCCGAACCCATTGTTCCCAAATCCATTGTTGCCGAACCCATTGTTGCCCAATCCATTATTGCCGAACCCGTTGCCAAATGCACTGCTTCCGAATACATTATTGCCGAATGCGTTGCTGCCAAACGGTGTGTTGTCAAATCCAGGATCTCTAGGATATCCGAAGTTTCTCCTGCTTACTGAGTCCCGTGCGTCCAGGCGCTCTTCCAGGGCTCCCGGGTTCGCGCCACTCTTAGGGGACTCGTCTAGGGCATCGTTGACGTGGTTCAAGTGAGAAGTGTAAGGCCCATCGGTGTTTATGGAGCTGCTGTAGGCATCGCCGGTTAGAGAGTTCCAGTAGCCACAAGCGAATCCGATCTCGCCAACTAGCAGAAGCAGCATTGCGAGTTCCATGGTCTGAAAATGACACCCAATAGAGGAAAACCGAAAAGTGTAAAAATTAGCTCCTTCCTTAATTTTTAATAATACGACTTTATAATTGTTAAATATTTATTATTATTATTATTATTATTATTATTATTATTATTATTATTATTATTATTATTATTATTATTATTATTATTATTATTATTATTATTATTATTATAGAGTTTGTGCACGCCATAGCGGACAACACTATCGATCTTCTGCACATGACCAGATGTACTAAAGTGATGGGAAACTTTATTTATTTATTTTACGTCAAAAACAGTTAAAAACTGTGGGTGACGTGCTATGGGGAAGTGAATTCTGTGCACGTTTTCAATTTCTGTGATTTCTGTGATCTGTTTTCAAAATTCTCTGATCCCTACACTAAGCTTTATACTATTTGACTTTTGAATACAGAAAAAAATATCGTTTTTTGCAAGTATTGCTTAAAAAACCGCTCTGATGTAATAAAATCAGCAATAAATAGCAAAAAAGGATAAAAAACAAAATAAGATAAAGCAAAAAAGATAATAACTTGAAATGCACATGCACAGAAGATCGATATTGCTTTAACGTTCGAGGGTGAACAAACTCTCCATTATTATTATTATTATTATTATTATTATTATTATTATTATTATTATTATTATTATTATTATTATTATTATTTGATCTATGTGAATATCTGAACTTTCCATAAGAAGCACTTAAGTGCTTAGAATGACTCACGCAGATACGTACTTTTGGACATTTTCACGAAATTCTGGTAGGAAAAGATTAGGAATACCAAAATATCTAGGATTTTGGAAATGTATGGAATCATAATCGATGTGACTGAAAGATATAGGTTGACGAGGTATGGGCACAACATTGAATGGAGGAGAATCGGTGTCGAGGAATGGAAAAAGGAATATAGTAAGTTGAAAACAAAATGGCGTAGAATCACAAAAAGTGAGCCTCCTAGCACAATTTGTGGCAGGTAGAATGAGAAAAGTCTTTTTCATGTTTAATTTTCTCTCTACTTCTATTGCATGTATCAAGCGGGAAGAAATTGCAGAAACTGGGCGGAAAAGTTAAATTTTAAGGTATTTTATCAACCAATTTTGGCGCCAAATTTAAATAGATAAACGTTTGTGAAATCTATTTTCGACGTGATAACATTGGAATATTGTATTAGTTTTCTTACCTACAATGTGTCTCATAACATTCTATCACATATATTTCTTTCAGATTTTTAAACAATTTGGACAATAGTGAAAAAATTAAATTCAATTTTATTAATTTAAAAATTTGCGATTCGCGCCAAAATATGATTGAAAAAAATGGGGCTGTGGAGGACGCGCCACCGCTGCAGCATCCCTGCGGCACCCCTGCGGCCTAAAGACGGCTCTACACATTCGGCATTCGCTGCGCAGTGACCGAGAGCGGTAGCTCAGTGCATCAACTGATGGCACTGCAGAGCGTCTGACCGGGATACCCTAGATTCGAGTCCTGACGACTGTAGTATTTTTGACACTAGCTTTTCAGCTAGGTCGAATTCAGTCACTGTCTGGAGGAGTATTCTTGCGGCCGGCTGCTCTGATCAGTAGTTTACTGTTGTTTCTCCGATCAACACTAGGCGAATACCGGAGCAGTGCCCTAAAAAACGGGCCACGGACCGCGCACTATCCTTCCTTCCTCTTCCTTGCCCTATCCTCTCCCCTTACACACACTCTCACCCCTTACACATCTTACACTAACATGCACTATACTACCACATATTCCAGGAGATCGGTCAGGAGCTTAGAGCTTGTCCCGCCTGGAGCGGTGTTCCGCTGGTGGGAGAGACCTGGTTAGGGGAAACACCGCCGGTAGGTCAGCGCCGGATCTCGCCATCCAGCTGGGTAAGATCACCGCCATCTTCCGAGGAAAAATCATGCACTACACTTACGGGACTAATTACCTAAGTTGTTGACGCGCTCTAACCAACCAACCGAGCAATTCCGAACAGCTGATGTGTTCGGCGAATGTTCGCTTCGGTTGATGTGTCCGAAATACCGACACGCGGTGGGTAGGGCGAACTCCGAACGTTCGTCATTTGCCAAATAGCAAGCAACTCATCCACACTACTCGGTATTCGGCGAGTGGTTACCCGCTGTTCGCCGAATAACGAATGTGTGGAGCCACCTTAAGCCAACATCGCCAGCTGTTTGCGAGAGGAACCAACGACGTCACATGACGAAAGAGACTAACTCCCTCAAGGCCGGATCTCAATCAGCTTTCTTCTCAGCAGCTCTTCGCCCCGCTGAGAAATGTGAGCTGTTTAAAGAGATCTAGTCATTAGTTCCCATATCATGACGGCAAGCTTTTTACGCTGCGGCAGATACTAATTTTTTGACAATGTGTTAGTATGTATGTATTTGGCGTTATTGGGACTGTAGTCCGACTTCGCCGGCCAGATACCGGTGTCCCCCTTGTCTGGGTCTAGTTAGATTCCCATGCTTGGGGGTATGAGCGACATGAGGCGAACATGACGTATTCTCTTCACTGCAACTAGCAAGATCCGCCTGCTTGAGCTTTTATTCGTCCCACAGCTACTGAAATTAGGACGATTTTAAAGGAAAGCTGCAACTATATTTTTGCCTCCACCGGGAATCGAACCCGGGGACCACAGCATGGGAAGGTAGTACGCTACCCAAGAGCCATCCCAGATGCCAATGTTAGTAAATTTGATAATGTCTAAAAAACATACGCTCATGTAAAGAGATGCTCTGTAATTGTGCATCATTGCATTTTTTTCATTCATAATCATCACCACCACCAACGTCTTAGTTTTAATTAAATGTACTTTATTGCAATTTCTCTTGTTTTTGTTCATGCAATCCCGCAAAATTTTATTTCTGTCCCAATAATTACGATTTTAAAATTTGTTTACAAAAAAATAGAAAAATAAAGTTAATTTGCCAACAACCATTAAACGCACCTTGTCACTGTTTGTACCTGATTCTCTGCTACAAACCACTTCTCAGCATGCACATTGACGGTGATGTACGCAAAAGGTTCTCTGGATGATCTCTTAGTGTTAATTAAATGTACTTTATTGCATTTTCTCTTGCTTTGGTTCATGCAATCCCACAAAAATTTTATTTCTGTCACAAATGTTAACAATTTAAAATTTGATCTGGGCTGTTCTGGTGACGCCGCGTCGAATCGTCGGCACCCCAGCCTTCGACGCGGCGTCACCCGGACAGCCCAGATCATGACTCTGGCCGCGGAAGCCTACGATATCATTTTAAAATTTGTTTACCAGAAAAACACAAAATAATAGAAAAATAAGTTAATTTGCCAACAACCATTAAACGCACCTTGTCACTGTTTGTACCTGATTCTCTGCTACAAACCACTTCTCCGCATACACATTGACGGTGCTGTACGTAAAAGGTTCTCTGGATGTTCACTGATAAGACTTGCGCTGCGAACTCTAGCGATCGCCACCGCTGACCACAGCGTCCGCCCTATAAGCGTGCCCCAGCATGCGGCGCGTAACGAAAGACGTGCGGAGCGCAACACACGCGTAACACAACGCGTGCGTACTATTCACTGCACGCGCCATAGGGCACGACGAAGTGAATGGTTGGCATGGCATGGCGTGACGTGACGTGGTGGTGGCGGGACACGGGTTTTACTTGTGCCAAATCTCTCTCGCCCCCCAGTAGCAAAGAGCGCCGTAACGGCCTTTGTCTCGTTCAAGAATAAACTTTTGCTGTAGCGGACGTGATCGCCTTCGTACGCCGTGCAGAATTTTGGTGTACGCGTTCAGGTAGAGTTTTCGCCACTACGTTTCGCAAACCTACTACTGGTGACGTTCGGCGATTGAATTTTTTATTCAAATATACTTTATTTGTAGGGTTTCAGCAATATCAATTCAATTATCTTTGCCAAATCCTTTGGACTCAAGATTCGTCCCAATGCAACCTCATTGACTGTCTTGAGAACAAAATGTGTGCAGAATTTCCTCCTAGTTATGAATTTATTTAACTTATTACAACAAAGAAAACATTTGAATACGTCTCTGGCTTTTGAGGAAAAAAAGAATAATATCTAACTTATTGTCAAGAAGTAAAGCAAAGGGGCTTGTCAGTATTCGCTCAATGGTTCTAGGGAATAATCAGTATTTTGAAATTATTCTATTCAATAGGTAACTAACTCATTTGTGTTTGATCCTCAGCATAGTGTGTAATTATGAAGAATGGAGTGGACCATTAGACCATCAAATTGATTTTTGTTAGGATTCCAAAACCTTACTGCTAAAGTAATTTTCAAGTAAAACCTTTTCACCTTCCGTACAAGTATTCTTCTATAATCACTAAGAGAAATGGTATATCCTGCTAGTGTTATCCATTCCCATGCCTCCTTCGATTCAATACTGTAATGGATCTTATTTCTCCATTTAATTAAATTCGAGGGGAGAAAAATATAAATACCCATTTACTTAATTATTAAGGGTTGATGATTCTACGACATACACCGTAGATTTGAAACATGGCAACTTACTGATTTATTAAATTTAAACGCATCCAATTTCGAAGTAACAAAGAAACATTTTTTGCAATAATAATAACAACGACAACTGAAACTTGACAAAAATGTGTAAGTAATGCATACAATACGAAAAAGCTTTCAACATGTCTACTTTCCGCCTGTACTTTAAGATGTATAACCTCTCTTCTTTACTTCAAGACATCACATTTTCGTCTGTACAACGAGACGTCTTCCTCTCTATTGACTGTTGAGTTTTAATTTCTCGTATACCTACGTATCTACAGAGTAATACAAGTAGTATAGAGAAAAATATGTAATGCTGCGCGAAAAAACAGCGAATATTCGGCAGAAAAAAAATTCAATTCCACGCCCTAATAACGAAAAAGTGGATAAATCCAGTTGCTGAATTAAGAGAAAATATCCTTTAACACGTGTTGTAGCCAGAATCCCTGTTTTGTGGATCCTTGATACCGAAAAGTTAATTGACGTCAAAACGTTCGTCCGTCCGTCTGTTCATCTGTCCATTTATGAACTCTATAAGCGCCTAAACCATACGTACGATTTTTCCAAAGTGAAGAAACCCCTGTCCATTTGGTTCTAGTTGAAGATTTCAAATTATTCAAATCATTCTTTAAAATTAGCGGGTACTTTACATCAAGCCTTCCGAACATTTTCAAAAATGGCTCCAAATTATTTCTTTAAATTTTTTGTAAGAATAGAGTCAAATATATTCTTAAAGGTGGCATAGATCAGATTTTCACCGTTAACTCTGAAATTTCGAAATTTGTGAAGGTTTAAATTTTTGTCGGCGTCTTCCTTCAACTACAAACTTGGAGACAGAGATTTTTCCTTCAAATAAAATTTGTTGTCCGTAATTAGTTCTTTCACTAAGGTCATGCACATTTTTTGAACATTTTAGTTGTTCAAGCAATATTGCGCACAATATTAGCAATTTAACAAAACACAAAAACAAGATTTTCTAAAAATCGGCTCCAATTTTTTTTCTTTGGATTCAGCTGGATTTTCTCTCAGTGAAGAAATTAATACCAATGGGATACCTTAAAACAAGTCCATTATCACAAAATGACTTAAGAGTCAATTTGCTTTACTGCAATCAGAAATTCAAATGCATCTGAAGAAAGTAATCATTTGAAAATACCTCTCTATTTTGTGTGTGTTCCCCTAGTTAGTTAAACATTAAATAAGTTATTTCAATTCTATTCAATGAGAGGATGTTGCTGACGTATTTATATTCGAACCGTGACTGAAAATTATTTTCAAAAATTTACTTTTTTTAAAAAGCGACATTAATTTATAAATGAAAGTGAATATTTTTTCTTCACCCTAAAGGACAGGAGGGTCAGAAAAATGTATCACTTCTCTGTTATGTGACTATCCTACCAGTTGCTTCATAAAGCATCCATCTACAAATTACTAAAATAGTATCACAATTACAAAACATGGGAAACGTTTTGTGTTAGTCATTAATACACAGTTTGAAGAAAATAGATATATTTTGCTTGTAGAGTTACGAGGTATTTTCTTGAACATTATTTATCAACTATTGAACATCAATTTTGTAAAGCCACATTTCTTTCTGCGTCTGATATTCATTTCACTTAGGATGTAACATGCGTCTGACATACATTGCCGCAGATGTAAATGAAATCATTGAATTTGATAATATATTATCAAATTATATATTGTTATATTATCAAAAAATATGTTTCTATATTATATAGTATAATACACCAATATAATTATATTAGGTACCAAACATTTAACGAAAATGAGTCATCTGACTCAGAAGAAAAATCTATGGATCAAATGTTCCATTTATCAGAAAAGAAACGTCCCTAGCAATTCCGAGCCCATAAGCTCTTCTACCATTACAGCCCACCTTGTCCCGCCCCTCCCCATTCCTTCGCCTGGCGTCTCCCTGTCCCGCCCCGCTCTGGCCGCAGCTGTCACCCCCTCTTTGGCACCCGCTCCAGCTCCCGATCGAGCCCTCGATTCAGACCGCGCTCTTCTTGCCCTCGCACACGCACCACCGCTACCCCGCCGCGTCGCTGCCCCATCCACGCCCCCCCGCACCGTCTCTTCCCCGTCCACGCTCCCCGCCCCGACCGTCACCCGCCCCCACCACCACCCGACCACCACCACCCGCCCCGTCCACCACCCGCCCCACCCGCCCCCACCACCCGCCCCGTCCACCACCCGCCCCTCCGCCCCGTCCGGTCCGCCACCCGCCCCGCCCCGTCTCCGTCCCCGCTCCCAGCCCCGGTCCCCGTTTCCGATCACCCAACCCTGCCACCCGAGCCCGACCCTCATCCCCGCCCTTGTTCCAGCCCCCTGTCACCGCCCTCGTCCCCGCCCCCAGACCCTGCCATCCAGCACCGACCCCCGACCCCCTGTCCCCGACCCGTCTCCCGTCCCCGCCTCTCGACCCCCTCTCCGTCCCCGACCACCTTTCCACTCACGCCCCCGCCCTTTCGCCCTCACCCCTGCCCCGCTCCGATCACACCTTACCTCCCCCCAATCCTCGCACCGGCCGTCGCGCATCCCCTTTCCCTCAGTTTCGCTGTCTCCGGTGCTTTCCTCTGCGGCCTTATTTTCTCGTTTGAGAAACATTTTCCATTTCCCCTGGATATGAGGACGGCTGCGTTCATAAATTTATCCACATTATACAGCACATTCCCGTGTAATTCCGGGACCGCCGTCTGCAAGAAGGAGCACAGCCCGCCGCCGGACGACGGGGGGTGGGGGGAAGGGAGGTGTGCCACCCCGCCTGCTTCTTCGCGGCGTAGGCGACGCACTTCTTTGGGCTCCTTTGGCGTCCAGGAAGTCTTTCCGCAAAGATATTGCGCCTCTTTGTCTTCGCTGTTGTCGGTGAGGGAGATTTTGTTGTGTCCTTTGTCTCTTAGTCACTGGGTCACAGGATATCATACGACACGCCCTTGGCCATGTGCCGGCTTCGTGCAAGACAGTGCTTTGACTAGTTTTTGTCTTTAATATTTGTTGTCAATTTGTAAATAAACGTATATGGATGCAGTGAACACATCGTGTCTAGTATAATTTTTAAACTTGAACGTTAGTAATCGATGTTTTCATTCACTTAACCATCTACTTTTATTGCATTTGGTCTTCGGTTTCATGGAAAATCTTTCCGTACGATCGATTTTATCTTATTTTTCTATTGGAACGTAAAATTTCGGCGAAACTATGCTATGATAGCTCTGTCATTCATTATTTTTACTTACTGAAATAATTAAATATGGCAATGATTATTGTAATAAAAGCTAGTGATCTGTTCCTGCAAAAACTACTCAACTTTTGTGCATTACAATAAAAATCCCAATACATAAAACTTACAAAATTTCTGAATGTGCTACACCCCTTCGCCAACATCCGCATACTTACATAACTGTCTAAATGATTTTACTTCAAGGGGATTGGGCCATAAGGAAAGAGACAAAGAGCGCAACTGCACACCAAGGATGTCACAAGAAACAGATTTGGAAAGGATTGATTGATTGTTAGTGATTCCGTGCACGTCAACTACTGAGGTCATTGGCCCCCTAAGTGTAGTACATGCTATTTCATCAGGAGGTGGTGTATATCTTCCCCCGTTGGATGGCAAGATCCGGCACCGAGCTACAATCGGCTAGTGGGGTTTTCTCTAACCAGGTATCTCCCACCAGCAGGACACCGCCCCCAGTCGGGACAAGTGCTAAGTCCCCGACCGGTCTCCCGGCATTTGTGGTAGTGTAGTGCATGTTAGTGTAAGTGAGTGTGTAAGGGGAGAGGATAGGACAAGGAAGAAGAAGGACAGATCGCGCGCGGTCCGTGGCCCGTTTGGTAGGGTACTGCTCCGGCATTCGCCTGGTGTTGATCGGAGAAACCACGGAAAACTACCGATCAGAGCAGCCGGCGACTAGAATTCTTCTCCAGTCAGCGACTGAATTCGACCTAGCTGAAAAGATAGTGTCGACAATCTTGTCGCCCGCGGGACTCGAACCTAGGACTTTCTGGTCAGAGGAAATGCTGTGACATCAGTTGATACACCGATGAGCCCCCGCTCCCAGTATTTGGAAAGGAAGGATTGCGCTCTGTACGTGGCCTGTTGTTAAAGGTCGGCATCCTCTTAGAGTTGATATTAAACGTACATTTTGTATTCCAGCATTAAAAATTACCTATTTAGTTTCAAGAAATCGTTGATAAAATGACTCCTTTCGGCACAGATTATGATGTATTTCCCGTTTATTTAACGCGAATAATTGCGTCATCACACATTCAACCAATCGCAGCAAGAGAACCATGGGGTAGTAGTGGTAAGCCGAAAAGCCGACCAGCGTTTATTGTCACAGATATCAAATAACTGTGACGTTTGTATACCTGTGACATTAGCTCTAATGTCGCTCGTTTTCAAAACATACACTCATGCAATAAAGCTTAACATTATGAACTGAATAATATACTTCTCTACAAATTTTCCCTCTTCAGTGCCCCTTAAGAGGCGGGCATTTATTTATAGTTTAGGGGTACAAATATTATGCAGCCGATCGTACTTTGCACGCTGCGGTATTCAAGCCGAGCACACCGCGGTATTCAACGCGGATCAACCGTTCCCTCTAAAACCCCTTTCACGCGCGCAAAATGACATCCATCCCCTCCCCGGCACCACGGCTCACATTAGTATTTCTGGGATTAGGTAGTCCGAGTTGCTCGGGACACCCCCGCGAGCGCGAGAGTTCCACAGGACTGTCCTAAACCATGCACAATGTTGTGCTTATAGTGAATCAAAGCACTAAACAAATTTCTAGGTATTGCCAAAAAAAATCTGTCTCTTTTCGAAACAAATAAAAAAGGTAAGATTGTAAATTGTTAGAATTGGAGTGTATTTTACGTTAATTATGCATCACGAGCCTGCAATTGGACCTGACCTCGCCTGCCGGCCGTCAGGTTTGCAGTGTCCTTGCTGTACGAGCCTAGTCACAACGATGGTGTGAATAGTTGCGTGGCCACTACGCATTATCTCGGAAGTCAACACACAGGACTGCGATGGTGAGGCTTCGGCTTAATTCGTACAGGGTTCTGCGAGTTTGTACAATAATGTAAGTAAATATAATGTATTGGTAAACAATTGAAGGGTACATTCACTGAATAACATTAAAGCTACAATTTTATCGAAAAATACTTTCACTACACAAAATGTATCAAATATAACCTGCTAATTCCATTTATGCTATGCCGTCCCAGGGTGATAGAAGCGGCAGAAGCTAAGCTAGTCAGCAGATCGGCTAGACTATAAAATGTGCAGGCTCCGCCGCCTCGACACTTGATTGCTGAGTAGCCGAGCGGGCCAGCATTTATCAGCATTTATCAGGTGTCATGCCTCACTGCTAAGCAATTATTTTCCTGATTCTAAGCGCGGCGCCATTCTTCTAATGGCTGCGACGATCGAATTTTCGAAACCGCAGCTTCTTTTCTGGATTGACAAAGGGGTTCCTTGGTTGTCTTATTGGCGTCGTGGTATCGAAACAGATAGAATGACAAATACACGATCTTTATGTACAAACAGTTTATTTACAATATACTATCGGATTTTGTTTATTTACACTATACTATACCCGCAGAAGTTCTGCCCTTCATCTCCCTCTTTCTCCTTCCCTCTTCCTTTCTCTCTCCCTTTCCCTCCGTCTCTTCGTCTCTCTCTGGTTTCGTCTCTCTCGCTTCGTCTCTCTCTCTTCGTCTCTCTCTCTTCGTCTATCTTCGTCTCTCTCTATCTTCGTCTCTCTCTGTCTCTAACTCTCTCTTCGTCTCTCTGTCATTCACAGTTAGTTGCAGATTCTGGATGTTACTAAGCAGGTGGGGTACTATCGAGAATCGCCAGATCAGCAAAATGTAATAGAATGTTCAAGAAGTTGTGAGAAATGTCGATTACGGTATGAGAATCGTATCTTGAGGCCTTAAGCCCCAGAATTTTGTTTTCAGTGCCCTAGAACGCTTCGTTTAGGAGTTATTTAACGATATATTTTTTTAATGTTGCCTGGTGTTGCGGGTTGCATTTGACGTGAATATTTAGTTTTGTTCTACAGCGCCATCTAATATTAATTTAACTAGATTAAGACAAAATTAACAGCACATTAACCTTCTGGATGAAAAAAAAACACGTAAATGTGCCAACTTTCATGGAGATCGGCCACATGGTGTCAGAGTTAAACGTTCTTATATACTTGTATACCAAAACGGATACGTTACAACTATGCACGAGTACAGCTCTGGGATTATCTCCGCTATTCTACCTCCATTACTCCTTAGCACACTGCTCCCCATACCCTAGCTTGAGCAGATCCTCCACCTCGACGCTTTCCCGCGCCGCTACCTGGACTTTCAATGCAACGCACTCACAGTGTCTCGAGGAGTGCACTCCACGTCCCGGGCAAGTAGTTGCGACCACACGCGAGGTAAGTTTCACCTGCCTGGCCTACCTGCCCGCATATGTTTGGCGGTCACATGTCTGCCCACAGCCACCCTGTCATGGTGGTCGCTCGGCCCACATATGCACGCCCTTGCGTCTTGAAGTGGCCACTCTACTCCCCCTCAACTGGCTCTCTTTTTGCGTCTCCTTTGACATCCCTTGTGGTCACCAGAATTTCAACACCTGATAGCTCGTTTGAAAACCTGACTTCCAACTGATGACGTTACACTTATTAGCGTTCGATCCTTGGAAGTGCGCAGTGAAGTCCGGTGATATGCAACGACGGAATTGAAAAATTGAAACAAACAAACAAAACCTTACTTCCGAATCCTACCCTTCTGAAGTCAATGCGGTAAATGAATTATTTGTTGCCAAGAATGCCAGGAATACGCTGGTGTTCTTTTTTAACTTTCTCGGATACGTACGTATATGCGGAGTAATACACGTTGTATAGAGAAAGTTATGTAATGCTGCGCGAAAAAAACGGCGGATTTTTGGCAGAAAAAACTCATTGTCGGGCCCTGATAACTGAATAAATCCAGTTGCTAAATGAAGAAAAAATCCTCTAACAGGTGGTGTAACCACAATCCCTGTTTTGTGGGTCCTTGATACCGAAAAGTCAATTGCAAATCAAATCCAAAACTTCCACCCGTCTGTGAATACTACCGCTTAAACCATGCGTAGGAGTTGTTCCAAATTGAAGAAACCCCTGTTCAACTGGCTCTAGTTGCAGCTTTGAAATTTTGAAAAACATTCTTTAGAATTTGGGGGTACTTTCCATTCCAAGATTCTGGGACATTTTCAAAATTATCACAAAAACGACTCCACATTTTTTCTTTAAATTTCTTGTGAGAAGAGAGTAAAATACACTTACAAAGGTGGCATAGGTCCGAGTTTCATTGTTACCTCTGAATTTTAGTAAATGCAAAAGTTTGATTTTATTTTCGGCGTCTTCCTACAACTAAAAAATTGAAGATAGCGATTTTTCCTTCAAATAAAATTTGTTGTCCGTAATTACTTCTTTCATTAAGGTCATGTACATTTTAAAAAAATTCTTGGAAGTACTCGCGCAATATTACGTTCAATATGTACAATTTTAAAAAATGACAAAAACAAGAATTTCCCGGCTCTAATTTTTTCTTTTTGTTTTTGCAAAACTTACTAAAATTAATTTTTTAATAACGGTTCACGTCGTTTTTATTTACATTAGCGGGGATTTATTCATATTTGTGTATTCATGCGTACATGAAGTTTATTTAATGTCATATAAATTTCTTGAAAACTTAATAGTTTTGTATGAAAATTAGCTCAAAATTTTGCATTTCCAGAAACTCTCAAACGCCATTTTCTCAAAAATGGCCCCAAATTTTTCCTTCAAACTTTTTGCATAGGGAGTGCTTATTGCACTATTTAAGATGACGTAGAATTAATTTTGCTGTATTCTTTGTTTTTTCAAAAATTAAACCAACGTAATTTTTTTAATGTATCTCACGCCGTTAATACAGACATTTCTAGCAATACAGGTAAAAAGTTCCCGGAATGGTCGCTTACAGTCAAGTATTTGTTAGCTGAAAGGGAAATTTTTGTTTGTGAGGTTGGCATAACTGGTAGTGAATGTGCTTTTGAGGTTAGCAGGCAGTTGTAGTTGGTTCCGTGCGTTCGGTGTTTAATATTGTAGATCGTAGTTTCTTTCTTTCGTCGGATTGTGCAATGTCGTCATTAGAGCAGCGTGGCAATATTAAATTCTGTGTGTTGCTGGAGAAATCACCCTCGGAGACTCTTGAGATGCTAAAAAAAGCATACGGAAATTCTGCGATGAAGAAAACAGCAGTTTACGAGTGGCATAAGCGTTTTCGCGACGGTCGCACAACAATTGAAGATGACGTTCGGACTGGGCGGCCTTCCACTTCCACTACAGACGACAATGTTGAGCGCGTTCGACAAATTGTGCGTGCGGACAGGCGAACAACCATCAATACTATTGCCTCTGAAGTTGGTATTTCACATGGAAGTGTTCACAGCATTCTTCATAATGACTTGAACATGCATCGTGTTTGCTTGCACATTGTTCCAAAAATGTTATCCCCTGAGCAAAAGGAAATGAGAGTGACCATGTCCAGGGACTTGATTGAAATGGCTGATGCAGATGACAGCTTTCTGCGCAAAATTGTTGCAGGTGATGAGACATGGTGCTTTCTTTACGACCCTCAGACAAAACGGCAGTCCGCTGAATGGAAGTCAAAAACTTCACCAAGAAAACAAAAATTTCGCTTGGACAGAAGCCGGGGTAAGGTGATGTTGGAGGTGTTTTTTGATTACCGTGGAGTGATTCATTATGAATTTATTCCTGAAGGGAGAACAGTAAATAAAGAATTGTACACAAAGATCTTAAAACGGCTACGAGATGCAATTCGACGAAAACGACCTGAAAAATGGGCAGAGAATGACTGGTGTTTGTTGCACGACAATGCCCCAGCACATCGATCCCTAATGGTGAAACAATACCTTGCCAAGAATAATGTTACCACTCTGGAACATCCTCCATATTCTCCCGATCTCGCACCACCAGATTTCTACCTGTTTCCAAGGTTAAAAATGGCATTGAAGGGACATCGTTTTGCTGATTCGTCAGAGGTGATTGAAAATGCGACGGAGCGGCTGAAGGAACTTTCAAAAAACGGCTTTCAAGAGTGTTTCCAACAATTATATGAACGGTGGAATAAATGTGTAGATGCAGGAGGAGAGTATTTTGAAGGGAAATAATGTAAGAATGTTATAAATATTTTTAATAAATTTTTAATAACCAATTCCGGGTACTTTTTGACACTACTTCGTAGAAGAGTAAAGTCTGGTGGTTTATGAAAATTATCGTTTAAAAGTGTGTTTTTTTATAGAAAAGGTTGTTTGAACTTTTCTAAAATTGCGCATTTTGAAGCTCATTGTCACAAAATTTTTGAGCTGTCGAAAAACTTCATGAGTAATTATTTGAAGTAATTGTACCCACAAATGCGATAATGTGTGGGAAATACACGCAATGTACAACTAATGACGTGAGAGAAACATTTACCAAAAAAAATGTCTGTAATTTTTGGAAAAAACAAAACCCCATTTTGCTGAATTCTATATATAATCTTATACAGTAGATTTATCTACTAGATTTTCAGCCAGGCCGAATTCAGTCGATATCTGAAGGAGAATTCTAGCGGCCGGCTGCTCTGATCGGTACTTTTCCGTGGTTTCTCCTAGCAAACACCAGGTGAATGTCGGAACTCTAACAAATGGGAATCACTAATCGATCAATCAATTTAAAGGTTAAATGTAATTTTCTTGTTGTTTGACTGGCTAAGCGGCCTGTCATGGTAGAACATGATCGTCCATAATTGTTGCATAAACCCATAAAAATGTCCACAGTAGACCATTTTGTTTTTTGTTTTTTTTTTCTAATTTCCACCAGGTTTCAATGACTTTTGCCTCCTTGTGCGACGTGTCGTTTACTCATAGTTACATTGCTTTTGAAGCGAGATCACAACAGTGGCACGACAATACCGAAACACGAACTCTTTTGGTGTTCTTGCACCAGGGCATCGTTACATCTCTCTAACTGATATAAACCTTCGATCTATCGCTATTTTCCGATTAAAATTTCTCTTCCGTCGATGAATTACTAGAGGGGACATTGTTATTCAATGGTGATCTTCAATCTCAAACTTCAACAAGTAATTAAATTAAAATTTCTCTACAGTTGGTGAGTTAGGAGGGGAGGGACAACGTTATCCAATCGGTAGCTTGAATTTCAAAGATTCCGACAATTGTGAACTTGAGCTATTGTGTGATGACTGCGCGTGACCAAATGCTCATAATGTGATGTTTCATGGGCGTTAATGAAAAAAGTGTTATACTTAGAGAATATGTAATTACAGAAGGAAGACGCCATCCAAAATGTTTTAGAAAAATTAGAAAATGAAGCTCGGGCATAATTTGGAAAAACTTTGCACGAATATTAGTGAAGATTAGGGGGCGGATTTTGAGGACTTAAAACATCGCCGAAAATGATCAATGAAATGCCCTTAAATGTTTTAAAATGCCCCTTAAAGCAATGATAAATGATGTAAAAAATGTTATCAAAACCAGTTCAGATGAACAACTTAAGCTGTTGGATAGTTATTGATATAATTGAGGCTTCTTCTATTCGTTCAAGTGAACTCAGCTTTCAAACGTTTAGGTTTGACTGTTCTTTACCAGAAAATCGGTCTTTAGTTATTCCGAAATCGGCTGAACCGACAATGAAGTTAAGAGGCGTCGCAGAAACCTTAGATAACATACTCACAGTGACTGACATACAACTTCTGAGCGAATAAATCGAATAGACAACCAGATATAGGTACTCAGAAAATTTGTGGAGAAGATTTGTTGCATTCGGTAAATATTATTTGAAGTAAGTACCATTGAAATGACATTAAAATAGATAAAATAAGCGGAAAATGCATTGAAAATGACGGGAAAAGTTTAAAAAAATGACCTATTAGCCGTGATCAATACAAATGAAAAAAAGACCTGTAAAAATGGGTCATTTCCTTTTGTCATATCATAAAATGAATATCTATATTAAACGGCATTGTTCTAAAGTGAAAGGGGGGAAAAAAGATATTTCATTAAAATCCGTCCCCTAGTGATGATCATAGCAGAGAAAACGTGGGTATATTTCTCTTGTTTTCATATTGTATTTCCTTTCCATACAAAAGAGTATTTTAAGGAACGATCCATTATTAAATGCAAGAATCAAGTGAGGAAGAGACTTTGAAAAAGAAGATGTGGTCTCTCCGCGTAAATATCGAGAAAATGATTAAGGGCGAAATAAATTCCCGTGGAATGCTCGGCAGCCGCACGCGGGCTATTCAACGCCACCCCCCCCCCCCCGAGCTCGCCCCCGCCCCCGCCCCCGCCTCGCTCATTCAGCGCCCCAACTCAGCCTCCGCTGTATTCACAGCGTCCCTTGCCATTGTTTGATATGGTCCGTGAAAAGCGGCGATTCAGGTGATTCCAGTGATAAGGGCGCTTTTGATGACCTATTATGTAGGGCGTACGAAACGTTTGTTGAATATTAAGTGCAACATTGTTGTGATATAAACACCAGGACTCAAATCTCGTATACACGTGTGTATAGGTTTAACTATGTTAACGTACATAGATAGTTTGTGGAGGAACTATGAGCAGTCTTGTTTCATTCCGGTTGATGCGATTTCAAAGTGAGAATATATGCGCTGAACGTTTATTTTTAAGTTATGCAAAAGCTTCATCTTTAAAATTTCAAATGTGTTTCCATTACCATTTATTTACATTAAGTGAATAAAGAATTGTTTCTTCGAAAATGTGTGAACCATTTTTGAATTTCAAAGATCATTAATTTTTAAATGAAACTTCTTTTAATATTCTACCCCTCGGCGGAAATTTTAAAGAGAACGTTGGCACACAAGCCGGGTGTACGAGTGTTTTAACTCGAAAATGCACTCTTTAAATTTTTTTAAAAATCTGGCACTCAATCTGATTCATTTTGTATCGACTTCTCAAATTTTGACACCTGGCGGATATAAGCTTTTGCTTCACAACTGAGTAATATTTATTTTCAAAGAGAAGTCAGCTTTTCACGATTTTTTTATTGTTGCAGTAAATAGTCGCACTGATTGTGTTATAAAGTTAGCCACTTTTCAGTCAATTGCAGCTATCATTCAGTTGTAATCAGTCAATTGGTGTATATAGTACACTGCAAGGAAAACAGGGGTATTTTTAAAGGAACAAAAGAAGAGATGGGCTGACTTCAAATTATAATGGACCTCGTATATTAAAAACAACTGAAGAAACTCAAAATAGAACAAATGAAGACCAAAAGATATTCCAAAACTATATTCAACTAACTGAGAAAGTAATATTTTCAGTGAAATAAGTTCGTTAAGAAGCATGTATCTCAGTTGTTTTCATTAGTGAAATGTAATTTTGAAACATGAAAATAATTCATTATAACTAATTTTATTACATTTTCAATAATTCTTTTAACATTTTAAATAGTTAATTAAAGAGTAATATTTTTGGCATTTTCTATGACATTATTTGACATTGTACTGTGAAGCTACTGAATGTTCATGCAACCCGCAGGGCTCAGAAGTAGTGCGGGTAGACTATAGAGATGTTGCCTTGGACAAGAATAAATCCTGTATCTGCGCAAACACTTTCTAACAAACGGTTTATACAGGACTTTCTTTCTCATCAATGATACCACTTTCTACAAATTATTATTGTTATTTCAGTAAAAAAATCAATTTACTAGTTGCATATAAGAAGACATGAAAGTTAACAAAGTTCTGAAAGAAATTAGCATTCGTGATCCTGCGAAAAATAATAATATTCCTAGAAGTTATTATTTCGTGCACATTTACGGAGAATCGGGAATTTGCGCACTGCAACTGTACTATTGTACAACTGTGCAACTGTACTAGCAATTACATTTCCAGTAGATGCAAATTTAAAAATCATGTGATGTTTTGAAAAAACAAACAAACTATAATACGGGAACTTTCAAGATTGTGCATTTCGCTGATCAAATGTAAAATGTGAGCGTCAGAGAAAATTCAGTGCGACTTTTGAGATGATTTAATTTACGGATTAATGTCTAATTAGAGTCAAGGAAAATATTGTAAATTTATAGTAGATTTTTGGTATCATTTTATTCAGAATAATATTTTGCTTAATCATTTTAATTTCAAATATTCCTACAAATTGAATACAATATAATTCGAATAATTCTGCAATTAGATAATTCCTTTCCTCTGTCGCTCAAAGGAATTGCTTAGTTACAGTCCACTAATTGAACTCTATTTCTGATTAAGCATTTAGATTAATTTTTGAAAGTTCTCTCTTAAAAAAATTTGTAGCACAAAGAATTCTTACGCATAAGAAACACTGTTTAAAAATTAATTAAAAACATCGAACTAATGTGTTCTTTAACACAACCAAAGATCTTAGTAGTAAGTGTTCTTAAAACAATGGATTCCCTTTGTTGTTTTATCTTCTAGGAGAGACATATCTGAAAGCTAATATTTACTAATTACGTACGAAAAAGGTCCCGCGTGCTTCAAAACGACCGTCAGGGCCACGAAAATATTAAAAAATACGAAGCAATAACGCGGCAGGCTGAGGCGCGCGAGTGCTTTGTCTTTGTGGCGGCCTCGGCGGAGGGCGAGGAAGGAGGTGGTTGGAGCGAGGCCGCCCGTGCAGCTGCCCTGAGACTCCCTAGCCCACCGCTCTCTTGGAAGGGCGGGCGGGCAAATGGCCGACACGTGGTGACGAGGGAAAGCGGCGTCGCAGCGCTAAGTCGGAACTCGTGTAAGCGCTAGCGACCATCAGCGAAACGGAGGGGCGCCAAACGCGTTTTAGCGAGGGCTCATGTTTCTTACATTTCCGGTAGCGGCGTGGTGTTTGTTTATGTTGTTGCTCCTTTTCCCCTTTCAAGACCAAAGTGTTAAAATTAACTTCAGGTCAGCAAATGGATAGATTGATTGATTGATTTTTTTCTTGTTTCCGGGCACGTCAACGGCTTTAGTCATTATTCCCGTTAGTGTAGTGCATGTTTTTTCTCGGGAGAAGGTGATCTTCCCCCGCTGGATGGCGAGATTCGGCGGCGACCTACCGTCGGCTTTTTGGGGTTTCCCCATAACCAGGACTCTCCCACCAGTGGGGCACCACCCCAGTCGGGACAAGCTCTAAGTTCCCGACCCGTCTCCCGGAATATGTGATAGTGTAGTGCATGTTAGTGTAAGTGTATGTGTGTGTAAGGGAAGAAGATAGGACAAGAAGAGGAAGGAAAGATCGCGCTGTTCTTGGGCCCGTTTGTTAGGCTACTGCTCGGGCATTCGCCTGGTGTTGATCAGAGAAACCACAGAAAACTACTGAAGAGAGCAGCCCGCTGCTAGAATTCCCTCCGGACAGCAACGGAATTCGACCTAGCTTAAAAGCTAGTGTGGAAAATCCAGCCGCCGCCAGGACTCGAACTAAAATGCGTTTTAGTAAGGGCTCATGTTTCTTACATTTCCGGTAGCGGCGTAGTGTTTGTTTATGTTGTTGCTCCTTTTCCTTTTCCCTTTTCAAGACCAAAGTGTTAAAATTCATTTCGGGTCAGCAAATGGATAGCTGATGTAATCTGATGTAATCTGCATTGTGAGCTGAGTCAATCCAGCGATGTCATGTTGGTGCCCCGCATTGGCTTAAACAGAATATCTGACGAGACATAACTGCGTCGCCAAACTAATTCATCTATCAATCTGCGGTTCCTACAGATGACAGACTGGGAACAACTACTGCTGATAAGAGGAAATACCAACAACAAGCTGTTGAATTGAAGGACATGTATGGACTCCTTCCATTGTCAGCAAATGGATGGGTCACAAAGGAATGGTAAGAGACCGCAAAGAAATGATAACTGAGAAGCATTTGCGGACCATCCAAAAAGTTGTATTATTGGGAACAACAGATATAGACTGTAAATTCGTAAACCTGAAGTGACGTCTGAAAAAAAAACAACCATGTTGTTGTTCCACTTCATGTGCATATCACTGTTGCCGTGGGTGATCTTGAGAACCCAGGAATCAGTGTGGTTCCAGAGAAAAAGGAAAATAATTTTATTATTTTATATTATTATTATTATTATTATTATTATTATTATTATTATTATTATTATTATTATTATTGTTAGACAGAAACTGTAATCTACAAATAAAACTGTATAAGCACGTGATGTTTCTAACTTCTCTTTGGCATCTATGTGATCCTCAATATTGCATTACTTCTTTTCGACTTTTCGGTTGCTCATGTATTGACTTCCTAATTTTTACGGGATTTTATCTTGATATCACTGCACTGTTTCACTCGTATTCGTTTTTGTAATAAACAAAAACTGCTCAGCGACGAAAATTCGCCATTGCGCCATTTGTCAAAAAATATGATGGACGACCTGGCGAGGGGAAGAATGAAAAATGGTGAGTTGTATTGGAACAAGGAATGCTGACGTTGAGCGTCCAATATTGCCATGGCGTGTTTTGTCAATACTCGGTGTTCGCAACTAAATCATGTGGAAATGAATGCATCGTTAAACATAACACCTGGCGATACGTCAATCTGAATGCGCGAATATAATGAAAGTCGGGTTAATCATCAGCTGTTTATTTAATGACATGAAAACTGCATGCGTTTAATTCAACAGTAATACGTTTACTATTGTATAATTCTCATATCTGACGATAAAATATGGAAATCGTCTCAGATAGAGCGACATTTTATAGCAGCCTCCCGGTGCTTTATGAAGAAGCACTAAATCATTATTTCCTAAGAATATTTCATTTACCAATAAAAATATCAAGTAATAAACTCTTTTAGGAGCGCAATTATTTTTGTTATTTATGATGATAATCACGCGCTTGGCTTCCTAGTGAGAAACGTCAGAACGGCTTTTAAAATGCTTGAGAGTTCATTAAAATAGTTAAGCGAACTGTGGGGTTTAGATTTTACCAAAGTCCATAAATCTTTGAATAAATATCTCGTTGACACAAAATGGAATTTTTGGAAATGAATGTGAACAATACTTAATTTAGCAATAATTGTTTTTGTACGGCTATATTAAAGTTTGTATGTAATGCCACTTGAAGCTGTAACATTTTTATCTTCATTAGTATTCGAAGAAACCGATTCGGAAATTTTGATCATTTTTGTTTTCTTTATCATTTTGGTCCTTCTGTGCTCTGCGATTGTTGTTTAAATACAGTATCAAGACCCTAAACCAATATTCCCTGCTACAGAACATTGAGAGTAATGACAATTGTTAAATTTATGGAAGTGGTGTGTGTTTAGTTTGAAAAAGTGATAAACTAGAAATAACAAAAACATTTTGTGAAACACAATTTGTGTAATCTTTAAGGAATGAGGCGGAAGGTTAACTTGTGGCAACTGAATTTACAGGACTTGTGACATAAATAACTAGTCTACTATATTCCTATCTTTCAGAGGAGTCATATTTCCTTCTCCCGCAGGCTTGTCATTGTCATCAAAGCTCTCCGTCCTCACTCATCGCTTGGTCTCATCTCTGCCGCTCTCTCCATGGCAACCTTATCGTTCGTTTTCGTCGCTCTTCTTCATCGCTCGCCCTCTTCACCCGACCCCATCGCCCGTCCTCATCAAACATTGATCACCCTCATCGCCCGTCCTGATTGTCCGTGTTCATGGTCCCCATCGCCCGTCCACATCTCCCGCCCCATGGCTCGCCCCTATCGCCCGTCCTCACCATCTGTCCTATCTCTCGCCGTCATCGCCCGTCCTCATCACCAGCCCCACCGCTTGCCGTCATCGCCCGTCCTCATTACTCGCCCCATTGGTCGCCCTCATCGCCCGCCCTCATCTCCCACCCCATCGCTCGCCCTCATCGCCCGTCCTCATCGCCCGCCCTCATCTCCCACCCCATCGCTCGCCCTCATCTCCCGCCCTCATCGCCCATCCTGATTGCCCGTTCTCACCGCCCGCCCAACAGGTCGTCGTGCTCCTCGCTGGCCTCGTCGCCCGGCGCCGAGGGTATTCCGTGCGAACGAGCGCGGGCGGGCGGCCGTGCGGAAGCGGCGTTGCGCCTTCCGGGGGCGGCGGCGGCGGGGGCGGGGCGCCCCATCGTGCGCGCACCATCGCCCTCGGCCTCCGCCCCGCCCCCTCCGCCCCGGCGTCGGCGCCGGTGACCGGAAAATGGAGGCCTCGCGACGCCCCCCCCCGCAAAAGGGGAGGCGGGCGCGAGGACGTGCGGCGGGCGAGGGTCGCCACTGGAGGCGCCATCTGGAGAGTCAATTCAGGGGACAAAGACTCAAGGGATTATGGCGCCAAAGAACTATACTCGGGTTTTCTTAACGTGGCGTATCAAGGTCACGCATGAAAGAGGGAAAGGGAAGGCAGACTCCAATGGGGACCTGCAACGTCGCTAGAACTCCGATTTTTACGGCTCTCTATTGGAGTGTGCCTTCCCTCTCCCTCCTTCGCGCGTGACCTTGAGTCGCCACGTTAAAATAAACAAAACAAGTATATGCTCGGATTTGAAGAGCTCTACCCCCTTGAGACCAGATCGTTTAGGAAATTTCCGCTACTGTAAAGTGGACAGGTGATCTCGTCAGGGAAACGTACCATTAACGTCCTCGTCCTGAAAGGTGTGTCTCTTCTATTAACTAAGTTCGCAGACTTAAAGTACCTAGTATTGCTTTTGGGGAATAAATCGTCAAAACTGAACGATTACATTTAAGATATTGTATCTATCCCCTAACCCGTTGGAGCCATACTCCAGTCTTGGTGTGAAAATAATAGTAAATCGGCGTGCAGAGATAGTGAAGTCCTTCAACTACAAACGTCTCTCCAAAAATGTAGACTCCTCTTGCTGCTAGCATCATTGATCCCTTTCCAAAATAAATAGCGTATCTAATCAGTAATCTAAAGTACATGCTGGGACATGCGCTGAGAGTACAAAGTAACTGTGTGCCAACGATCGGCGAGCTCCATTCGTTTGGCGAAATTAGTGGGTTAATCTCATTTGTTTTCAATATCGCATGACAATAATTAAGAGTTCCTGCTCTAGCATGGCACAGAATGATCAAAGGATCTCTCCTTGTATTCATCAAGTTTTTAAAAATATCCTCACTCTAATTGTCTTTTTATGCATTAGTTACTATTTTTTACGTTTCTCTATTTTTCTATTTTCTTCCTTGAACCCGTATTTCCAGAATTTTTGTATCTCTTCTAATATTTTCTCTTTATTCTATGAGCAAAAGCACATTTCATTTTAATTACCTGCTTCAACCACACATCGAAGTTCTCTTTCTTACACTGCCGGTATATTTGTTTCTGATTGATCACTTTATCTCATTGAATCTTCCCTTTATTCTCTTTGTAGTTATTACACTACCCTCAATTTCACAGTACACGTATCTTGTCAATTTCCTGTGAAGGTAATTTTTCAATCTATTCGTGAGAGTGATTATAAATTCTAAGGAATACCATATTTACATAGGTAGATACTGGGCTGTCCGGAAGAAACTGCGTCCTAGACCCACTTGCCTCGGAGCTTTAGCAAATGTGCCGAGGTCCGGCATCTCGTAGGCTGTCACTAATCTACAGACTCCTAAATTTTTCTTCCGCTAGACCCATTACGGGTCTGTCTCCTTCTTCAGTGGCACCGCTGCCTGCGACAGAGTGCTTGCCGTGAGCAGACGTGGAAGAGACGCCGATGGAGAAGGTATGGGTGGAATCAATGACGTGTCCTCGAAACGACGGCGACTACCATAAAACTCCCATCGTGCAGAGAAAAGTCAACGCAGCAAGGACAATGGTGGAAAGATAATGCAAAGGAGAGAGATGAATGGTACGAAGGAAAGACTCAGAAGATTATGGCGACGACGTTTGCAGATTGCTGAAGTAGGGGAAAGATCAAGAGCAGAAGAAACCGTTACCAAAACTGCGGTAATTTTTTCCGACATTCGATTATCGACGGAGTAGCGACGGGATGGCATAAAAAGGAACACGTGTCAGACCGGAGAGAGTTGGAACAGGTGCAATGGAGACGTGAGTGGAAGTATTGATTGCTACATTCGCAGTGATGATTTTTTGTTTACGTTTCGTTGATTTCATTACTTAATCTAAGGACTTAATGTGAAGGAATTTATAGCTACAATAAGGATCGTATGTGTCGAACGCGTGATTGTGAAACGCAGGAGGCAGAAGGAATGAGTATTGTCATAGCTTTGATTTGGGTAGTTCGAATGTGTATATAAACGGATTTATTACAGACAAGGCAGGCAGTAGCTGGCGTATGGTGACACTACTGGCATGTGAATGTAATGGTTTGTACACACAGAAAAGAGAATTTTGCTGATGGTAATCATTCACACCCAGTCGATTGTCAGATTTTACTTTATGCACCCACGAACAATGCGAGAATATCTAACGCGTGTTTTAGAACAGTGATGAAACAATGCAAATTGTTGAGATGATTCTTAGTATGTAGGCTGACGAAAACGAGTGTTGACGTGGCACGTTCAGACAGACAAAGTCGAACGCATGCATGAATAATCCAAATCCAAATATTGCAAAGATTTGGATCTCTGAAAATGTTACCTCTATATACGTTAAATAAATATATACATTCAAACACATTCTACATACGCCCATTCTACACGTACACATTCTACATACACACATACATTCATTCACGCACATACATACATTCATTTCATTATTCGGTTAGAAACAAAATTATCACAATAATGAGGTCTAATAAAAATGTTAAAACATAACTTTTTTTATTAAATCTGTAAATTTACAATCTGTTCAAAACTAGAACTATAAGTAAATATGCTGTCAATATTACAATCTTGCTTAGAGAGGACACCCACTGGTGATCTTCCTTTATCATATGAAACATTTGCAACAAGCACATGTTGACAAAACATTTGGTGTTTGACTTTATTATAATATTAACAATAAAAAACAGAATGTGACATAAATGTCATCATGGACACCGTATGTTTCTTTTTAGTTTCCTTAAAAATAGCATTGGTTACAAGTGACTTGGTAGAAATATTAAGACTGCGTGTCACTCTTCTCTTCGAACTAAAAAGAGACGAAAGAATTTGGCCTTTGCCATCAGTCGTGGAAGAACAAACGCGCTAGAAATCGGACATCGGTTGGTAAGTCGTGGCGTAATTTCCCTGGCGCTCCGATGCAACGATCGGCCCGCTGTGGGAGGTCAGAAGGTCACAAATGGTCTTGAGGCAAAACGTCTGCAAAACACTATTTCTAATACTTCATAGCACTTCAATATTTGGACCGGGAGCGGTAGCTCAGAACAACTGATGTCACTGCAGCGCCTCTGACCGGGAGGTCCTAGGTTCCCTCTCCCCACGGCGGCAGGATTTTCGACACTAGCTTTCCAGCTAGGTCGAATTCAGTCGCTGTCTGGAGGAGAATTATAGCGGCTGGCTGCTCTGATCGGTAGTTTTCCGTGGTTTCTCCGACCAACACCAGCCGAATGCCGTAGTAGTACCCTACCAAACGGGCCACGGACTGCGCGCGATCTGTCCTTCCTCTTCCTTGTTCTATCCTCTCCCCTCACACACACACACACACTAACATGCACTACACTACCACACATTCCAGGAGACCGGTCGGGAGCTTAGAGCTTGTCCCGGCTGGAGCAGTACCCAGCTGGAGGGAGAGTCCTGGTTAGGGGGAAACTCTACTAGCCGACTGTAGGTCGGCGCCGGATCTCGCCATCCAGCGGGGGAAGATCACCGCAATCTTCCGAGAAAAAAACATGCACTACACTAACGGGACTAATGATCATGACGCGTCCGGAAACACGAAAAAATCAATCAATCAATTCAACATTTGGGTGTGTGGGTATTGCCTGGTGTTCTACCAGTTGGCGAAATTTCACGAGAACCCGAGTATCCAGCACGATGAGTGTTGTGTGTAAGAAGAAAGCTAAATCCGAGGGAGAAGGACAAGTGCTAATTTCCGAGGATAAAAAAATCCCTTTGGAGCGTTGTTCAAACTGCGCCTGCCAGGTCAAGAGCACTAATGGACGCTTCCTCAGAGAGCTTTAGAGCGAGCAGGGAGGTCAAAACCGCCGCGGACATCGCCAGCGCCTGAGAAGGGGAGAAACCGGGCCGTAATGATGGCGAAGCGCGCACCTGGTGACGACCTGCGGAAACTTTCCGACACTAAAGGTCCCTAGCGGGAAGAAGCGAGGCGCAGTGTTGCCAACTGGAACTGCGTTAGTTATGGCGGAAAGGACGATTATTTGGTTACAAATGAAGACATTTCTTTGTAGACTTTGCGTAAATTTAATCTTACTCATTCAATTGTATTGAAATACCATTATAATTCTTTAAAACAGTTTTATTGTTCTTTTTAAAATTCATGTGTGTAAATGTTTGATTTCTGTCAGTTTTCACCAAGAAGGGATTGAAGTTGTCATTGGAATGTCATTTATATTTCTCAAAAATGACGCTCTAATAAATTCACTTTACAAATTCCATAATAGAATAAAGGAAAAATATTATATATTTGGATTCGATTTTCTAAACGAAATGCGATTTAGATCCTTTAAAACTTTTTAAGAATGCATTCAGGTTGTGTGTTGTGTAATTGTAACTGGATGAGTTAGCTCAGACCCAGCATTACATCTTTCTCAAGCGAGTGCGACGGGGAAGTTCTAGGGTTTGATTCTCGATGGCGGAAAATTTTGTATACTAGTTACATAGGTCGAATTCAGTCGCTGTCTGGAAGAGATTTCTAGAGGCCGGCTGCTCTGATCGAGAGTTTTATAAGGTTTCCTCGATCAGTATCTGGCGAATGCCGGAGCATTACCCTAACAAACGGACCACGGGCGGCGCGCGATCTTTCCTTCCTTTTTCTTTTCCTATCCACTCCCCTTACACATTCACTCACCATCCAGGTGGGGAACACACCACCTCCTGGGAAAAAAACACATTCTAACATGATTAATGACAGTTGTAGCTGATAATCACAATTGTATGGTTATGCTAAATATTCTCTTTCATTATAGTACATGTAGTTAAAGACCTAAAAGCCAAATTCATTTCTATTTCAACAAATTGCCATTCAACCTTCAAAAGATTTACTTCGTTTTTTTATTACTTCAAATAGTATGCAGTATATTTTCTACATTTTATTCGTTGTAATAATTGTTTGTAATTTTAGTAAAAATAAACTAATCTTTTAACGTAAGAAAGTAAATTCTATTATTCATCCACGTGCACAATCCAACAAGGCAAATTGCTTCGCCCTAAACCCTTCCGCAGAGACCCTCGACATTGTTCGTGCGCAAGCACTTAGGGGAGATCGTAGTTACGACATCGCAAACGAGATTTCTGCTCCGGTCCAGCAGACAACTGGGTCGTAACACTGATCAGAAACACTATCAGGTAACGATCTCTTCCTTCTTTCTCGTCCACCCACGCCCATGCCATCGCCTGCCTTCTCGCGTATTTCTCCGACAGACCCGGGTAATGCCTCGCCGCTCCAATTATTTGACCTCGTTATCGACTACGTCTGTTTCCTCGAAACTAGCTTCTTTCCGCTTCTTATCCCCCGTATACTTCATGGCCGCTGTCGTAGTGCCATCCCCCCTTTCTCTCCCCTACTATCTACAATCGTTTGTTCATTACTCTCTTGAGGGGAATGCCACAATCATTCCTATGACATGCCTTCTTAAAGTATTTTTTCGATATGTTCAATATTTTTACACTACCTGATGTCCTCCATACTGTTTCCTGATACTTCATGGCTTTCGACAGATTCCGTTTTTGACATGCTCTCTAATTTAACACATCGTCGCCACTCTTCTAATAATATCATGACCTGTTTCTTCCATTTCAATTTCTTATTTGACACTTTATTGTCTTAAGTGATTTCTTTCTCACACTCTCGCACATTTCAACCATGTCTGTCTCAACACTATAGATTTCGTCACCTATATTCGTAGTCCAAATCTGTTATGTCTTTTACATTACCTGTCTTTCGCCTCAACTAATTTGCCCTTTCCTCCCATTCCCGTTCACATACAATTTTTCCTTTGTCTATCTTCTACTTTGCGTTCTCTTTCGCGCACTTTGGTGGCAGATTTTCGACACAAGCTACATAGCTGAGTAGAAATCAACACTGTTTGAAGGACAATTCTAATGGTCGACTGCTCTGATGGTTAGTTTTAGTTAGCAAAAGAGTGCGACAGATCGGAAGGATATCGGCGACTTTCCAGTCGGATTCAGAACGACGCTGAGCGAGAGACTGCGGCCAGCGGAGTTTGAAAGTACCTCGGTGGGGGTTACCGGGAGTAGCTCAGTGCATCAACTGATGTCACTGCAGCGCCTCTGATCGGGAGGTCCTAGGTTCGAACCCTGACGGCGGCAGGATTTTCGACTCTAGCTTTTCAGCTAGGTTAAATTCAGTCGCTGTCTGGAGGAGAATTCTAGCGGCCGGCTTCTTTGATCGGTAGTTTTCCGTGGTTTCTCCGAACAGTACAATGCGAATGCTGGAGCGGTTCCCTACCAAATGGGCCACGGACCGCGCTCTATCTTTCCTTCCTCATCCTTGTCGCTTCCCTTTTACACCCTCTTTCATGCAACTCCCCAACCCACACGTGGAAAGCTTAGAGCTGTCCCGGTGCCTAGCTGCGGAGATACGTTGAAGGGGAAACCTCGCACGCCTAGTTGCAGGTCGAGGGAGAATCTCGTGCTCCAGCAGCGAAGGAACACCAACAACTCCCATTACGTAACACGCACGAATTGAATTGAATTGAATTGAATTGAATTGATGCCTTATTTTACGTGGCGAGACTCAGGTCATGCGGCCTTCTCTTCCGTCTGACCACGCAAATTTCGCTACGCTCCTTTCACCTACTAGGGGAGAAAGAAGGTATTACTTGGGCGACGAAATGGGAATTTTAATTTAGCTCAGAGGCTACATTTAGGCTTGATCTTTGTGAAGAAATAAAAGAGGTCATCTTCGTCAACATAGTATAACTATGTGCTATGTTGACGAAGATTACCACTTTTATTTCTTCGTATAAGAATATCAATAACACCAAATCAGAATTCCCACAATTGAGGGTTTTTTACATGTAGTAAATTTGGTAATATGGGACAGCCGGCTTTACTTCCCCTCTGAGAGAAGGGGTACGAAGGTTTTTTTGCCCTTAACAATCCACGGCTTCGATCTGGTTTCAACCCGCGAACTTGGGGATAACAGTCCGATACGCTAGCCGCTACACCACTGACACCGCCTAATCGAACATGATTAATGACCATAGTAGTTTACGCTCTCGCAAACACGAAATAATAATGCGTGTGAAGTTCACTTAAGCTAGTATGTTTGTTAGATCGACCACGGTGAATTACCCCAAAAAAATACTTCACTTGAAAGAAAAATCTCTGTTCTTCAAGATGGTAAGGAAAGAATTGGCCCTTACCAACTTAATTTTTTAATAGAAGAAGGTTAAATTAGTAAGGTTCTTACAGAAAAACTTTTGCGGGCAAACGTTTTTTTAAGTTATTGAAGAAGATACAGGGTTAAAGTACCTTTTTTCTTTTATTCAATTCGTAGTATATTTTTTAAGAATCAGATGATATTAAATGTAACATACCTCACCGGACACTCTGAGGAGTAATTCATAAAAAACTGCCTTGAAATTCATCGCAATGGGAAGTACTGACTCTCGTCCTAGGAGTTACGTTGTAGAAATTATGTTATTGTCAGCACCGTTTATCTTTGGTTACGAGAGAAACCGCCATAACTTAGAATTTTATGCCACAGACTATTTGTGAATAATTCACTTTCAATGTAAGCAATGTGGACTAATATTCAACGCAGAAAGAAAGAAAAATAGGGCGCAAGAGTCAATGTTACCTGCATTCAGAATAGACAACCTATGAAAATGAAAACTAATGCGAGACTAAATTTATTAGAGAACGTTGTTTTCTAGAGCAACTATTCAATACTTCTCTTTTAACTGTTTACAAATAATTAATTTAATGCTCCGTTGACTTTTACAAGCAGCTACTGTTAATCCGTAGGTGTAATAAATGGTTGAGTGTTTGACTAGCGAGTGGCATCGTAGGTTCTCCGGCGGACATTTCCACCCCGTGTCTCTCCCGCGTGCCCAGCGCAGGCCTGACCTCACCAGCCGCGCCTGCTCCGCCAGCGCGCCCGCCCGCCCCGCCCCCACCTGCCCCGCCCCGCCCCCACTTGCCCCGCCCATGCCCTCACCTGCCCCGCCCCCACCTGCCCCGCCCCGCCCTCACCTGCCCCGCCCCGCCCCCACCTCCCCCGCCCCGCCGCACCTGCCCCGCCCCACCTGCCCCGCCCCACCTGCCCCGCCCCACCTGCCCCGCCCCACCTGCCCCGCCCCACCTGCCCCGCACCACCTGCCCCGCCCTCACCTGCCCCGCCCCGCCCCCACCTGCCCCGCCCTCGCCCCCCGTCCGCCCGCCCGCCCGCCCGTCCGTCCGCCCGCCCTACCGCCCGCCCGCTCCCGCCTCCGCCCCCGCCCCCGCGCCCACCCGGCCAGCAGCCCGCTCGCTCGTTCGCTCGCTCGCTCGCTCGCCCGCCCTCGACCACCCACCCGCCCCCGCCCTGGCCGTCTCCGGTGTCGGGCGGCAGCTCCCCGGGCGCGGGCAGCGCGGCGTCAAATTGGACGCGCCGTCTCGCCGCGCTCGGCGGCCCCGGCGCCGCGACGCGACGCGACGCTCGGGCGGAGGGCGAATATAAACTGTTGTTTAGCGGCGAGCGCCTGGAAACGACCGCCTTTAGCATTCATTACGGCCGTCGCGACGCCGGGCGCCGCGCGGGGCCAGCCGACTGCGACGAGTGCCCGGAGCGGAGCGGCCGGGTTGCGCCGTCGCCGGCGACCAATAGCGGCCCACCACGTCGCCCCGGCGCTGTACGTCGCAGGCGGGCGAGGATCACGGATTAACTTTTCTCCGCGAAGGAGATTTTTCTTCCGCGTTGACACTTGGCCAGCGCGTGCTGCTAGCGCTGACGGCGGCTCGGGGAACGCATCCACGACCCCAACGGTCGTGCTCGGGGTGAAGCTGCTTTGCGGAACAAAAGTTTGTTGTTGTTGTGTGCTGCAAGGGTCTGATATTTTTGCTGCCTTAGAACAGGAGACACACGAGGAGTAGTCGGATGAATAACGATGCGCAGTTGTTTTGATTGTTCCTCTAGTTGATGAATGTTGCGTTGGCTTCGAGCATTTGATCGCTTGTACGCCCGTGCTCTCCGAGTCGCTGTCTGGACGAGAATTCTAGCGGCCGGCTGCTCTGATCGGTAGTTTTCCGTGGTTTCTCCGATCAACACCACGTGAATGACGGAGCAGTACCCTACCAAGCGGCCCTCGGACCGCGCGCGATCTTTCCTTCATCTTCCTTGTCCTATCCTCTCTCCTTACACACACACACACACACACACACACACACACACACACACACACACACACACACACACACTAAGTTGCACTACACAACCACATTTCCGGAGACCGGTCTGGAGCTTAGAGCTTGTCGCGGCTGGGGCGGTGCTCCGCTGGTGGGAGAGTCCTCGTTAGAGGGAAACTCCACTAGCCGACGGTAGGTCGGTGCCGGATCTCGCCATCCAGCGGGGGAAAATCTTCCGAGAAAAAACATGCACCACAGCAGTTGACGCGCCCGAAAACACGAAAAAATCAATCAATCAATCAATGAACAACGATGCGCAATTGTTTTGATTGTTCCTGAAGTTGCTGAATGTTGCGTTGCCTTCGAGCATTTGATTCCTTGCACGCCCGTGCTCTTTGACAGCGTTATTGCAATATGAAACAACTCGGAGAAACATCTTTAGTACATATTTTTGTGACGAAAGAAATGTCGCTTCTCAGGGAAGCTCCTTACTTTCAAATTCGAATTTTTAATATAATTTCACTTCACGTTACGTGCAGTGAGTGAAGTTAACGCCTCTGCTGACATTCACTGAATATAATAGTATTAATACCCGCGTGCTACAAAACGCCGCACAGTAAACGCAGAAAGGCAACAGTAGTATAAGGTATATCTAAATCGTAAGAACCTTTCACGTACATACTTGACACTCGGCCTCTAGAGCCCCTGCTAGAGCAAGAAGAGAAGTGAATAATAAACTGGTAACATTTCACTGCCGCTATTACAATTTTAAAGGCTACGAGTTACCCAGAGTAATGTACCCATAGGTCGTTTTGTCAACATGATAAACAATCTCGTGGCGTTATTCAACTGCCTGTTTATGGCTTCTGCTATAGCAGCTCTCATGTTATGCTGAATTTTGTGATAGCGCAGTGTCGTAGTTTATTTGTTTAGTATGGCGCTTACGGAGGGTTCTTTCATGTTGAAAAGTGTTAATTGTAATATTAAATTTCGTAATAAATATCAAATTAAACAAACATAGTTGTCTGGTCTCTCATCTGGAACAGAAAGTTACCTGAAAATACTTTGAAAGATGGGCTTATTTAAAAATGGTTATGATTCATTATGTTTATGATTCTGTTTTCTTTTTTTTCTGTTTTCAAAATTTAAGTAGTATATGACTTAGTGTAGGGATCACAGAATTTTGAAAATGTGCACCCAATTCACTTTTCCCCATAGCACGTCATACGCAGTTTTAACTGTTTTTTGACGTAAAATAAATAAAATAAATAAATTCATTACATACTTACGTTGAGCTCTTGTCTTTATTATAGATTATGTTCTAAGGATTCACATTATACCTAAAGGCAGTATTTGACAGCGTTTTAGCATTGTGTGTGCCTTGAAATTACCCTAAAAATAAAACTATGCGCTTTTCTCGAATTATTTCAGAATATTGTAGAAGAATCGTGTGTGATGAGCCACCCTCGGAGCTGACTGGCTTCAGCGTATTCCTAAGGTGACTCGCCACTTTGAGTACTGCGATTGATTAAGTGACTTACGGAAGGTTGAGAGGAAGGGGGAGGGCTGCTCACTCAGAAGACGTTTTCAGTAACAAATGCACCATTTATTGGTAATTAAAGAAGAGACAGGGAACGATGAGCTGAAGGGAGATGCTTGGGAGTCGAGATTACTGATGGCGGCCTCTTACCCCATCTCCCCGTGGACCAGGCGTTCCGGCAGGGGCGGCAACAGCAGCGGCAGCAACCTGGGAGCGTGTCGTCATCATCCCAAGAGAGTCGTCCGGAGTCGGAGTCGGCGTTGGAGAGGCGAACTCGTTCTTCCGTCACTCTGCTTGTCACTCTGCTTCAGTGCTCGTCAGTCTCCGTCACTCTCTAACACTTCTGCCCTGCCGGGCCCGTTTATATTGGGCCCGACTTGCATTCGGCAGCGTTATTTAGAGGTCGCTGCCGGAATGTTTTGTGACGCTGCGTGCCGCTTGCCTTGCGCGTTTTCCTGGCGCGGGGTGATGTGGTAATGGCGGTTCGCCACATGGCTCCCATGCCTTCCAGAAAAACATAGCCATATGGCTGTGTTTTTCGATATCAGCGAGCTAAGCCGATTAGCAGTGTCTCGACAGGGTGGGAGTGGTTATCTTGGAGTTGGCAAAAGGGTAGTATATACACAAGAGACTATGATACATGATAACTATACAATTTTTGAGTGATTCACAGAATCACTCAATCAACTTAACTCACAGAATCAGTTGCTAAAAATGTTGCCTACCTAAAATTAAAAAAACTATTATTTACATTTCTTGTCTGTTTTACTGTTCTTTTTGGAGAGTCTAGCAGTCTAGTTTGTCACAATTGTGGTCTTCTTTGTGAATTATGATGGCGATGTGGTGGTGGAAGAACTCACTTCCCAGATTCAGGAACCTAGGATACGGCGTCGAGATGTCACAGGTGTCCTTTGGTGGCGGTTGTGGCCATCCGGTCGAGGCAGGGATAGATGATCTGGACTGGAGCTGTGCTGCTGACCATGCCCATGGCCGTCTGTCCCGTGGAGTAGTGGGTTTCAGAGTTCCTGAAGGCCGTTGCTTCTTGTCTCGACAGGGAGGAAGTGGTGTTTGTTGTTGGTGGGTTCGTGGTTTCTTCGCGGGGGGGACATGGAAGGGGGCCAATTGTTTGGGGGTGGTTTGTGCGTTTGTTGATGGGTTTTGGGGGGTTATTAAACAGATGCGGCACATATTGCATTTATGAGGAAGTGCAAAATTTGATTTTTTTTAAGGGGACTGGATAGTTGGTTTTCTTAGTGATTAATATTTAGTAGGGTGTTGGAATGGGGATTTAGAATGAGGGTGCGACGGGATGCCCAACATGACATGGGGGAGAGTGTTCTATAGAACCGTCATCAAGAAGATCTTGTATAATTTTGTTCATGGCAGGCCTTTGAGAATAAGGGACACGGTATGGTGCTTTGAATATGGGAGACACGTTACCCGTATCTATTTTGTGTTTGATGAGTTGTGTACGTGCGAAAGGTCAAAGTAGTCATTGAAGTTTTTTGAGTTTTGATTTGAGTTTGCTTGCGAGTCAGAAATTATGTGATTAATGTTTGTTCCAGAGCCTATATTCATATTTCCTTTTTCTTCGCGATCGTTATCTATAGTCGTGTAGGAGTTCCCGTGTTCTTTGCACTGATTGTTATTCTGAGGATTAAAGGATGCGCAATTTGATTCCTTTTTCTTATTCATACTTACATCATTCTTATTCCTATTATAATTGTTCCTATTCTTATTCCTATTCTTCTTATTAATATTATTGTTATTATTTCTATTCTTATAATTATTGCAATTGCTCTCATAGTTAACAGCATTGTTATCATATAAGTTCCTTTCTTTGTTATCAATATCATCTGTATTATTATCATCATTATTATCATTATTACTATCATTATTATACGTATTCTGATTGTTCACGAGTTCATATAATGTGTCGTGATTTCTCTCTAAGGAAGAATTAAATCTATCATTGGTTGTCGTCTTGTCTCTGCAAGGATAACCTAACGATGTTTCCGACGAACTGGATTGTGCCGGTATACATTGTGCCAGAATTGTGTTGCGGGGAACGGTGATGGGCGCGGAAGTGACATTAATTAAACGCGTAGGTATGTTCGTTTTATTAATGATTTTCACTAGTAGTCGCGCGGATAAAATGCCGTGGAGGTACGTGTTTTGAGGCTCGAGAACCGCTAAAGTTGAGGGGATGTAATCTATATTTGCCCTGCAGATAAGTTCACTACCGGGTGGGATAATCGTTGTTTCTGAAAGGCGCACGGGAGGGTACGATTTTTCTGGGTTACTGGATGTGGGCTGGAGGTGTGCCGACGCGTCATCCCGAAAGCTGTTTGAAGGCAGCGTATTCTCGAGGACGAGCGGCTATGTGGGAATGGAATTGCTGACGCCAGTAGACGCCTGCGAGGAGCGGTGCGGCGGCGCTGAGTCGGTGCTCTGCTTAGCGGTGCGGGGGGAGGGCTGTTCTGGCCTTGGCGAGTTGAACGTACTTGGAGGGGGAGGTGGTGGTTGGGAAATGTTTGCGTAGCGGTTGAATGAATGTGTTTTTGTTGTGATGTGGGATTGAGGGTAGTCAGCAGAATTTAAAAGAGTTTTCTTTTCGGATGGTTCCTTAACATCTGTTGGCGTGTGCACTGGAGGCAGCTTTAGGAGAAGCGTATTGTCTCTTAGTGGTAACGTCACAGTTCCGATTTGTAAACAAGCTGTGTTAAGGTCAAGAATTGCTTGTTTTGAAAGTAAGAAATCAATGCCAAGTATACCGTGTGTTTGAATATGGGGAGGTCGTTTGGATATAATGAAATTGTGCGACAGAGAAAAGGAGGGAAGATAATTTGGGAAAGAGAGATTTAGGAAATGGAATTTGGGAAAGATAGATTTAGAAAGATAGATTTGGGAAATGGTGCGACAGAGAAATGGGAAGATAATTTTCATAGTTATGGATCCAATGATTGAAAGGGAGTGACCGGTGACAGATTGTAAATTGCGATGGGGTGCATCATCAAATTTAGTGTTGTCGGGAATGAATTCTTCAAATAAGATAGATGCTTGAGCACCACTGTCTACGAGAAGTAACAGGTTATTGCCGAATATTTCTGTATAAATGCATGGAAGTGGAGTTAATGTTTTGTTCTGAAAAAGTTTGCATTGTGGCCCTGTGGATTGCTGTCGATTAAAGTCGTAAGGAGTAAAAAAAACCAACTATTCAGAGAAATTTTGAAAATCAGTCACAGTACTCGTGAAAAATATTCACGCAATCGTTTATAGCGATGTAAGCGTGGATTCGTTGCGCCAGGGGTGAATCTGACGCTAACCGCTGCCACCAGATGTGATGAGCCACCCTCGGAGCTGACTGGCTTCAGCGTATTCCTAAGGTGACTCGCCACTTTGAGTACTGCGATTGATTAAGTGACTTACGGAAGGTTGAGAGGAAGGGGGAGGGCTGCTCACTCAGAAGACGTTTTCAGTAACAAATGCACCATTTATTGGTAATTAAAGAAGAGACAGGGAACGATGAGCTGAAGGGAGATGCTTGGGAGTCGAGATTACTGATGGCGGCCTCTTACCCCATCTCCCCGTGGACCAGGCGTTCCGGCAGGGGCGGCAACAGCAGCGGCAGCAACCTGGGAGCGTGTCGTCATCATCCCAAGAGAGAGTCGTCCGGAGGCGGAGTCGGCGTTGGAGAGGCGAACTCGTTCTTCCGTCACTCTGCTTGTCACTCTGCTTCAGTGCTCGTCAGTCTCCGTCACTCTCTGCCACTTCTGCCCTCTCTGCTCTGCCGGGCCCGTTTATATTGGGCCCGACTTGCATTCGGCAGCGTTATTTAGAGGTCGCTGCCGGAATGTTTTGTGACGCTGCGTGCCGCTTGCCTTGCGCGTTTTCCTGGCGCGGGGTGATGTGGTAATGGCGGTTCGCCACACGTGCTTAAAAAAATTGTGCTACTTGATTCGTCGTGTCCAGAGGAATTGCAGGAGCTACTTCTCACATTCTTAGATGTCTTAACATGTTATTCTGCTTATGTATTATGTCATCCAAAAAAAGTTAGAAGTGCTCCCCTTCCCGCAAAAGCATTTTTTGTTATCTTGAATGTTCTCCAAGCATCGGCGTAAAATGGTCAGTTCCCCGACAGTAAACCGAGACCCGGCGAATGAACTCTATCTTTTGTGTCCCCATTGGTTCATTGATTGATTGATTGATTAGTGATTCCCTGCGCGTCAACTGCTATACTCATTAGAACCGTAAGTGTAGTGCGTCTTTTTTATCACATGCTCGCAAGTGTGTGTGTGTGTGTGTGTGTGTGTGTGTGTGTGTGTGGCAGCGATCTCCTCCTCAAGTTTCTGACTGCTCTCCAGTTTTATGTGGTAGTGTAGTGCATGTTAATGTAGTGTAAGTAAGGTGGTGAGGATAGGACAAGGAAGAGGAAGGAAAGATCGCGGGCGATCCGTGGTCCTTTTGTCGAAGTACTGCTCCAGCATTCTCCTGGCGTTGTTCGAAGAAACCACGGAAAACTACCGATCAAAACAGCCGGCCGCTAGAATTCTCCTCCAGGCAGTGACTGAATTCGACCTATCTTGGTGGCTAGTGTTGAAAATCCTGCCAAAGCTAAAAACGCACTAAATTAATTATTAATTTCCAGAGTATTTTATATAATCACATTACTAAAAAGATTCTTTTTCTTTAACGGATTCCACATTAGAGGAGACCATGGTTTGCTAGTGTGTGCGAAAGCTGTTCGCATTTATTTATTTATTTATTTATTTATTTATTTATTTATTTATTTATTTATTTCAAATTTTGGTGTATTGGAGACATGTAAATTTATTGTACACAAGTCTTCATATTTACTTCTTCTACGTTTAACGATCTTCAGCACAGAGAGATTTTTAAATGAATTCGACAATGAATTCGATTAATGAGTATATTTTAACGACGTAGCTTTTACATCCCCTTATTCTCCCTTTAAGAAACGTATACGTCCTCAGCCGAATGCCCCCTTCTATTCCTCTTTGGGCTCTACATAAAAAAACTCAATAATTTCAAAACATTTCCGCAGATGCAAAGTCTTAGAGAGACTCCGGCAAAACCAAATTGCTGAAAGGGGGACATTTCCTAGTGGATTCATTTTTTTTTTTATTTTTATTTATTTCCACCTGTTCGGCATTTCTGCCTTTCAGGGATGTTAACTTTTACAATATAATGATTTGTCATTCCTTCTCACGCTACTTGTCCTGATTGTTACAGGCTGTTTTTCAGTGTATAATTTTGAAAATAGAGTATACTGATAGGGAATTTATACTCGTAATCGTCTTTAAATAAAATATTTGTGATTTAATATGTAAAATTAATAGATGTTGGGAACTAATGCCGCTGAGTATTTACGGAGGTCTGAATTTATCCTTGGGAAATCGTGAGCATATTCTGTTTGGTTTTGGGTAGTTTTTGCCAAGTTTGAAAATGGGCGTGGCTGGAGATCCTGAAAGAATATCGAAAAACTTTTGAGAGGATGTTAGTATGTATTCTTGTATTGACTCTATTCGTAATTCTCTGTGAAGTTGCTTGTTACTAATGGATCCTAGTGGATTCAGGGAACGAAGAAGAACACGCCTTTGTTTATATGACATGTCTTATCTCCGACAAGATATTTAACACACCAAACTGTGCTTATGTTTTTTTAAATATATATTTGTTAATGAAACAATGTACATAATTCAGTATTATATATACTTCATCATATGTTTGCTGACTGAATATTTAACTTAAATTTTAATCTTACAATTATAGGTAGCTCACTATACATGAATAGAAAACTCACAGAACGCCGATGGGACTAATTCAGGTCTGAAAATATGCTGAGGAATGAGGAATCAGAATGTACTTTTGTCTCTACTGTCTCGTATACGTACTTATGTATGTACGGTGTAATATGCGTAGTATAGAAAAAGTTATCTAATGCTGCGGAAAATCGATTTCGAGATTTCATCAGAATACACATCTTGGCGTCTCCTGATACCGAAAAACTGTCTGTTTTTTGTTTAAAACGTCCGTCCGTCCTTCCGTCTGTCTGTCCTGTGCTGTGCATGTCCTGCACATGAATACTAGCGTCTGAACCATGTGTAGGAGTTCCTCCAAATTGAAGAAACCCTGTTTATCTATTCTGAGTCGATCTGTGATTTTGAAAAACTTTATTTGAAGCTCTAGGGACATTTTCAAAATTTTTTCAGAAATGGCTCCATTTTTTCTTTAACTTTTTATAAGAATAGAGTAAAATAGACTTATAAAGGTAGTATCGGTCCTATTTCCACGGTTAACTCTGAATTATGGAAAATTGTGAAAATGATTTTTCCCGCAACTTCCTACAACTACAATATTGAAGATATAGATTTGTTCTTCAAAATAAATTTTTTGTCCATAATTAGTTCTTTCATTAAGATCATGCCCATTTTTTTGAAACTTTTAGTAGTTTTTGCTCAATATTGTGTGTAATCTGTGAAATTAAAAAACAACAAAAAGGAAGACTTTCTCAAAACGGCTCCACATTGTTTCTTTAAATGTTTTTGTAGGTATAGTGCTAAATATACTCTATGAGATTACATTGCGATGTCTTTTGAGGGTTTTGAGATACAGAATTTCATATGGCTTCTTAGGATATAGTCAACCTTAAGTCGCGGTTGGTTGCTGAACTGTACTGAAGAGCTTTGACTTTTGGTTTGTGATTAGAGGATGGTTTACTAGTGGAAAGGTACGAGAGAGAAGTCAAGTTAAGGAAGTATAAATTTACCTTGAGGGAATATTGGTATAATTCGCAGTCTGTTATTGTTTCTTCCTAGGTTCAATACTGCAGGGGAGAGAGTGTTTGGTTGAAGAAATTTCTGACAAGATTTTTTAATGTTTCCATGAATTCTGTATGTAATTCCCGTCGGATTTGATGGTTGGGGATAAACCATGGCGCGTTGAGAGTTATCAGATACTTATTTTGGAGAATGTTAAGTCTGTTGATAGTGCTTGTTGCAGCACCACCCCATATCGGAAATGTGTTAGTCATAGTTGGTAATAAAACTTGCTGAAAGATTAATAGTCTGCATTCTAATCTCAGAAGAGTAAGGCGACTTATAATAGATGATAAATTAGATATTTTAATTTTTGTTTTGTCAATGACTGCATTTAGCTGGGGTTTCCAGGCGAGTCTTTTATCGAAGAGTACCCCGAGGTATTTTATAGGGGACGTTAACCATGGAATGTTTGATTCTTGGATTATGATTTCTGGAAGATTTTTGGAACGGCGAAGAGTAAAGATTTTGCAGATACTCTTATTTGGATTAATTCTAACTCTCCAATTCTGAATCCATTCTACATATTTATTTACGCGTTTTTGTAGGTGAACTTTAGCCAGTAATACAGAGTTTGTAGGGTAAATTGCTACATCTTCGGCTTATAATGCTATGTTAACGTCTCCTTCCGATTGAATGTCGTGGCAGTAAAGATTTAATAAGGTTCCTGCCTTATAAAAAATATAAAAATAAATTAGCTTATATATAAATCAGGTTAAATAATATAGTACTTATATGTGAGGTTTCAGACGTTGAGCGATAACGTTAGCCTTTTCTTTGCCTGAGAATGTTGTTGACGTTCCCAATTTTAATGGCGGAATTGCAGATTTGGTTTGAGATAACTTTTTCACTGTCGACCATAGATATGTATAGTTAGAGTGAATTTCTGACAGGTACGTTTTATAGTTGTTACATCGAAATTGGTCAAGTCGTTGCTTTATTATCCTCGCAAGTTTGTTTAGTTTGTGTTTCATGTCCTTTCTTCTTGTAATCTGCCAGTTTCTTCTCAAGATTTTGTTTTTAGATTTAATTAAGTTCCATATTTTGAACGGCATAGGTTTTGGTTTAGAATTGGGCGAAACTGGTAGATTGTTTTACCGCAAGGATTATGGATTTGATGATGTTATTTATCTCAGCATCAATTTCGTGAGTGGTGGTGAGGTTTTGAGGGAATCTGTAGTTGATACTTATCAGGTTGGAGAATTTATACCATTTGGTAATACCTCTTTGAGTAGTGTCAGAACCTTAGGACATCTGCAGTGAGATTGATATGATCACTGGGTTGTGGTCGGAGTTTAGTTCGGCAAAACACTATGATGAAGCGGAAAGTTTGTATCCTCTGTCAGAGTGATATCGAGAATATCTGGAATGTTATTTCGGTTTAAGGGAATCTTGTTGGTTCGTTTGGACCTGTTATGACACGTTATTGGAAACAGCAAAATCCTGTGTAACTGAAGAATGAAATAAACATGTTTTAAAATAGTATTAATTATACATGTATTCATTATTTAAAAATAAATAAAATACATAAATATTTTGATATTTGTGTTCTTGTTGTTTTTGATATTACTATTCAATTGTTTCTCATATTATTACAATCAAAATTTCACCTATGTACTTCTTTATTCAGATATTTGAATCACAAACGTCAACCAACGTTTGACAGTTCCAAACGTATATGATTAGACATTTCAATAATGTCATATTTTCATTCTGATACTTTCTAACACGTTTTATCAATCACTTATTGATTGTTTCTGTTTTGTTTCAGGTACGTACGTGCTTACTTGCGGTTATCTACTCATCTTGCCGGGTTGTTTGTAAGTTGCTGTAATCTTCAATTATGAATTTATAATACGAAATAATGCTCTTTGAAATCCGAAATGAGAGTCAAAGACAGACTAAGAAATGTTGTGTAACAGCATCGCTAACCTAGATCGCGATAAATGCAAACATTTGCATCCTGTGCAGACACTCATTCGTATAATCTTGGTTGATGTGTGTACCTTTCCCCGCGTAATAAATGCAGATTATCTAAAGATCTTCTAAATCCCGCTTAATTATTTAAGTGACATCTCCTACTATTTCTTTAATTTTGAATAATTATATTTTTTCTGAGAACTTTAATTCTAGATTGTGTGTTTCAAGATTGTAATTTAACTACTTTAGATTTAAAGAAATGTATTTATTTATATTAATTCTTTGAAAGGCATAATTTTGTCGAGCAAAGATAATATCAATAAAAAAGAAGCGTCCCATTCATATAATTTAGGTACGGCAATACTCAGACTCCAACAACCGAAACTCAAACACAAAATAGCTGTGAGGAATGTATTTGACATTCTTTTATCTCTTTATTGAAACCTTTATAAGTTTTCCAAAAATGTCCAAATGTCTCACGAGTCGGTAATCGTTGCATTCAGAAACACATAGAGCAGGTATTAACTGATAACTGTGAACTAGTTTTTGGAGCGTCCTTATCTACCTGAGCCTCTCGCTCATATCCATTATTATTTCGCATTCACACGAAACCATCCTGCTCCGGCGGTGCTTTGTGAGGCCAATCTCCATTTCTATTTCTGTACTGCATTGTTTCGCAAATTAATTTGTAGGCAGACGACATATTCAAACTGCAACAAGCACCACATTCAGTCCAGGGAATGTCGTTGGCGGGTAACATGTGTGATATTAATTAGCACATGCATATTTTTTTCTCTTTTGAAACTCTTCTATTGTCGGACTTTTATTACCTGCGCATTGCGTGGTTGCTTTGTTGTTTGTTTCGCTTTGTTTGGGGAGCGTGGGCGTGGGTGGGGCGAAGCGAGTCGCCCGTGACTTGAGGGGTTTCGCGTAGTGGCCGACTGGCTTCTGCCTTCCGCAGCGCATCGGTCGCAATTGAGTTGCGATGGCCGCGGTGCGCGCAGAACACAAAAAGTGGGCGGCGGCGGCGGCACAAAAGTCGCTGTGGCGCGTATCAGAAAATGGATCGCTGGCGCGCCTGAATAGACCGCTCTTGTGCTCGAACACGGTCTTATCGGGGCGGAAGGGGCGGGGTTGGGAGGGGAGGGGCGGGGGGGGGCGCCCGAGTGGGTGGGGAGAGGTCGCGAGGCGGTTCCGATTCGCATCTGGAGCGCCCACGCTGTTTTCCTGGCGCTCGGCACCTCCGCGAACCGCCGGTCCCATCTCGTGATTGGGCGGCTTCAGAGATTTTCGGTGAAGGAGCCGCAGGACTTGCGCTCGGCGACGCTTGATCGCAGCTCGCAAGTTGAAAAGATACCGCGAGAGAAATCGAAAAATAAAAACGTAAGCAGGTCTGCTAGCGTTATCATGATAATCGTTTTTAGCAAGAAACATGGAATTATCGACAAATGAATATGCTGGAAACAGTCAAAGATATTCGGCAATATGGAAGTCCACAAATTTAATCATAAGTCTTAAAAAATACTCAAAAATTTTCTCTCAAAAATTGTCGTTAAATGGTTTGCAACAGTGTCGTGCTAATTTGTTGCAAAGAAATCAAATATGCCGCACTAAAACGCAGGCCGGAAATGTTGGTAATTCGCCGCCCGTGTGGGCAAGAGTCGTGGCAACGGATTGGCAGCGTTTAAGGCTCCCACAGACCGGCGCGGTTGATCCGCAGCGGGTGCGGCGCGGAAAGTTCCGAGCTAAGGCTCCCACAGACCGGCGCGGTTGATCCGCAGCGGGTGCGGCGCGGAAAGTTCCGAGCTAAGGCTCCCACAGACCGGCGCGGTTGATCCGCAGCGGGTGCGGCGCGGAAAGTTCCGAGCTAAGGCTCCCACAGACTTCCGCGGAAGATTCGCAGCGGGTGCGGCGCGGAAAGTTCCGAGCTAAGGCTCCCACAGACCGGCGCGGTTGATCCGCAGCGGGTGCGGCGCGGAAAGTTCCGAGCTAAGGCTCCCACAGACCGGCGCGGTAGATCAGTAGCGGGTGCGGCGGGGAAAGTTCCAAGCTAAGGCTCCCGCAGACCGGTGCGGTAGATCCGCAGCGGGTGCGGCGCGGAAAGTTCCGAGCTAAGGCTCCCACAGACTTCCGCGGAAGATTCGCAGCGGGTGCGGCGCGGAAAGTTCCGAGCTAAGGCTCCCACAGACCGGCGCGGTTGATCCGCAGCGGGTGCGGCGCGGAAAGTTCCGAGCTAAGGCTCCCACAGACCGGCGCGGTAGAGCCGCAGCGGGTGCGGCGAGGAAAGTTCCGAGCTAAGGCTCCCACAGACGTGACGCGAAATTTTCGCTGCAGCCAATCCGCGTAGGCTGCGGATCTTCCGCGCTGGTCTGTGGGAGCCGTAATTCTTGTAGGTGGGCCGGCAGCGGGCGTGAGCGATGCGGCCGCCTACAGTGCTGTCACTCGCTGCTGCGAGGTTGGCGCTGACTTAGCCGCTTGTCCCTTACGTCCAGATCTTAGCACCGCAACGTGGTCCCAATTTTTACTTTCTCGCTTCGGAGTACAGAGGCAGTTATGTAATGCTACCCGAAAAACGGCGAATGTTCGCCCAAAAAAATTCGTATTAAAAATTAATAAAAGCAGTTGCTAAATTTTGGGGGAAATATCCTCTTAACACGCAGTGTAGCCAGAATCCGTTTTCTGGGTCCTTGATGCCGAAAATCGAATGACGGCAAAGCGTCTGTCTGCCTGTCTGTCCATCTGTGAAGAACGCTATGGGCTAAAAATCGATTTTCTCCAAAATTGATATCCCTCAATCGACCTGGCTGATGTCGCGACTCCTTGAATTTGAAACCGATATTTCAATTTTGTGGGTACGTTACATGAAGCCCCTAAGACATTTTCCGAATGGCCCCCTCATTTTTTCAAGTTTATTGTTGGATAGTGTGAAGGACATTTAAGAGAGTGGTTCAGGTCTCACTTACGTTGAAAACTCTTAATATTTCGAAAATTGAAAAATTCAAAATATTTCGGCGTCTTCTTGAAAGTACTATCAAGATAGAGTTTTTTCCTTAATGATATCCGTTACTTAAAGATAGATTATGTTATAAGTTTATGCTAAGTTTTCGAAAATATGAGCACTTTGCGCGTACTTTTACGTGGAAGTACTTGCTGTTTTGATTTTTTAATGAACTGATTCAATACGTTGAGGTAGATTTTATTATTAAATCGAACATGACTGCGTGGCCCTTCTTGCATCTTGGAGCTTGCCACAAATTAGCAAAATTCGCTTCCCCGTCATTCGTTTGCAAGCGACATATTTTATACTTTTTGCATAAAATTTAGTGACAAAAATGACAGTTCTTGAGAGATTTCGAAACGAAACTCTCGAATTGTTTCGAGAGTACTCGAAACAATTAGAGTACTCTCGTACGTTTTTTACCTTTTAGTATGTGACCTCCTCTTATACTTTCCTTCCCTACACATAAGTTGTTCATTTAAAACTATATACGGGGTCGAATCCTTTGGGTTCTCCCATGCGTTAATCTACCCATACTATGACACATCACTTTTTCACATTATTTAACATAAGCAGAGGGTGAGTACGAATGGATTGATTGTTACAAGTATTGATCAAAAACAAAGAGAATCGTAAGGAGATCGAAATCTGTTGCTACCACCTTGTCGTCTTCCCGTTGGTAAATTCATTGGACTCGCCTTACGCCCAGACTAAAGCAGTCTCTCTTCAGCGAATACCAAGCCAACTAGAAAGCAATCCGTTGCACAACCTCATCACTTTATAATTTGCTCGCCTTGCATCTCTGCCATCGTACATCCTCTTACTATCTAACCGTGCTCTCGACATTCCTGTCTTTACAAGCGAGCCCCCCTTCCACGCGCACCTCCGCATCCACAGCCTCGCCACTCCACCTTCCACGCGTTCTACTCCCTTCGGATCTAGGGCCCCGCCTCCACCTCCCCACGCCGCTTGCCTCGCCCCGCGTCGCCCCGCTGCTCCCCGCCTCGTCCCCGCTTCTCCCCGCCTCGTCCCCGCTTCTCCCCGCCTCGTCCCCGCTTCTCCCCGCATCGTCCCCGCTTCTCCCCACATCGCCCCCACTTCACCCCGCCTCGTCCGTGCCTCTCCCTGCCTCATCCCCGCTTCTCTCTGCCTCGACCCGCTTCTCCCCACATCGCCCCGCTTCAACCCGCCTCGTCCCTGCGTGTCCCCGTTTCGTCCCCGCACTCCCCGCCTCGGCCCCGCTCTCTCCGCCTCGCCCCGCCTCGCCCCGCCTCGCCCCGCCTCGCCCCCCTCGCCTCGCCCCCGCCTCGCCCCGCCTCGCCTCGCCTCGCCTCGCCCCGCCTCGCCCCGCCTCGCCCCGCGCCTCGCCCCGCCTCGCTCCCGCCTCTCCCCGCCTCGCCCCGCCTCGCCCCGCCTCGCCCCGCCTCGCCCCGCCTCGCCCCGCCTCGCCCCGCCTCGCCCCGCCTCTCCCCGCCTCGCCTCGCGTCGCCCCGCCTCGCCCCGCCTCGCCTCGCCTCGCCCCGCCTCGCCCCGCCTCGCCCCGCCTCGCCCCGCCTCGCCTCGCCCCGCCCCGCCTCGCCTCGCCCCGCCTCGCCCTGCCTCGCCTCGCCTCGCCCCGCCTCGCCCCGCCTCGCCTCTCGCCCCGCTCGCCCCGCCTCGCCCCCGCCTCGCCCCCGCCTCTCCCCCGCTTCTCTCCGCATCGTTCCCGCTTCTCCCTGCTCATCCCCGCGTCTCCCCGCCTCTACCCGCCTCGCCCCCGCCTGTCCTTGTCCCGCCCGCCGTCGCGTCGTTTCGGTGAGTGGGTGAGCAGCCCACGGCTTCCCCCGCGCGCCGCCATGCACAGCGGCGGCCGCGCTCGCGGCCCCTGGCCCTCCGGCGCTCGGCAGCCCATTCCGGGCGTGGCGGCCGTCGAGGTGATTAGCCGTGAAATGCAGGCGCACCTGCCTCGCCGGGCGGCGGGAACCAGTGCCGGCTACAGATCGCCTTGCGGGGTTTTCCACAGCCCGAATCTCCCCCCTCTCCAGCAGGGCCACCCCACAGTTGGGACAAACTCTTTTGACTGGTCTACCAGTGTTTATCCCTACTGACCATTTGTGTGTGTGTGTGTGTGTGTGTGTGTGTGTGTGTGTGTGTATGAGATTGTCAAAAGAGTAGAAGCGAAGACTGAAGTAGAAAGGATTGTTCGGGGTGCATGGCTCGTCTGTTAAGATTAGGACATTTACGTGCCATTTATGGGAGAAACCTCGGAAGTTACCGATGAGAACAGGCGGTCGTTATAATTATTTTCTGGGCAGTGATGGAATTGGACGCCGCTGTGCAGCTAGTGTCGTAAATCCACCCGCCACGATTCTCGAACCTCAGACCGTGCCAGTGATCGGTGCTGCCGAAGTAAGGGTGTTGCCGCTAAGCTATTGCAGCCGAGCGAGACGTGGGTTTGAGGAAAATGTTAACATCGTTCAGATGTGGCGTGTGACACTTCGCTTCATTGCCAACAAAGGCGCTCAGTCAACTACCACTTCCTCTCCTCAACAGCATGTTCCACGCTCTTTTCTTACTTCATTGATTACTCATCGTGTTCGTCCACGATAACGCTGTTGCGAAGAACAGACATTTGGCTTAATGAAATATTACGTGAAATCCGATGATTATGCTAAAATAAATATATACGACAAAACAACGCCTAAAATTCATTTACATGATGCAAATGTTCTTAACGCCGCACCATTTCCTACAATTTTTTTATTTGCTGAAATAAAATAACTTACATTGTTTCTTGATACAACTTTCACAGTTTTAATTTTCGGTCTGTGTGTGAAAAGCATTGCACGATAGCGCAAAGAGGCTGTATTCCCATTCCTTCCCAAATGATTTCCCGCGAAAGTCCAATATCAAAATGTTTTGCACTTTCACTCACGTCTTGTACTGTGCTGCACTTTTTTCTTCCCAGAGTTCATAAAAGTGAGTTCCATAGTTAGCGATTTCATTTCAATTTTAGCTGTGGCTTCAGTGACACGATCCACCTTCCCCTCCCCCACCCCCACCCCCCGCCACGACCTGCGGCGGCGCGGCGCCCGCAAGCCACAGCGGCGGCGGAGTCATCGTAATCGCATTAGCGGCGACTAGAGCGCGGCGTGGCGGCGGCGGCGGGTATCTGCGGAGCTAACACGATCTGCCTGCGCCGAGGGAAGCGTCACCGTCCCGCCTTTGTTAATTCATCCCCGCGGCGAGCCACGCCCACGCCTTCGCGCTCTCGCTCTCGCCCTCGCTCTCGTTCTTGTTCTCGCCCTCTAATTCGCCTTCGCGCTCGTTCTCGGTCTTCTCTGCAACTTGGCACGCGCTATCTCACTAGTCTTCACTCTCAGTCTCGCACTCATCGTCTCAATAGACGTTCTTTTTCTCGCCTTCGCACTCCTTCTCGCTCTTGTCTCCAACTTCGTTCGCGCTATCTCACTAGTCTTCACTCTCGGTATCGCACTCATCGTCTCAATCGCCCTCGTTCTTGTTCTCGCCCTCTAACTCGCCTTCGCACTCGTTCTCGCTCTTGTCTGCAACTTCGCACGCGCTATCTCACTAGTCTTTGCTCTCGGTCTCGCACTCATCGTCTCAATCGCCCTCGTTCTTGTTCTCGCCCTCTTAACTCTCCTTCGCTCTCGTTCTCGTTCTTGCCTCAACTTCGCAGGCGCTATCTCACTAGCCTTCACTCTAGGTGTCGCACTCATCGTCTCAATCTCCCTCCTTTTCTCGCACTCTAACTCGCCTTCGCACTCGTTTTCGCTCTTGTTCCCAATTTCGCAACCGCTCTCTCACTAGTCTTCACTCTAGGTGTCGCACGCATCGTCTCAGTCGTCCTCGTTCTTGTTCTCGCTCTCTAACTCGCCTTCGCACTCCTTCTCGCTCTTGTTTGCAACTTCGCGCTTTCTCACTTGCCTTCACTCTCGGTCTCGCTCTCATCGTCTCAATCGCCCTCGTTCTTGTTCTCATTTGCAAACTCGCCTTCGCACTCGCCTTGACTCTCGCCCTCGCTTCTTTCCCCACCCTCGCCGGCGCTCTCGCACTCGCGTACGCACTTGCACATAAACTTGCCCTCAGAATCGCCTTCGCTCTTTGTCTTGTAAACGCCCTCGTGCACCTACGGCTCTCTTTCGCCTTCCTCCTCGCCCTCGTCTCCTTGCCCTCTCCCCCACGCCTCAGTTGCCACTGTTGCCTTCCCCCTTGCTTCTACCTCGCCTTCATCCGTGCTCTCGCCATTGCCTCGGAGTTGCCCTTGCCCTTCCGTCTCCGCCCCGCTCGGTCCCACACCACCACGCTTCGTTCTCGCCACTCTCTCGTCCCGCCCTCTCCCCGCTCTCGCCCTGCCCTCGCTCCTCCGTCCTACCGCCCCCACGCCCTCACCCCACCCTCACCCCGCCCTCACCCCGCCCTCGTCCCGCCCTCGCACCGCCCTCGCCGCGCCCTCGCCGCGCCCTCGCCGCGCCCTCGCCGCGCCCTCTCCCCGCCCTCGTCTTCAACCCGTTCTCGACCCGCCCCCGCCCTCGCCCTGCTCTTGCCCAACCCATTCGCTCCGTTCCACTTCTTCTAGTCAGACCTTTACCATCACTTTCTGTTTTACATTTACTCGGGTCTTCTCTCTCTTGGTCGCACTCATCTTGATGCTCTTCAGTATCATTTTACGAAAGTTTACTCTCTCATTCTCTGCGTCTTGCCCTTTTCTATGCCACTACTTCACATTCGCTTTTCTTGTTCGCTTCGGATCTTCCTCCTTCAAATACCAATCTTTCTCATACATACCCTCAATTTGGCGCCGGCAGCCACCATTGTGTCTATTTTATATCTTTCATCTCATTTCTAAATGTGTTACCCTTTATTCGAACTTTGCTTATCATTTTGTTTCTTTTTGGCTTTACGATGGGCCCTGTACAATGTCATACGTACTTTTTTTAATACTTTAATACTAATAATCCCTCTGTTATTTTCTTTCTCATTCGCTCTTCCTTCCCCCACCCCTCTCTCTCTCTCTCTCTCTCTCTCTATCACACACACACACATATTATTACAAGTACTATCCGTTTCCTTCCAGGAAAGCGGTCCGCAGCTTCCCTTCTGCAAGCGACCGCTACCTGGTAGGAATTAGCCGCTCTGTCGCTCTTGAAACCGACTGAGCTGCTTGTCTCGTGATTTATTCCGTGGCGGTGGCGGTGGCGGCGGGAAGCGTTCGATTCTGACCGTCAGCCCCATCAACAATCGTGTTAGGCCCTCCCACACAACTCTTCGCGTCTGAAATATACGTGAGCCACGTGGCGGACCAATCGTATCTTCCCCAAGTGTCAAAATGACTCTTCAATATGATTTCTTGAATGAAATTTGTGAACGAGATGAAGTTTTCAGGTGAAATACGAAAGAAAAAAATCAGTGCATTGCTTTTTTATTTTAGAGAAATGTTATTCTTTAATATCATAACGTTTCGTCAACAGTCATTTTAGTTCTGTTGGTTAACATTGTAATGAGCGTGCCATGAACTTGCCTTTCGTTCAATCTTTGGGATTCACATGAATAAACATGTTATTTTCTCAAATGTTTTAATATGTGACTATGATTTAACACGTATAACCTATCATAAGCCACGATTCTTCTACCTCCGAATACGTATACCTCATAATGATGATGTGTTGACCAAGAACGTCATGATACTAATGAAGAATAAAATTTCTCTACAATAAAAATGCATTGAACTGATGGTTCAATTTTAATTTCAGCGAAAACCTGAACTCAATCACAAAGTGTTAAAAGTTCAGTTATCGAAGCTGTAGATGAGAACGTCTTGAATCCTGTCACGTTTAAATTGAACTTCACCATTAAAAGTCGATATCTTTCTGTACAATAATCCGTTTTACATATTTTATTTGTGACCGGGATTTTAAAATTTAGCACAAATAGTGAGTTTTTTTATACATAGGTAAGTCGTAAGTCGTTCAAATAAATTATTTTAAAGCATTATTCATCATTCAGTAATGTTACATTATACTCACTTTATTCTACGTGTACGTCTTTTTATTACACACATTTATCAAAACACCTGGCTCCAACAAAACATAAAACGTCATTTTACGACGAATAAGACAATAATACTATATTACAAGTTTCTAGTCACAATTCACAACTTAAAATTTGATGGTGGTTTTAACATGTTTACACTCATATATAAATTTGAATGCTATTAAAAAGGTTAGTTTTCGCAATAACCACTAGATTCTCCGCAATTGAAATTGTGTCGTTTTCAAATTCACCAGTGGGACGCATTTGGATGACGCTTACAAATATTTCTACAGTACATGCGGAATTGCTGCACTACCCTTCAGTACTTACGAGTACATTTGTCGTTGAGGTCTCGTGTTTCACAAAGGTTCATTTTCAAATTGTTTATACTGCACATTATTGTGAATTATATTCAATTATGCATGAAGATTGCTCTTAATTTTCTCCATGCAAAGTGCTGTATAGCGTGTTTTGATTGCAAACTTTGTTTATTGTTACCGTTATTACTTTTTTCCATTGAACAAGTATGTACACGCAATTTCAAATAAAAGGCTACTTCAGCACCTAGATATTTTGTGTATTACACTGCATGAAGTGTTCATTGTTCGCTTTTACAAACTTAATCTCTTTAAAAGTTCGTTATTCAGAAAATGAAGAAATGTTTTATAATTAATAGTGTTCAGATCTGTCTGACATTAACTTATTGACACTACTTATTCGCAAGTCTTAGCTGAGTCGGTACATTCCATTTCTTTGGTACAGATTTGAAAGAATCACAACTGTAAATCTTGATCGGAGCTTAAGTTTGTGATTACAAAAGGATTTTGAATGAAGGAAAACATTTCTATATGGAGTGCTCGCGCATGATCCACTGTAGTGAAATAAGAATAATAATTTCAATGGCTACTCACAATTCTTAAATATTTAAGGGAGAAAACGTTGAGTAGAACTGAAATGGAATGATTTTACTTTCTCGCATGCTACTTACGTAGTACAGATATGCAATGCTGAAGCAGAAAACGCCAATTTTTCGGCGGAAAAATTCGAATTGTAGATCTCTTGATTCCAAAAATGCGGATAAAGTTGTTCCTAAATGCAATGAATTACTTCCTCTAGCACGTTTTATTGCCGGAATCCACGTTGTTTGGGTCTTTGATCCTGATGAATTGCTCTGCTGCAAAACGTGTGTTTGCCCGTCTGATCGACTGGCCGTCGGTCTGTCTGTCCGCCCGTCTGTGAACAACACTAGCAGCTAAACCGTTAGTAGGATCCTCCCCAAATTGATACTCCTTAATCGATCTGGCCGATGGCGTGGCTCCTAGAATTTTAAAAGGATATTTCGGATGAGGGGGGTCATTGCCTAAAGCCCCAACAATATACTATAAACATTTTCAAAAATACCTCTATTTTCAAAAATACCTCTCAATTTTTCTTAGCTTTTTATCTCAAGTTGAAAGATATGGTTATAAAAATAGGGCAGGTCCAATGTTCTTTACATTTTCTAAATTTTCAAAAATTCCAAAAGTGTAATTTATTTGGCGATTTCCTTCGAAGATATTTTTTCTCAAAAATCGTATCTTCATAATTAGGTCTTTAAATCGGGTCGTATACTTTTTTTCAAAATAAGGGACGTTTTTGCGTAATTTGCATGAAATAAAGGCAAGTAAAAAACTAAAATTAAAAAATTAATTTTTTTTTCCTTTGATGATTTTGAATGGATGCACAAACGTACCGATGTCATAAACATAAACAGCTTTTTCGCGAGATCGAATTCTGTTGCTGTCTGGAGGAGAATTCTAGCGGCCGGCTACTCTGATCGGTAGTTTTCCTTGGTTTCTCCGATCAACACTAGGCGAATGCCGGAGCTGCACCCTACCAAAAGGGCCACGGACCGCGCGCGACCTTTCCTTCCTCTCACTTGTCCTTTCCTCTCCCTTTACACTCACACTTACACTAATATGCACTACAATACAACATACTCCGGGAGACCGGTCGGGAGCTTAGAGCTTGTCCCGGCTGGGGCGGTGCCCCGCTGATGGGAGAGTCCTGGTTAGAGGGACACCCCGCTAGCCGATGGTAGGTCGACACCGGATCTCGCCATCGAGCGGGGGAAGATCACCGCCATCTCCCGAGAAAATAACATGCAGTACACTAACGGGACTAATGACTAAAGCAGTTGACGCGCCCGGAAACCCTAAAAATCAATCAATCAATCAACCAATCAATTACTGTCTTCGATATGCTAAGTCGACATTTAAAGCATCACAAATAAGAGGAAACATTAAAAATGCCTTGCGCTTCGTGGCGCAATCTGCGTCAAGCATCCTGTCGGAACTTCACTATCGCGACGTTTTCTTTGGCGACTTTGCTATTCACAGCGTCGCGGACGCGCAGTTCCTCTCGATAAAAAAACCGCGCCACGCCTCCCCGCCCCACTCCTCCCCGCCCCGCGCCGCCCGGTGCGGTCCCGCCATGCCTCACCCCTCCCCGCCCCTCCACGCCCCTCCACGCCCCTCCACGCCCCTCCACACCCCTCCACGCTCCTTTCCGCCACGTACCGCCCCGCGCCGTCCCACCACGCCCCAAACCTCCCCGCCCCGCCCCGTTCCGCCCCGTCCAGCCCCGCCCCTTCCCGCTCCTCCCCGCCCCTCCTTGCCCCGTCCTGGCCCGCGCTGCCCCGCCACGCCCCGACCCGCTCCGCCGCCAACTTGGCGATTGCTAACTCCGTTGAAGTCGGCTTCCGGTTGACGTTGCGTCAATACGCAGCATCCGCACCGCTGCGTTCATCTGCGCACGTTTTCCGGTTGGCAGCTCTCAAACGCCTCGCGCGGTGACTCGACAGCCGCGCTCCCCCCCCCCCCCCCCTGGACACGGCTGGAGGGCGAAGGGGGCGCTGGCTCTCTCCGAAAGGAAGTGAATATTTAACTATTTCAACTCGACAGCACATGCTTTTTCGCATTGTTTTGAACTTTTGAAATTTCGAAAATAAGACTTGTGCTACTCATTTAGCCGCTTGTTGGTCTATTCAAGAAAAAAATTCAATAAAATAATTTTGAACCGTTAAAAATGTGAATATGTACAGGCTTCATTTAAAGTATCTCAAAAATCAGAATATTCGTTTCAAATTCGTAGAGCCTGGAATTCCGCCCGATCGATTGTCTCTGTCAATTTTTCAGAAAATCGTCTGAATGGTTTGGATGTTAGTGTTAATCATAGAAGGGTGGATGGACAGACAGTTTAATTCTGAACCAATTTATTACACGTCAACAGACTGTCGAAATTGGCGCTAGATGAAAATTGAAAATATGAATCATTTTATTAAAAATTTAAAAATCAGATAAATATTATATCGCCTTAAGACCAGTATATTTTTACAGTTTTTTCTTTAAATTATTTGCTAAGGCATGAGTCTCGTTACTTAAAATAAAGCAATTGAATTGAAGGAAAGGTAATGATTTCAACATTGTATAAGTCACCACCAAACTGTCCATCCATAATATCTACCATAAATGTGAAAATGCTGGACAGGAAATTACCTTTCTAAGTTGTGTCAAACACTATTTTCACAATAAATTTAGACATTTTAAAATTATGTGATGAAGGTATCAGCAGTTTTTAAGGTCCAGACGTGGACGTAGTACATCTAAACGTAGAGCTACCTTTAGGCCTTATCAACCTGGTTTTCAGATCTCGAGCAGATCCGAAATTCCAGAAAGTTCGAAAATTCTAAAACTTGCCAAAATATATTTAATTTATTGGCATATGTTTACATTATTCACAAGCGAATTTCATAATGAATATAGTGGATTTTGGGATGCAAATAAAATATTTAAAATTTCGTCGAACACGTCCATTACACTTTCCGCAAAGCTTTTATCGGCGTGTATTGTCGGGCCTGAATCTGAGGAAAGTGCTCTCGTCCTGGCTCTCCGCCGGGGCGGTCGCCCCAGACGTGCGGCGGAGGCGGGAGGCAATCGATGGCTGGACGCGCGGAGGGGCGGGGCCCACCGCCAGGAGGCGCGTCTTATCCGGGGCGGGGCGGGGCGGGGCGGGGCGGGATGAGACAAAAGCCGGGATTACCTTAATGCAGGTCGTCGCAGGCGCGCGGAACAAAGCGACGCCTCCCGGCAGCGCGGGCGCTTTTACGGTCGCGTAAATCATGCAGGGAGCCCCGCCCCCCAGCCCCGACCCCCGGCCACGCCGCCGTCAGTGCCCACAAGACTGGCTGTGAGAGCGCAGGGGCAACACAGGCCTCAGCTCTGTGGCCAATGGGAGGTCCTAGGTATCAGTGCTGACGGTCAAGGACTTCAGTCCCTAGCTCGTAGTGGAGTCAAATTAAATCCTGTCTGGAGGTCAGTTGTAGCGACCGGCAGCTCTTATCGATAGTTTGGCGAGGTTTTCCGGGTCAGGAAAATGCCGGAGAAGTACCCTAAAAAGCGGCCAGAAATAGCGTCATCCTTGCTCATCCGTGATTTCTCATCCCCCTTTTCTACACACATCTATAGATGCCTTCGAATAAATGTTACAAACTAAGGTATGCAGAGGGATCACTAATTGCAACTTATTAGCAATGACCGTGTAGAGGGATATTGCTTGGAACGGAGTTACGTGCTTTTATACATGTGCTATTGTCCTTGATTGTTACACAACCTGGAACATACAGATGTCCAGTAGATACATGCAATCTCTTTTACTGATTCAGAACGTGACCTGACGAACATCCGTGTTTAAGGAGTTGCATAAAAATCAAGAGAAAGCGTTGCATGTTTAACTCTCTTACTTGAATGTTTCTGCTACATATCCGTTTTCAAACGATCATTTCCGATCTTTCTACCGGTCCTATAACTTTATAACAATTATTCTGAGACACCTGTTAAAGTGCATGCACCTCTGTACTGTACAAGTATGGAAAATAATCCGTATCTTTGATTTTTTTCCGGCTGAGACGGTGCTCGTCTGTGGGAGATCCGTGGATGTCAGAAAACAGAAAGCCGACGCGACATACACGGAATCTCACTGATCGATTATTTTTTCGTGTTTCCGGGCGCGTCAACTGCTTCGGTCATTAGTCCCGTTAGTGTAGTGCATGTTTTGTTTTTTTCTCTGTGATCTTCACCCTCTGGATGGTGACATCCGGCGCCGACCTACCGTTGGCTAGTGGGATTTCCCTTTAACCAGGACTTTCCCACCAGCGGGGCACCGCCTCAGTCAGGACAAGCTCTAAGCTCCCGACCGGTCTCCCGGAATATGTGGTAGTGTAGTGCATGTTAGTGTGTGTGTGTGTGTAAGGACAGAGGATAGGATAAGGAAGAGGAAGGAAAGATCGCGCGCGGTCCGTTTGTTAGGGTAGTGATCCGGCATTCGCCTGATGTTGATCGGAGAAACCACGGAAAACTACCGATCAGAGCCACCGGCCGCTAGAATTCTCCTCCAGACAGCGACCTAATTCGATCTAGCTGAAAAGCTTGTGTCGCAAATCCTGCCGCCGTCGGGACCCGGACCTAGGACCTCCCGGTCAGAGGCGCTGCGGAAAATCACGTTGCAGAGAAGGAACATAACCATTTCCCGGAGTGTGAGGCGCACGGCACGTGCGCGACCGACGATCTCAGTTGCTGAATCCCGGAGTCAATATTCACTCACTCGCTCGTGAAGCCCGCTGTGCTCATTGGTCGCCAAAGCCAATGGCACTGTGGTACCGCTGTCCCGCCGAAATTGCCACCCCCTTCTCTCTCCCATCGGCGTCGCCTTCACTGCCTCGTGCTTTCCGTCGCTTGTTTTCGTGAAATTTTCCGTCGTTGGCCTGTAGTTCCTTTGCTCGTATTGTGGATATCATCGTGATTCTTATTCACATGACAGCCCGTTGTTTCCAATCCTATATTTCTAATCATCAATATCTTCACTATATATACTCGTCAGTTTCTTAATGATTTTCTTTAGGAAGGTTAAATTTGTTAATACTATTTATAGGACTGCCTTTTTTATATTTTTGTATTTTTTAAAAAGTCCTTTGGTTTTTTTAAGCAGATATTTATTTTTTCAATTTTTATAATAACGTTTTTACTTTTTTGAACATTTTTTTAGAGACCAAATGATTTTTTTATCACCGTTCCATTGCCCCGAAAATTCCCAACACATTGTCCATGCTCCTTAAATTGTCTTCCTTTACCGTCACGATGTTAGAATTCGCCACCTTAACTCAAGAGACGTTTTTTCTTACATAGTGAAGGCTGAAATCTCGATCTCATCATGTATAATGTATGACGCACAAAGCGGGTTTGCATCGTATTTCTACAGTATATTGTCCTGGTATAAGCGAAATATCGGATTCGAAATAAGTATTCGAAAGTAATACAGTAAAACCTGTCTCAGCTGGAATCGTTTGAGTCCAACTTTTACTTCCGTCTTGTACAGGTATCCGGCTTATTCAGCTTTGCAATTAAAAAATGAGTGTATATCATTTTATTTCCTTTAGGAACACTCGTTTCTTCAACTTTCTTTTCCCATGTTTCTAGAGACTTTTTTTAAGTAATTTTAAATGAAGTTGGAGACCCTGACGCACACCTTTGGTAATACAAATTGATTTGGAGATATATCTGCGTATTTGTACCCGCGATCGTACAACGCATTATATATATTATTTTGTTGCATTCAAAATGTTTTCATTAAGTTCATTTCTCTCACTACTTCCCATCATTTTTGTAATGGAATACTATCATATGCCTTTTCTAAATCTACAAACACAAAATGAATTTGTTGCCCACTTCATTAATTTCTTCTATTTACTGTTTTAGTATCAATGGTCGATCTGCCCGCTCTAAAGCCTGCTTGAAATTCTTTTTCTGTACTTTCATAATTTTGTTCTAAAATTAATTTTAGTATTCTTCTGTAATAACGACATTTGACTCTTTAATTTGCCTATAATTTATACATTTATCTCATTTTCCTTTTATGAAAAACTGAAATAATTCCATTGTTAGTACCGTAATACCAATCCATTCTTGAGAGCAATTTTCACCATTTTAACATTTTTCAGATAAATTCCTACTTAAATCTAATAGCTTCTTTCTTCCACTTTTTATTAATTCTGCATTGATTCCTTCTTTACACGTTGCTTTTTTTCATTTTTCAAAGATTTAATGGCTGTTTGTAATGTTGACATATTTAAATTTGAAAAAAATATTACCATCAGTTTATTTAAATAGATCTATAACTGTTAAATCTGACTCGTCTTTCAGATAATTCTTCAAAGTGTTGTTTACATTTTAATAATGAAATTGCTTTATTCTAATTTGCTTGGTCACTTTTTTCTTCAATTTTCAATATTTTTCCAAGCTTCGGAACTGTTTGTTCCTTCAATATAGCTTTGTAAATGATTACAGGTTTTTCCCGATATTTGCTTTTCTTCAATGTTATGACCATTTTAACTATAGCTTGAGCTCTTTTGTATTCAGTTTTGTCTTTCATAGCCTTTGTGTTTAGCCACCTCAGGTACTTCATTCTTTTAACCTCCACATCTATTTTAATTTCTTCATTCCAATAGTTTATATTTTTTTCTTTTCTTTTTCCTAATGTGTCTTTCATTGACGTGCTGTGTATTTCTCTGTATTCTCAAATTCAGTTTCAATTAGTTTTTCGTACATTATTTTTTGTTACAAATATAAAATACTTTCATCTTTCAATTAATTCACATTATATTCAACACAGTTCCTTGTATTTAACACATCTTCGGTTTGATTTATTGTTGAATTTTTATGAATAAAAGGAAACCATCTATTACAATGAACTAAATAATCGTCTGTGCTCAACTTGGATTTCTGGAATCTTGAACCTTTAATTTTGTTTATTTTCTTATAATAATATTGTCTATTATTGATGATATTTTTTAACAATCTTGATGCCGCGTGTATTTATGAATATCTTTGTGTTGATAAAAACATGTTCAAAACAAACTCTTTTGTTCCGAATCAATCTTATACTATTTTGGTGTCAATTTTTCACCGTTTAATGTACAACCGCATACGTGGTGTAGCAGATCAAACTATTATTACCTTGAATGCTTAATGCAAGGAAGTATTAGCTGAAAATGTTAATCTTTACTGGGACCATTCTGCGCTCGCGTGCGTGGCCAAGCGGATAGGTCCCAGTGAACTAAAGATTAACTTTTTCAGTCTTGTGGAGGTAAAACATTTCGATCCGTTGCTTCATGTATGGGCTAAGACATACCTTAGCTGAAGCTTACACGTAGCTATCCTAGCTAAATGTCTAGAATCAGCAATTCATTACACTCGATTCACTTAACTATGCATCATTCTCTTTCCTTGTGCGGATAATTCACATAAAGGAGCATTAAGGTATTTCGAACAACATTAATATTTTATATGAATAATGAAAGTAATGCATTAATGCCAGATTTGTATTAACTTATTATTATTTGTATTAACGTATTATTAAACGTAAATATAGCTTCACTATGCGCACGTTTTGTTGACCTTTTCTTTTGCTTGTAGTGGTAGTAGAGCTTAGGGTGAGTTTCTATTTTGTTAGCAATACAGAATAATGAAATCTGCAGTTCATTTACTGTTACAAATAAGTTTTCTATAACTCAGAAATGAAAATATCTAGTTTTTGAAATGTTAATCTCTCGCTTTTTTAAATGTATTATTATTATTATTATTATTATTATTATTATTATTTTCATCTTTCAACTATTAATATTTAAATTGTTGGGAAGGGATTCTGAAGCTCAAGAAAGCGTGCGCAGATGATTTTCTCCCCATACGTCACATACAGTTTTTTTTGCTGTCTTTGACTAAATAAATAAAAAAAATAAAAATGCTGTAACAATATAAAAATGGACCTCTTTCATAAAGTAAGAATTACCAATATCTTTGACTGGCTATTGCACAACAGGACACGTAAATTCTATTTCCTCTTCGATGCCATTAGCCCCGCTCGGGGCCCGTGCTACCTCCCCGCGGGATGTCGCAGTGGGAGCGCGCGGGGGGCCGTCGGGTGGGGGGTGGGGGTGTCCCAGGTGGGGCGGAGGAGCGAGGCGAAGGAGGGGGGGCGGGGTTCGGTTGGAGATCAAAGGGCCACGCGATGGCGCTTCCCCGCTGCGGCGGATTTAGAGTGCGCCGCGAAACAAGGCGCCACGCCCCCATCCCTCCCCGCCCCTCCTTCCCACTGCCTTCCATGCCGCTCCTCCCCCAGCGCTCGCCGCGGAATCCCACAGTGGGTGCAAGTGACTGAATCTGTGCGAGTCGCGAGTATATGCGACGATTTTCCAACAAGCATCACTACGTCAAACGACGTATATACTGTGTATAAATCAAAACAAAAGAAAAGTAATTAATTTTATTTAATGATGTAAGTTACTTTCAACGTGTGTTATGGTTGTAACTATTGAAATTTCACGCGTAGCACCGGGAGCGATAACTCAGTGCATGAACTGATGTCACTGCAGTGTCTCTGACCGGGAGGTCCGAGGTTATATTCTCTACGGCGGCAGGAGTTTCGACACTAGCTTTTCAACTAGGTCGAATTCAGTCGCTGTCTGGAGGAGAACTCTAGCGGCCAGCTGCTCTGATCGGTCGTTTTCCGTGGTTTCTCCGATCAACACCAGGCGAATGCCGGAGCAGGACCCTAACAGACCACCGACCGCGCGCGATCATTCCTTCCTCTTCCTTGCCCTATCCTCTCCCCTTACACACACACACACACACACACACTTACACTAATATGCACTAAACTACCACATATTCCGGGAGACCGGTCGGGAGCTTAGAGCTTGTCCCGGCTGGGGCGGTGCCCCGCTGGTGGGAGAGTCCAGGTTAGGGGGAAACTCCGCTAGCCGGCGGTGGTTGGCGTCGGATCTCGCCATCCAGCGGGGGAAGATCACCGCCATCTCCTGATTAAAAAATCATGCACTGCACTTACGAGAATAATGACCTAAGCTATCAACTAACTAAACCTACCAACTAACTGACATATCTATTTGAGACTGTACAATTTATTTTTATGTCTTATTCCTATTAACTCTGAGTGTGTATTAAAGAAGTATTGTGACTTTTGCCTACCTCCTGCGCGTCACAGAAGCTCGTCTGTCTTGTGGGCGCGCGTTTTGCCCACATTTCGGTCAGTGTGCGCGTCCTGCAGCGGCCATTATGGAGGTGATCCGCCCCCCCCCCCCGGTGGCCCGCCAGCTGCCCCACCCCCGCGGTCGTTCTTGGAAGCTCTTCCAATACCCACGACCTGGATTACGCGCTTAGGAATACGATAGAATTAAAAGTCAACTTGCCACAGGCAGACGGGAAAATTCAATTCCCAGAGGAAACGTCCACCCGCGATCTCAGAATGCAGATTAAATTCCCTCGGAATCCTCCCCAGCAACTTTTAGTTTTTAAAAGGAAACTCCTTATTTGGGAATGTACACACAAATAATACTGGCATTGTGGAGTTTTACGTAACATGCTCATTAAATAAACCGATCGTTTAAAATATTTCCTAATCGTAGAAAAATCAGTAGGTCGTTTTCGTTGTTTGCAGGTATTGTCTGAGTAGTGCTTGATGGAATATTCTGTTCAAAAGAACAGGAGTATTGGGAATATCATAAAGATAATATATAAGCAATATAACGAAAAATCATAAATGCAATACATCTTTCGTTTGAATGAACCAGAGTTCGCCTCAAACAATGCATATTTAGTGGGTAAACGAAATATTGTGGTGCCATGTCCTCTCTTCGCCATGTGTTGTTCGCATCACTTGGCCTTTCATTTGGATTGGGGGGGGGGGTCTTTAAAGATTCTGAGTGCGACATTACGAAGAAGTTACCTCTAAGAAGTTTTGTAGCTTCTTAGTGGTGACTTGTTCCATACCTGGTCTACTTTCAGGGTAAGGTTTACTCGTTAGCGTCTTTCGTTGATAAGATATCATGTAGATAAGCTATTGTCATTCACATTGCAACAGAATAAAGATAAATGCGTCTTGGAATTTATTTTGTGATGCGGTTTTCTTCTTCTTCTCCAGTCCTACCTTCCATGTACAGAAGGTTAGGTAACCCGTGATGGGTTATCTTGGGAAGAAATACTGGGGGTGTTTTCCCGTTGCCTTTTCGTTGAGTTTTCGACCCAAGCTTCTGTAGAAGCCTACCCCCGACACGGATCTGGGGGACCCTATCGAGCAGGCGCGCCTCGCAGGCTGTCCCCTTATGCGCCTGGGATGTGACTCTCACTTTCTCAGTTACTTTGTCATAACTGTCTGGGGGAAAGTGAGATCTCGTTAGGTTTGTTGTCGAAGGTATTTAATTTTACCGGGCATACCGCCAGTGTTCTTTTACATGCCACAAACGTGACATGGCAACTGTGGATGTTCCGCCCTTCGAAAAACCGAGCACCTCGTCCGGGATCGAACCCGACCGCTAGTGATTCAGAGGCTAGTAAACTAACTCCTCACCCACCATGGCCCACCAAAGCCTAACGCTGTTTTACTAAACATTAAACATGTTTCCTTCTAAATGGAGAGTTAAAACTGAAATTACAGATTTGTATTAGTGTGTGAATAGTTTAATTTTTGTAATTATTCTCTTTCATTTTTATCAAAATTGAAGATGATTTTTAATTTTTTCAATTGAAAGTTGGGATTTGACCCTTTCAATCACTTTCTTGAAAATCGGGCTTTATAGTTCTAAAGTGTATACGAATATAATAGCGCCTATTCTTTGTAAACGTTAAGAGGAAAAGAAAACATTTAAATCTGACAAGCTATGTTACGTTACGTTAATAGCTGTAAGAACTGCCAGACCAACATGGTTATTTCACGATAAATTATGTAGCGATCCTATTGTAATGTATAAACGTTATTATACTTAAAAGTATGTGACATAATATAATTATAATGAAAGTCTACTAAATATAAATGAAGTAATAAATAATGGAACTAAAATTGAATAAACCCTGAAAATGTAATTCTTCGTCATTATATCTCTTGAACAAAACTTTTTCGTCGTGTTTGTCAATCTTTCTTCCTTTTCGCCCAAGTTCTTGATATAAATTGTAAATGCAAAATATACTGTGATTTATTCCCTTATTATTTCAGGGTTACAGAGTTCCAAACTGTTTTAAAACCATGTTGCAGGTTTCATGTACAGAAATTTTCTTCATGCTCTGTTATGAATTTTTATCTGTTTGGAGAACGAGAGCGCATTCTACATTGTACACATATGCATAAATTTGACTTTCAAATTTATTGTCCATGAATAAAATGAAATTAATCAACATCATTTAAATAGTCTGGACGTTGAGCTGCTGTGGCAGCGCAAAAGAAGAACTCCGTTCAACTTGCTAGTAAAGATTGTTTTCTCATTAAAATCGACGAAATATATCAGTGATGCCAATAGTTCGCTAAAAGTTTTTAAATTCAAAATTAAAACTACTTATTGCTTGCAGTATTTGGTAGTGTATACATTCGAAAATACCTTTAACGTGTTTGTATCATTTCAACGCTAATAAGACTCGGAATAATATCGTTTCCTGGATTTAGGAATATCCAAAGACTATTATATCACGAAACCAAAATATTCTGCTTATTATTCAATTCTATAGAGCCATTATTAAAATATTATCATTCAAATGTAATATACAAGTGACAATCAATGCGTATTAAAGGCTTAGAAAGAATCTAACTTGGCAACATTGGTTCAAACTAAAAGTCCAATACATTTGCTTCAATTCATCCTTCGAAATCCGGAAGTTCTCAACGTCATTCAAAACACGGAAAGTACTGAACGTCGGTCTAAATGTCGGAATCAGGTTCAGATGTCGAAACGGGATGGAGGCGTGGGTAGGTGGAAGAAGTTGCGACTCCTTACCGGAGGACAAGGCAGTTCGTTGCTCCTCGATTAACCGTCGCGCAAAAGGGCCTGGAAATTGGAAAAAGTCGCCGCGCGCAGGGAGGGGGTGGGGGCGCTGTTTGTTTAACAAGTCGACGTCGCCCAATCAGCGCGAGGGTCTCGCCCGCGGGGGCGGGGAGGGGGCGGGGGCGGGAGGAGAGGCGCGCCTGCGGAGTGCTCAGGACTGGAGATATTACGAATTTCTGCGAAAACGACGAGACGAGAGGGGTTTATTTTTAGCGCGGGAGAATCTCGGCACCCCGAGGCCCTCGCTCAGCTTCTCGCCTCGCCCCCCCTCCCCCCGGGCTCGCGTCGCTTGCAACCCCTGCCGTCGCCTACGCCACGCTCTCCGACATCGCCGTCCCCACCTTAAAAATAGATCGTTTTCAATCTCCGTCTACAGTCACCACTCAAATCCAAGACCAATAAGTGCAGGCGTACCACAGGGATTACCACTATCCTCTACACTTTTTAGTTTATATGTATCTGACCTCTCGAAATTAGGGAATATACAAAAGGCCCAATGCGCGGATGACATGGCAATATTACTATCAGAAAGTCTCTTCAGTTGTATCTCAGTCTCATAGACAGTTGGGCAGCATATTTAAAAATCAAATTGAATCCCACAAAAAGAGCTATTAAAATATTTACCTTAAGACCCTATACGCCTCCAGCACCACTCACAATAAATAATCATCCCATTAACTGGCTCCCTCGAAATAGTACCGTGAAATATCTTGGTCTAAACATGGATACTAAACTGAACTGGAACCAACACATCAATAGTAAAATACAGCAAGCAAAAAATAAGATACACCTACTAAAACCCATCATTAATCAATCTTCACATCTCCCACACCCAACCGCCATAACCATCTACAAAACTATCATAAGACCACTCCTCCTTTACGCCTGCCCAGTTTGGATCTCCGCTGCAAAAACAAACCTAAACAAGCTCCAAATAATCCAAAACAATTTTCTTACAACTATCACAAATCCACCTTAGTCACAAATTCACAGCTCCACAAAGAATTGCAAATTGACTCCATACAACACCATATGACATCTCTCAACCCAGTTCTATCACTCCATACCTCAAATTACACAATTAAACAACTTCAGACTCTGGAAACTCCTCATAGAACGAGAATAAAATATAGATATCCATACCAGGCATTTCTAGTCAAATTTTTCGAAATATATTGTTTTTAGAGGTGTCTGGAGAATATTTTCTTTCCCAAATTAGTTTGTAGTTTAATTTTAGGTAAATTAGAATGTAAGCCATTTAAACATATGTAAAGTGTATTATCTACTGAACTATGTATGATCTGTAAAAAAACATTTAAGAAAAAATCGCCGTCCCCTGAGTTCCGTGATTCTTATCATCCCTGCCGACTTCCTCGTTCGCGAGAGTATCACCGTGTCCTTCGTCCCTGGAACATCCGTTGTTCTCTACACGTTTCGCGACTCTTTCCTGCAGACAATTCTGTTCGTTCCGACTCATCCGTCTCCTCGCTACTCCGATATTTCTATCTCGAGGCATATTTTCGGAGTGTACATCACAACATCATTGCCCTGACACTAGTCTCTTCCTTGTCACCTCTCTCTCTTTCTCTCTCTCTCTATCTATCTATCTCTATCTCTCTCTCTATCTATCTTTTCTCTTTCCTCTGTCTACTGTAGATCGTATTTCGTCCTTCCCCGTTCTCCACTCTCTCTAGGTGTCCATTCGGATCGTGTGGTTCTCTGTCCTTATCGCGCCCTTTGAAACAGTCGAGAGGGCCGGGCGCTATCTCCGTCCCATTATCGTCTCTCCCAGCATGGCGTCTATTGTCACCTCTGTTCGTGACGTGCTCATTGATCGTCTCAGCTCTATTAGCGTCCGTATCGTGTTATACTATCTTGCGAACGGCCTCTATGGCAGTTATTTATTTACTTACTTTTTATTCGCTGATATAAATACCGTCCAATATAACATTGAAGTCTATGAAGCCTGACATTCTCACGGAGGGAAATGTTTAGTCGTAAACTAGATGGGATACCATTTCTCCTCAAAATATTGTTGGAAAATGTTACTGAAATTTATGGTGATCAGCTTCTGCTCAGAATATTTCTTTGTAGCCCATAAATAAACATATATTAATGAAATAAATATCATTAACCATGGCAATATTAACATGGGAACTTAAGAGGATCGCTCCAAAAATGTCAATCACTTTTATACTGAATGGGTACTTTAATAACTGCTTGGTTTGGCTTACAGCTCTTAAGTTGTTTTATAGATGTAAGATTGATTCATTAATAAATTCAAATATTCTGGTTCAAAATGAATTTTTTTAATACAGTAACGTTACTGGTTACATTATTTATATAGATTTGTCTACACACTAACTTAGATCTTTGTCGAACAAACAAGTAATGCTATTGAGCAAATAGTTGAACCTTTTGTGTGCATTATCTTCGTCGAGAAACTTTGACAGATTGTGAAAATTCAATCGGGACGTAGAAAGGTATGCCCGTATAATCCCTTCTTGAAAGAAATTGAGTAGCTGAAGATGGTGTATTCGTGCTCCTATTCAAAGAACATAATTTATTATTTCTCTGATTTTTTCTTACAAGAAAGTGGTTGACAAAACGTTTCTACGACACTCGGCCGAAAACGCAAATACCAAATCTGTTTCCTTATAAACATCAAGCGCCGCCGTTATTTGCTTTATATCGGCCCATTGATGTGAATCTTCGTTTGCGTAAATATCTTGTAATTGATGTAAACATCTATTAGCATTTGGGTATCAGGCGATGGAGTAAGAGATCCCGACATGGAGCGTGGAAGGGCGACGGGGCAATGAAGAGCTTCTCTTTAGGCCCCTCTACCGTGAACGGCGGGGTGGGGAGGGGCCAGGTGTGGCGAGGTGGGGCCGGGGCGAGGCGGGGGGGGGAGGGGGAGTAGCGGGGCGAGGTGGGGAGGTGACGAGGCGAGGGGGCGTGGCGGGGAGAAGTGTGGAGGGGGCGGGGCGGGGAGAAGTGTGGAGGGGGCGGGGCGGGGCGGGGCGGGGCGGGGCGGGGCGGGGCGGGGCGGGGCGGGGCGGGGGGAACGGTCGGCGGCGTTTACTTCGATCGTCGCGCCGTGCAGCCGCCCTTTCGCCCCGTCAGCAGACGCGACGCCCGTGGCGGGACGGGGCTGGCTTGCAGAGCCTATCAGCAGTTCACTCGCTCTGCGGAGAAAGCTACGGGGAATTGGTGCAATTGTGTCGCCCGGAGTGGGTTTACATAACGGTTGCGAACTTAGTATAAATACGAATCTCACGCGTTTGAGAAAAAACAAAACACGCAGGAAACAAATACTTATAACCAGATAATATGTCATACGATTTAAACGGTTTTAAAATTATATTAAAAATAGAGTTGTAGCTTTATTTAAAAACGTCCCAGTTTCTGTAGTTGTGTGACGAAGGAAAGCTCAAGTAGGTGGATCTTGTTAGTTACGGAGGAGAGAATACTCTTGTTCGCCTCATGTCGCTCTTACACCCAAGCATGGGAATTTAACTAGGCCCAGGCATTGGGGGACGCCGGTAGCTGGCTGACGAAGTCGGACTACCGACCCAATAACGCCAAATTCAGACATACAAAATTATGTTAATATTATGAATGTTTATTTTCATATTTCTCAGTTTGAGGTTTTGAATTGGAGTAGTAAGGTCGATGGTCAGTTCCCTGCAGCGGACGGAGGCGCGTGGGCGTCGGGGCTTGATCCAACGGAAGGGGTCTCACAGTGAGTTTAGGTTAGCCAAGCACCACTACGTCTAGGATAACACGGTGTATGTGAAAGGAACGACCGGGAGCGGTAGCTGAATGCATCAACTGATGTCACTGCAGCGCCTCAGACCGGGAGGTCCTAGGTTTCCACTCCCGATGGCGGCAGAGTTTTCGACACTAGCTTTTCAACTAGGTCGAATTCATTCCCTGTCTGGAGGAGAATTCTAGCGGCCGGCTGCTCTGATCGGTAGTTTTCCGTGGTTTCTCGGATCAAAACCAGGCGAATGCCGGAGCAGTACCCTAACAAGCGGGCCACGGACCGCGCGCGATCTGTCCTTCCTCTTCCTTGTCCTATCCTCTCCCCTTACACACACACTAACATGCACTACACTACCACATGTTCCGGGAGACCGGTCGGGAGCTAAGAGCTTGTCCCGACTGGGGTGGCGCCCCGCTGGTGGGAGAGTCCTGGTTAAGGGAACCCCGCTAGTCGACGGTAGGTCGGGAGATCCATCCAGCGGGAGAAGATCGCTGCCATCTCCCGAGTAAAAAACACGCACTACACTTAAAGCACTAATGACCTAAGCTGTTGACGTGCCTGGAATCACTAATCAATCAACCAACCAACAAACATGAAAGAAACGTGCCTGTATAAAGCGCGCGGGGGAGAGCATGCCTTTGTCCCAGGCGCGCCTAGCTGTGACTCGCAAGCCCACGCCCGGCCCACTCATCCCATCTCGGTCTCTTCGGCAGGCGCCTGCCTTTTATTCTCTGCCAGCCGGGGCAGGGAAGAGCGCGCCAGTGTAAGCGTCGCCACCAATTTTCGCGGCCGTTGGAAAGCCCCGCCCCCTGCGCCTGCGAAGGGACTCGCGGGGGAGGGAAGGGCCGAAGGGAGAAGGAGGTGAGGACACTTAACGGGGGCAGAGGGAGGGGACTCCACGGGCAGGAGTGCGGAGAGGGGGCTAAGAAGATAAGGTGCGGTGATGGGCAGTGGGATTCCAGGAGGATCCCCGAGTCCACAGAAGTGATGTAGGGGGATTAGGACAGCGCGCACTGTAGTTACCCGTCAAACCTGTCAAAGGAATAATCCAATAACGTAGGTTATCAGGAAAATCTATACTATAGTAGCGTATTATCTGTTTACAGTTTGTAGAACTAAGCAATAACTTTTGAGGGAATAATGATTTCTTTTTTACTTTTTCGAGCGAGTAACGTTTCCGGGCGCGCCAACTATTTCGGTCATTACTCTCCTCAATGTTGTAGCCGGGGGGGAGAGGGAGGATATTTCCCTCCTTCAGATATCTCTCCCTGTGGAAAACCGCCTCAGACGAGACAAACTCTTACGTTCCCGTTTGGTCACTTGGTACGCGTAGTTGAGTAGTATATGTGTGTATATGTGTGTATATGTGTGTATATGTGTGTATATGTGTGTATAAGTAGAGGGAAAGGGACTGGGATGAGGAAGGAGAGATCTAGCGCGATCCGTGGCCTGTTTTAAAGATACTCCTCCGGCATTTGCCTTGTATTGATCGTAAAAATTACGGAAGGCTACCGATTACAGCGGGCGATCGTTGGAACTCTTCCACGATTGGCTGAATTCGACTTAGTTCTCAGGTTAGTATCGAATACCCGTCACCTGCAGGACTAGAACCTTAGGGTCTCCTAGGCAGAGAGGCACGGCGGCAGCGTATGTTGTCATTGAGAAATCTCAGTTTTACCAATTCGATCATGATATACGTAATTTAAATCCATAATTTACTCGTCTGGATTTTCTTACATTAAAATGGTCAAATATTTCATCTCATTTTTTGGCATTTATTTCAAAACAGTGTATTATGTGGCATTACTAGACGTCGGATCTGAAAGCCCTAAAAAAAATTTAGATGTCTAGAAAGGCACTAAAATTGAAAATAAGTACGGAAAAAGCACAAAAATATTTCGTTGTTTTTGTAGGTAAAAATTTCACAACTTTTAAAGCAATAAAGATATGTTGAGGAGGAGTTCTTTAATATATGAACTTCTTGGGATATAGTAGTTACAGAAATACTAATATTATAATAATCATTTTCAATGATACTCTTTCAAAAAATTTCAAATTTTTAATTCCCACTTTTACATAATTATTGATAAATTTGCTATAATATAGCTACTATAAATTTTATATACCATATTTTGAAATTTTTTAACAAACAATTTTGAAAATCCAAGACATTACAAAAATAAATGAAAACATTACTTCACATTTATAGATATATACATTTTATTCAGTTTACACGTTTATATTATTTTTTCTTATGTAAACATTCTGAACAAAATATGTAAAATCAGTCTGCAAGTCGTCAATCGATGAAATCTCCATTATACTCGTAACTGCACTGAACCAACCGGAACGAAAGATTGTATAAAACTGAGTACTGCAATGAACTAGATACTGAAATTACATGATTCTTAAGATGAAAAGCATTAAGAGGAAACACAAAAAATGTATTCGGGCGAGCTAGGAGTCGGCGCGCGACTATTTTAGGATTTCAATCCCTCGACTTTCTGTCTGAACTTCTTTGGCTTCTGAAGGGTAGGAGGCGCGCTTTTGCAGCCTCATTCAAAGTTGTCTGCCCTATCTTAGAAACAAACAAAAACAAACGCGGAATCGAACATAAAGTACCGTAAAGTAATTTAATGTCTTAAGTCATTTAAGTTGCGAGTACGTAAGAGAATTAAAAACCCGTTAAAAATAATGTATCATTGAGGCTAATAATAACCAACAAAGAAACGTTTCATTGAACATACTTTTATCGTGACAATACCTCCCAAATTGTTTGGCCCACTTTAAATCAAAATGTAAAGTTTTCTCTACTTTACAAATATATCCCCAATTCATTAGTTTTATCTGTACTTTAATTCAATCTTACTGCATTTGCAGAACGAATGTTGTGGGAAAATGTCATTTTCACAGACTCACATACAAACACACAAACAATCACGCACACTTTCGTATGTAACTTGCATTGCTTCTTCACACACCGGAAGCCGTAACTCAGTGCATCATCTAATGTCACTGCAGCGCCTCTGACCCGGGGGTCCTCGGTTCGAGTCCTGACGGCGACAAGATTTTCGACACTAGCGTTGCAGCTAGGTCGAATTCAGTCGTATGGAGGAGAATTCTTGCGGCCGGCTGCTCTGTTCGGTAGTTTTCCGTGGTTCCTCCGATCAACACCAGGCGAATGCCGGACCTTAACAAACAGCCACGGACCGGCCGCGATTTTTTCTTCCTCTTCCTTGTCCTATCCTCTCCCCCTTACACACACACACACTTACACTAACATACACTACACTACCTCATATTACGGAAGACAGGTCGGGAGCTTAGAGCTTGTCCGGGCTGGGGCGGTGCTCCGATGGTGGGAGAGTCTGGTGAGGGGGAAACCCCGTTAGCCGACGGTAGGTCGGCGCCGAATTTCGCCATCCAGCGGGGAAAGATCATCGCCATCTCCTGAGGAAAATACATGTACTACACTTACGGGACTAATGATCTAAGCTGTTGACGCGCCCGAAATCACTAACCAACCAACCAACCATCTCCTTCGCATCCCCTATACTCACCTCTCGAACGCAGAATGTGAGTATCGGGGGGTGTTCTCCATTTGAGAGAGGCATCTCGGAATTAAAGTGCGTCTTTTCTTCCCCTCGGCGCGGCCTCTCGAGCGCAAAAGGAACGCGACAGGGCGGCGCTCGAGATGCCAGCTCAGCGCGAGCGCGCTCCAGGCGCTGGAGGAAGCGGCGCGAAGGAAGCAGGGAAAAGAGCAACGCCGCTGACCCCATTCTTCGCGTTACAAATATAGAGCCTCGGAGCGATGCTCGACAGTCAATACTGCCAATAGCTTACTCACGAGGTATGTACCTCGTGACAATATTCTGCACAGGTGTTGACTCATAAATTCGACACGAGCAGCACCGTTAATGCTGTCACGGTTGTGTGTTCCAGGGGAAATGTCGAAGTGTAAAAACGTATTTTGGTTGAACTCCTACTGAACAAAAATAGAGCTATATTTACAATTCATTTACAAATATATAGCTTTGGAGTAATGCTCGTCAGTAAATACTGCCAAAGCGGCGGCGATGGTGTAACGGTTAGCGCATGGAAGTATACTGAAGTTCGCGGGTTCAAACCCGATCCGAAGCCGTGGATTTTTAAGGGCGTAAAACATCCTTCGTATGCCTTCCTTCGAAGGGAAAGTAAAACAGGCTGTTCCATGTTAGTAGATATACTGCAGATAAAAGATCTTGAAGCCTCTGAGCTAAATTCAAATTGCCCGTTTCGTCGCCCAAGTAATACCTTCTTTCTCCCCTAGTAGGTGAAAGGAGCGTGGCGAAATTTGCGTGGTCAGACGGAAGGGCAGGCCTCATGGTCTGAGTCTCGCCACCTAAAATAAGGCATCAATTTAATACATTACTACATATCTCGCGACAATATTCTGCACAAGCGTTTACTCATAAATTCGGCACAAACAGCACCACTAACTCTGTCACAGTTGAGTGTTCCAGGGGAAATGTCCAAGTTTAAAAAAGTATTTAGGTTGAACTCCTACTGAACAAAAACCGAGATATTTTTACGATTTACTTATAATGTTTAATAACCATCAGTGATAGAATTATGAAAATTGAAAATATAAGGAGAACTGTCAATCCTTCTACCCCTCTTATTACAAAAAATATACATGTATTTTTCGTATATGTACATAAATTATATTTACAATGAAATTGTACATTTAATTTTTGTAATGTTAAGTTCACTATTGGAAAGTCTGATTCCAAACTGTAGTATCAAACAGGCTTTCCAATTGGCCACTTCGCTTCAGCTCACATGATAATTTAAATAGTACCTTCGACCATGAAAGCTTTGTGTTTTTTGTTACGTAATGCTATGCTTAATCTTCTTTTCGTGATCTTTCCTCATTGTCGCATTTCTTTCCTCCTTTACCTCACTTTCCCTAAACGACTTCGCCCCTCGCTTCTTGCGTTCCTCATCCACTTGCTTCCTTGTCCCTTATCATGTTCCTAGGTCTCCCTGTCACTTCGTTCTTAGTTCATTCGTCATTGTTCTCATTCAATCGGCCTCACTGCGATCTTTCGTAATGTGGTAAGGCTGACCATCCCACCAATGAATTATTGCGCATTGAAATATGGATCTCCTAAAAACTAAAGCAAACAGAGAGCCGGAAAAAAACTCTTTATCACATACATTCAAAATTCTCGTTAGAGAATGATCTATTACTAGCATTTGGTTCATGGCTTCAGGGATAACTATGTTAAGGGGTGACGACCATGAAATATGTCAAATTACAGATTATTGTTTTTTAATGAATATTTCAAATGCGTCTCTGTACAAATGTATTTCTTTAGAGCCCACACGTTTCATTATTCTCATTTTAATGTTGTAATGCGATCCAGAACGTTTCCTGCCATTTCTGACTCTGCAAACAATCAGACCGTCTTATTCGTAATTTGGCATGTTGTGTTTTATTGGGGGTCGTTTAAACTCATTGTTCGGACGTTGGTTGGACTAATCTTTTTCGCATTTCTTTTCTTATCTGCCCCCATTCTCATTTCAGAAGGTTTATCAGGAATTGAAATTTCCGAACATTTGTGCAGTTTTTGGAATTATATAACTCTTCTCAGAAACTATTACTCGCAATGAAATAAAAAAAAACTAACAGAAATGTTACGTATAACAAAAATAGATAGAATCAAGTGTAGAAAACGCTGTAAAACTTAATCACAAAATAAAATTTAAAAAATTGAATATTTTAATCAGCACACAAGAATATCAAATAATAACAATTGTATTTAAGGGTGCAAAATACCTCAATTTTTAGGATAATCCTTTTCTAGAAAAAAATACATCGAATATCGTAAATCTAACATTGGCTGTATAAATGGTAGTCTCCCGTTAATGACATTCGGAAAGAAAATGAAATGAAAAATATTCCTGCAGCAATTATCGTATTGTTTTAAATTGTTTGTGATTATTATCATTATTCTATGAATTTGAAATATGATAATTAAGGGGAGCCGGAATTGCCTATCTCGCCAATGTTAATGTAGGGAACATTTTTTTAGAAACTATTTAATTTACAGATTAAAAATTGTATATAAGTGTAGATTCATTATTTTTAAGTATTTAAACGAAACCGTTTTTAGAAAATATTACTAGTTTTATTAATATAAATTTTTGTTCCTTGTAATTAGTTTTGTTCTTCAAAATACTAACATACGAGTATTGTCTAAAGTATTTAACATTTTATAAATCTACCCCGTTAAAGTATATGTGCTTCATGCTGTTAAAATTTGAGCATCCTCCTGTTAGCAATATTTGAGAAAATGTTCTCCGAGGATGAAAATTTTAAACTTGTAATAAATGGCGCCTAAAGTTTTAAATGCATTTCTGGTCTATGTCGTGGGCAAACACAACACTGACATTTTGATGCTATTCAACCCTCCATTGTTTCCAGAAACCGTGTGTCCAACACTAGAAAGCAAACTACTAACTTTTTCTCATAACGAAAGCAGAGAAACACCCACGATGTGCCGAAACGGCCACGCCCACTTTCACGCTATATAAACTTCAAAATAAAAAAAACAAGGACTTAGAGATAACATATTGAGACGAAACTTGGGTTCTTTAACACAGAAAACTATAAAATAGTTAATTATTCAAAAAAGTAAATAAATTATATTTCCATTTTTGCCATTTCTGGCTCCCCTTACATTGGTTTGGTTTGTTTTTTTCGTATTTCCGGGCGCTTCAACTGCTTTGGTCATTAGTCCCGTGAGTGTAGTGCAGGATTTTTATCGGTAGATAGCGGTGATCTTCCCCCGCTGGATGGCGAGATCCGGCGCCGACCTACCGTCGGCTAGTGGGGTTTCCCTCTAACCAGGACTCTCCCACCAGCGGGGCACCGACCCAGCTGGAACAAGCTCTAAGCTCCCGACTGGTCTCCTGGAATATCTGGGAGTGTAGTGCATGTTAGTGCGTGTGTGTGTGTGTAAGGGAAGAGGATAGGTCTAGGAAGAGGAAGGAAAGATCGCGCGCGGTCCGTTTGTTAGGGTACTGCTCCGGCATTCGCCTGGTGTTGATCGGAGAAACCACGGAAAACAACCGATCACAGCAGCCGGCCGCTAGAATTCTCCTCCAGACAGCGACTGAACTCGACCTAGCTGAAAAGCCAGTGCCGAAAATCCTGCCGCCGTGGGGAGTGCGAACCTAGAACCTCCGTGTCAGAGGCGCTGCAGTGTCATCAGTTGATGACCTGAGCTACCGCTCCCGACCTCCCCTTAGAGAAGGCGCCCAAAAGGGCAGATGTGTCTCGCTGGCTGCTGTTGCGAGTGAGGCTGACGCAGCCGCCTGCCCCGCCCCGAGCGGGACGGCCGCGTGATGCTGAGGCGCGGCCTCCCCCGAGAGGCACCCCCGCGGGCGGACAGTGCGGCCCAACCGACGGGCTGGATTTAGGGGTGCCAAAAAAGCATCGATATTTTTAAAACATGCGGTTTTCCACCAGGAACATCGATTGTTTAATATGTTAAATATTAACATCGATGTTTTGCTTTCGATGTTTTCTTCACATCGATATTTTGTTGCAAAAAACATTCATGTTTTTTTAATTTTTTTCCCACCAGAAACATCGATATATTAACATCGATATTTTGCTTTCGATGTTTTCTTCACATCGATATTTTGTTTTGCAAAAACATCGTTGTTTTCTTAATTTTTATTTTTTTAAATAAAAATTAAGGCACGTTGTAGAGTAGCATCAATCCACAGTATTATCATTGTTTTGCGCCACCCTCTTTAACGCGCCGACGTTTCACCTGCGCAATCTGAGGGAATTTTAGGTGGTTTAATTTCGATGGTGTGTGAATGGGAGTGACTAAAGGGTAAAGTAGGGAAACACGATGTTCTTTATTGTCAATTTTATTCTTTACAATCCATAATACTTTTTATTAACATACTGCTATCATGCTGGTAACCGAACAATAAAATATGTATCTGTTTTACGTACTGTAATTAAAACTGGATAGGAAAATAGCATGTTTAGTAGTCTATAATTAAAACATTGATGTTTGTACATCGATCACATTTCGTCGATGTTTTCATCGACATCGAAAACCGTGTAGCGATGTATCGAAACATTGATGTATGGATGTTTTGGTAAATTTTGCCATCACTAGCTAGAATTCACTACACAGAGAGGCTGAAGCGCCTCCACTTTTGCAGCTAATTGAAACTTTTTTTCAGTCAAAGCAGCGCCCTCTCGAGAAACAGTGTTTCGTGGTATTCCGTTTGGCGCAGGTGAAGGCCGGGTGGGCATGGGCCGCGCGTAATTTAAATCTTCTCACTCTGCTTCACGGGCAGAAACTAATCATTTAAAAACGAAATCACAACATGGAATGAGAACGAATTGACAAAATTTAAAGCACCTTGAATCGGTTATTGTCATAAGAATGGAAGCTGTTGAAATGATCTTGTAGTTAGCATGTCGCCTGAAACTGAATATTATTGCAATAGGAAGCAAACAAACATATCACAAATAAGGCGACAAACTTGGAAAATAATATTTTTGTGGTTTGATGGCTTCTGTTTTTACAGTTATATGCCGAACATACTGAAAGTATTGTAAACATTATCATTCTAACCACTAGTATAATTTAAATAAAGATAAACGAAAAGGCTACAATATGGAAATAGATCTTACACGAACAACAGGTCGATGTAGTACAACAGTTCTACACGCCACCATCAGCCACCTCTCGTGCTTTCACTAGAAAAAAAGAAGAAAAAAGAAAAAGAAAAAAAAGCCATGGCGGTTTCTAGTTCTGCGAACATCCACGGAGAGCGATAAAACCGTAGGGTCCGACACTCTAAGTAGTATATTCTAGCTCGTTGGCCCAAACAGCTCGGAGGCAAGGAATATTTCCTTTTGTTTATTTCCGTGCGTGTCTACTACTCAAGTCATGGGTTCTTTAACTGTAGTGACGTATCCCAAGAAATGGCGAAGTTCCTTCCCTGCTGGGGCATGAGCTCGTTGATCTACCTACGCGATTGCTTGTGGGGATTTCCCCCTCAAGATATCTTTCTCCACGAAGCACCGTCCCGACCTGGATAAGCTCTAAGCTTCCGACTGTTTCCCGCCAAACGGCTCGGAAGACACGAGGCGCGACTAAGAGCGAAGGCAGCAAGGGGCATGGAAGTGATGGATGCAGGGGACAGAAAGAGGCTAAACGCAGGGTAGGCGACAAAGGAAATGAAAGAAGAATTTGGGCGGAGAGGCAGAGGAAGGTGGAAAACAGCGAAGGATGAGCAGGTTTTGCAGGACAAGATGAGTAAAATAAACTGATATCAGACTGGATCCAAAAAGGTTGACAAGCAGTTCGTTTGGTTTGGTTTGGTTTTTTCGTGTTTCCGGGCGCGTCATCTGCTTTGGTCATTAGTCCCGTTAGTGTAGTGCATGTTGTTTTCTCGGGAGATGGCGGTGATCTTCCCCGCTGGATGGCGAGATCCGGCGCCGACCTACCTAGTGGGGTTTCCCCCTAACCAGGACTCTCCCACCAGCGGGACACCGCCCCAGCCGGGACAAGCTCTAAGCTCCCGACCGGTCTCCCGGAATATGTGGTAGTGTAGTGCATGTTAGTGTAAGTGTGCGTGTAAGGGGGAGTGGATAGGTCAGGGAAGAGGAAGGAAAGATCGCGCGCGGTCCGTGACCCGTTAGGTAGGGTATTGCTCCGGCATTCGCCTGGTGTTGATCGGAGAAACCACGGAAAACTACCGATCAGAGCAGCCGACCGCTAGAATTCTCCTCCAGGCAGCGACCGAATTCGACCTAGCTCAAAAGCTAGTGTCGAAAATCCTGCCGCCGTCAGGACTCGAACCTAGAACCTCCTGGTCAGAGGCGCTGCAGTGACATCAGTTGATGCACTGAGCTACCGCTCCCGGTGGCAGTTCGTCTTCAGTTTCATGTGAGGTACAGGATGGGCGGCAACAAAGTGGAATCTAATCCTAAAATCTGTAAGTGTGTTGGCATTGTTCCAGTACTGAGCCACTATCTCGTAGCCTCGCTGTCTCCATTCCTTTGTCCGATGACATTTTCTACGACGTTGCCTTGAGATTTTTGCCTCTTGTCTCGTTCGAAAGGCTACGTCTTTCAAAAATATCAGAGCTGAGCAACGTCGTATCTGATTATTTAATCCTACAACCCTCCACCATTTCTAATTTTAAAACGTATAAGAGAATGTACCTATCTTTGACGTAACCATATGCCGCCAGTAACACAAATGGCATTTATAATCACGGAGAGAAAGGAGTGGAAGAATGAATTAGAAGCTGATACTTCCAGTGAGTAAAATATGGATTATAGTATCATCTCATTTCTATGCCTTTACATGAAAAGGGTCTGCAAACGGCCGAAATTAATGCTATATTTCAAAGTTATTGTGCAAGCTGATACTTTGGACTCATTTGTGTAATTAATAAAATATTTCGCATATCACTGTGTTCTAAATGTACAGAAGTAATGAGGTGTGCCGTAAGAGAGGATTGACTAAGAAACAAAACAAAAGACTAAAGAAATGAACGTTACCTACTCAAGTATGTAGCACATACAAATCAAATTACCCGTAATTATGCATTTTGTGATTAGTGTACATTGTTTTCCGTGGTATTTTCCGACCAACACCATGCAAATGCCGGAGCAGTACCCTACCAAACGGGCCACGGACCGCGCGCGATCTGTCCTTCCTCTTCCTTGTCCTATCCTTGCCTCTTACACACACTTACACTAACATGCACTACACTACCACATATTCCGGGAGACCGGTCGGGAGCTTAGAGCTTGTCTCGGCTGGGGCGGTGCCCCGCTGGTGGGAGAGTCCTGGTTAGGGGGAAACCCCACTAGCCGACGGTAGGTGGGCACCGGATCTCGCCATCCAGCGGAGGAAAATCACCGCCATCTGCTGAGGAAAAAAACATAAACTACACTTACAGGTCTTATGACCTAAACTCTCTGACGCGCCCGAAATCACTAACCAACCAATCCTAAACTCCCAAATGTAATTTTGTTTTGCGGACGGCATTTTGTTGTGGAGCAGATAGCTCGGTGTCTGACTTTAACTTATGTGCGCCCTAGGCTGTCAAATGTTTTAGCGCCCTTTTAATTTGTTTTTTAAACATTAAAGGTATTTTTAATATTTTGAGTAAAAATTTGTTGTACAATATTTGTGATCGACGCAATCGACTTTCTTTTGTTACAAATATGGAAAGAAATGTTTCTACAAAAAAAACATTCAAAAGTTTGGCTTATGAAATTTTGAATCCGCTGAAATTCGTCCGCCCCCAAAACTTGCGCGCCCCAGGCTGCAGCCTACTGAGCCCGTTGGGTAATCTGGCTCTGGTAGCCGGCGGGCTCCGGGCGGTCCGCGCGCAGCGCTCCGGGCGATGGGGCGCCTGCAGCGCCGCGGGCGGCCGGTGGAGGAGCTTCCACTTCGGGCCTCCGGGCTTCACTTGTTTCCTCCGTAATTAGAGATAAATTGTTAATCAAGTCGAATTCCGAGTGGCATAATTACAACCGCGTGGATCTCTGATCTCGTGAGCGCTCGGAGTGGAGAGAAAGCCGACGAGAGGACAGGAAGGAGTAGGCGGAGGAACTGAAAGGAGAGACGCCCCTGCTTCCGCTCACTGGCTCTTGTGCGTCGTCGTAGAGCGCACCCGCGCCTCGAGGGCTGCGCGGAGAATAGACTGCGCGCTTTAAATAGATTTTATTCTCGATACAGCCGCCGCCTTTTAAGATACTCCAATTAGTATTTGCCGAGAAACGTGGGTACGTATGTCGATTTGATTTATTAACACACTCTCCACTATGTAATGTGTGGATCAATTCTTGTATACTAGTTTTTTTGATAAATATGAATTATAAAAGATAGATAGATAGATAGATAGATAGATAGATTTATTACTAATTCTGCAAATAAGTTCCAGAACTTGGTGGCAGAATACACTAACTAAACATTACAAAACTTAACAACTATACAAAATTTTACAAATTTTACACACTTTACAAATTAACATAAACATTTCACCGTGCAAGCTTCCATAGCACTCCACTTCACTTCACTTCACTTCACATCACTTCACATCACTTCACATCACTTCACATCACTTCACATCACTTCACATCACTTCACATCACTTCACATCACTTCACATCACTTCACATCACTTCACATCACTTCACATCACTTCACATCACTTCACATCACTTCACATCACTTCACATCACTTCACATCACTTCACATCACTTCACATCACTTCACATCACTTCACATCACTTCACATCACTTCACATCACTTCACATCATCACTTCACATCACTTCACATCACTTCACATCACTTCACATCACTTCACATCACTTCACATCACTTCACATCACTTCACATCACTTCACATCACTTCACATCACTTCACATCACTTCACATCACTTCACATCACTTCACATCACTTCACATCACTTCATTTCACTTCACGTCGCCTCGTCTCACCTCACCATACTGCCAATTACATTTTAATGTGATTCTGACACACTCTTTTCCCTCAACTTCACATCACTTCACTACACGCCACTGTACATAATAATAATAATAATAATAATAATAATAATAATAATAATAATAATAATAATAATAGTAATAGTAATAATAATAATGTTATAATAATAATAGTTATAATATAACATACTTTACATAGGAGGTAATAAGACACATATAAACATCTAGGAATTTAATTTATTTTTAAATTTGCTGACATCATGAGGGAAGGGATCAAGATGTGTTATTGTGAACCAAATTGACGTTTGTACACAATTTTGTGTGACCTACAATAATAAAAAGCCCTAGTGTAATATGATAAATCTCTTTGATATGCAATTATTAGATACAGTTGCTTATTTGTAGGTGTGCGCGTGTGGCAGTTGACAACGCCTTGACTATTGTACATTTTTTCAATTGAAACCTTTTTTTATCTCTTTCTATATTCATTGCACTTGAAATTTGGGGAATTTGATCGGGGAATTTTCATTTTGTAAAAGATCCTGTGAACTTGGATTGTGGACACACGGAGAAATGTTCCTAAAAGAACAATTTTTGAAATTTGGCACCCCAAAATCTGTACTTTTATGAAATATCAAAATTTATTTTTTAACATGTTTAAATAATATATCTCTATATTACGTGAAAAAGAAATTAAAGAGTTATCTAATTGATTTATAGTATTCTCACAAACGTAAATTATTTTAAAATCCAAATAATATTATTCTAACTGAATTAATATCCTTAATACCCAATTAATTATGTTTCTTTTAAATAAAAGTCGGTAAAAAGAAAACTGTAGGTAGTGGGAGGAGTTTTAATGGAGAATGTGTCATGCCGTCAGAAGTGAACAATTCAATTCATGAAAATATATGAATAATTAAACATCATCAAGACATCAATAAAATATTTTAGTTTATAATATTTGGTGAATTTAGGTATAAAATTGCAAAAGAACTAACGAATAACCTTTTTAATTACCGTTTTGAACCTAGCCTGCAAATATCTGTCAGAAGTCACAAGGAATTATGGATAAATAGAGGATTATTTTTGTAAAAATGGTTCACATATGGATAGCCCCTGAAAGACGCAACTCGCGATACACTCATGTGTTACAGGCTAGTAGAGAGGATGAATCCCAGATGAATAGGGGCAACTGAAGCTCAACTTTTTCGGGCGAATTTGTTGAATTAAACTAGTGGAGCTTCAGAATGATACAAACTTTCTCGCACTAGCTGGTGTTATAATCTTTATTTTCGGCTAGATCTTCGCTCTTGCCCCACTCTCTTTCCAACTGCTACTTATCAGCGCGCAAACGCTTTTTTCCCCCTTCCATATATTGTCAATATTTTGGTGCCCGAATAATAGAATTGAAATATGAATTTAAGAATATTACAGAAGAAAAATGGTATTGAATGCAAATTTTCATTGAAAAATTGAACGAAGTTCAGCATCCAACTTAGTATGTTTACATTGCCGATAGCCAATTTTGAATGTAAACGGTGAGTGCATTCATTTTCATTACTTTCACCTGTATGAGGTTCTTTCAAGAGAATACTATACTTTCATAAGGGAAAGTTTAAATTACTTTACTCACAACAATTTTTATTAGTAGCTTCAGGCATCCGTGCACGAAGATCTTATTTAGCAAGAATAGTGTGATAGGAAACAGTAGTAACCACAAGCTATTAATTAATAGGGAGGCGGGCGGCCGCCAAAGGAGTTGCGAGTCACGGGATGGCGGTTGGCAGTAAGCCGTTAGTTGATTGGTGTGTGCGTCAGGGAGTCTCGGGTCGCCATTTGTTCTCTATTTAAAAAAATGGAAAATCAAACCGAGCACCCCCGTATACGAGTACTTGTTTAGTAGGATTATTTTCTCGTTCCTTAGAATTCCCAGTCATGATATTTATATTTTTTATTGAAATTCTATATAGTTCTATTATTGAATTAGGTTACATTATTATTACATAAATATATATTAAGTACTAACAAAATACTGGACGTTGTTCAGGCTTTCATATTCAGTCCTTGCGAATGAGGGAAAAGATAAATTTTATATAAACCACGGTGTTTAATATTATTATTTTTAACGTAATTGCTCCAAATTTTAAGAAAATACTATAATCTCCTTTCATTTTATTTTACAACACATTGGTATTAGATGAAAAGTTTTTAATGTTACGTCCGGCTTCTGACTTGTAAAGTAAAGTAGGTACCAGTTTTGCTGCAGCACTACTGGGCTCTGGCGAAATATATTAGGAACCACTTCTCTAAGCGAGAGGCGAACATATTATTTAAATTATTTATTTTCCACATTTGGGCTGTGTTAGTCTTTACCAAACTTTGCAAGGACACTGCCGCAATCCTCAAGAAGAGCCGTAAAATTTCATACCTATTCATACGCTACATTTTGTGATATCGATGTCGGTTACACGTCGTTCAATTCACTTTTATTAGTATAGGTAGATATATTTTATGTAAAATTGTATTTGTTCAATAGTTCTCAATTGAATGGCCGTTCTTTCAGAGATATAAAGAGGAAATGAATATTTCCGATTAGGTGACAATACTTAAATGGTGAATTCAACAATTCACCACTAATGCCACGGCAGGCGCGGCTCGTCATTAAAGGCTGTAAGGCGGAGCCTCTCCTGTCGAAATCGACGCTCAAAAGAAATTTAAAATTATATTCATAAAAGTATTTATTTATTAATAATAGCTTCCTGAGTTACATTATATAACAATCATATCAAAAATATTGTTTGTGATGTCGTCCGTAACGCATTTGAAGCTGTGGACGGGGAAGACAAAAGCGTTAGGCTCCCACTTCATTCCGCCATGAGGCCTGTGCAAAACGAGTAGGCGTGATGTCATGCATTCACTGCACAGGCTTACCGGCGGACGAAGGCTGCGGCCAGGCAGCCTTCAAGGGTGGGGCGTAGGGTCTGATGAAGGGCGTGCTCATCAGATAGCATTACTATGCAGCTCAGGGAGTAAAAATGTGCATCAACTAGTTTTCCCAATTCGCGATAGGAGCGCTACTCCCTTATACCTGTATCGGAAGAGATTACGTATAGCAATACTATATTGCATGAAATGCAATGCATTTGCAGCCTTCCCTATTGAGAAAACCACGGGCTACTCGGATGTGCCATGTAAAAACGGCCCTTTCGTGGGCCTGCCCTTCGGAAGCCGCATCCGCACCTGCGAGCACTCGTCCTCGTCCTCGTCAGCGGAGTTTTGATCGTCGCTTGCAAAGCCCCTCCTGCCTCCGCCCCCGCGGCTCCGGCTGTCACCGAGTCCCCGCCGCGCCACAAGAAGCGACGCGCGCAGCCATCCATCACCGGGTGGTGACGGCGCGCTGCGTAAATTAAAGGCTGACAGCGCGTTCGCCCCTCTCCTCCGCCCTCCCCATTGCCCCCCCCCCCCACTCCGCTGGTGGAGGTTCCACGTCGCGCGCCCTCCTGACGCTTTCCCACGCACAGCCCCGCCTCGCCCCCCACCTCGCCCGGCCCCGCCTTTCCTCACCCCTCCTGCCTCGCTCCACCCCACCCCCCGCCAAGCCCCTTCGCTCCGCCTCAACTCGCTCCGCCCCGCCTCTCCCCGTCCCGCCATGCCTCGCCTCTCCCGCCCCACCTCTCTCACCCCTCCTGCCTCGCTCCACCCCGCCCCTCCCCGCCAAACCTCTCCGCTCCGCTCTGCCCGCCTCAATCCGCCCCGCCTCAACTCGCTCCCCCCGCCCCTCTCCGCCTCGCCATGACTCGCCTCTTCCTGCCCCGCCTCTCCTCACACCTCCGCCTCGCTCCGCCCCGCCAAGTCCCTCCTTGCCGTCCCCCGCCCCACCCCTCCTCCGCTCCTCCCGCCCCGCCCCGTCTCTCTCCTTCCGCTCTTCCAGCCCCGCCTTTCTCGCCCCGCCCAGCTCCGCCTCTGCCCATCCCGACATGACTCGCCTCTCCGCGCTCCGTCTCTCCTCACCCCACCCGCCTCGCTCCACCACACCTCTCCCCGCCAAGCCCCTTTTCCATCCGCTGCCCCGCCTCTACTCGCTCCGCCCCGCCTTTCCTCGCCCGCCTCTCCCGGTCCCGTCATGCGTCTCCCCCCCCCTCCCTTCCCTTCACCCCGCCCCACCTCTCCTCTCCCACCTCACCCCATTTCGCCTCTCTTCGCCCTGTCTTCCCCGCCTCTCCCCGCCCCGCTTTGCCTGGATTCGCGGCCGCTCGCTACGGTGGAGATCGTGAAACTGCGCGTGAGAATACAAAAGATGCCGAAAATCTCAGTTTCATGAATAAGAAGAGTAATTTTCTTATGCTAGAAAAATCTAATTCTAAATCCAAATTTCCAAATCCTCTTTCTCGTGCTGCTGCCCAAACCTTTCTGTAAATATCAAATTCTCCCGAGAGTGGCATGTCATTAATTGTTAGTTTCTGTTTGACAACCACAAATTGTTCATTAAAAAGGGAAAGGTGGAGATATGCAACTTTATTTCCTCCGGCGGGAAAAATAATTAATTGACAAAGAGTGGTTTAATTTCATTAGAGAAATCCTCTATCTAACCAGTGCCCAATCTTTGTGATAGTGCGGATCACCGGTTGTTTAAAATACTTATATTTAAAAAGTTTTGAGGCCCATAAATTAAATATATAAGTAAAAAATACCCACCTACATACACATACCCCTCCCCGAATTAGTCAAAATAGTTATAGTTTTTACGTAATTTGTTAGTGTTGGTTTTCTAAAAATACCTGGAGATGATTTTCCAAACAATTATCGTATCAAATTTGTGAAGATACTAGTAACATAAGTAGCTGTACTTTTCAAATTATTCGTGGTATTTTTATTAAACCCAATTCTAACGATGAAGATCTAGTCCCTGATGTATATACAAACGATAAGTAAAATTTTCTAGGAGTAATGTTTGTCATGCGTTTTGAAATTTCGTAATTACCGCAGGTTTATAACAAATGTTTAACTTCTGAACATGTTACATTGCTCAGATGATTTTTTAATCATTTCTTTTATTTTCTGCCTTTTATACGAACAATATGAAAGGCGTTTTTGATAATAAATTTAGTTTTACCTGTTACGAACGTCTTCATTTCTTACACTTAGTATCTTAAATTTATAATTCTTCTGAATTTCTTATTAGCAAAAAAATGCAAACGTGATGCAAAACTAAATATTAATCTCTACAGTTTCGCGTTAATTTTCCTATTAACGAATATATTTTCAGAACCATTAATTCCGAATAAAATTCTGTTTGCTATTACCTCACGATTTTCCCTCGATGAACTCACTGGTTAAAAATTCATTTTTATTCATAATTGCTAAAATAAGGAAGGAAAACTTATGAGTTATTCATGTCGACTTTCAGTGCCGAGAGCTTTCTTTTTCTCTTATTTCCTGCTCCATATACAGTAGTGACACTGTGTTTGTGTTTTGTAGTTGTTTCTTTTTAAACACAGAACTAACAGACAACATTTCCGTCTATTACATTGTTCTTTTTTTCATCGTTGAGTACGTTCTGTTTTATGCCGTATGTGTGTTGAAATTGTGGGATATAACACACTCTAACTTCTACTTTACGAATTGTATTAAAACGTCGAATGTTAATTTCATATTTCCATCATCACTATTTCATGGAATTTGGTTTAAGATACGGTTCCTGGAAAGAACTGGCGAGTATCATCCGGCCCCTCTTTACCTCGCGAACGAATTGTTTACTGAGGAAATACGTCGTTTTATATCTATCTTCGTAGAGATAGAAGTCGCCGGGAAGCACGACTCAGAACAACTGAGTCGCTGACTACGCACACTTGAGCTCGCTAAAGGACAAAATTGGCCGTTTCTCCGATCAACACCAGGCGAATGCCGGAGCAATACCCTAAAAAACGGGCCACGGACCGCGAGCGATCTGTCCTTTCTCTTCCTTGTCCTATCCTTTCCCGTTACACACCTACTTACACTATCATGCACTACACTACCACACATTCCGGGAGACCGGTCGGGAGCTGAGAGCTTGTCCCGACTGGGGCGGTGCCCCGCTGGTGGGAGAGTCCTGGTGAGGGGGAAACCCCGCTAGCCGACGGTAGGTCGGCGCCGGATCTCGCCATCCAGCGGGAGAAGATCACCGCCATCTCCCGAGAGAGAAAAACATGCACTACACTTACGGGACTAATGACCAACGCAGTTGACGCGCCCGGAAACACGAAAAAATCAAATCAAATCAACCGGAATCCCTAACAACCAACCTACCAACCCGCCAGCGCCTCCTTCACCCAGCCTCACTCCACCGTCTGCCTTCCCTCCCCCCCCCGGCTGGGGCGCTGATGAGCTATTATCCGCGAGCAAGAATTTGCCTTCCGCCTCATTTTCTATCGAGGGCGCTGATACTGCGCTCTAATCCGTTTACGCTTATATTTAGCGCCACGAATTACCGCGCGCGGCGCGACGAGACGCGACGCGACAGCTTGCCTCCGCCGCCGCTGGGGGGGGGGGGGGAAGGAAGCCAAGGAAGACGCAATTTGCAGACGGTGAACTCCCCGCGCCCGACGGCAGCGCCCCGCTGCGGTGCGGCGGCGACGCGTCGAACCGGAACGAGCCACGTTGACAGTTGCCTTTCCACTGAGTTGAGCGCAGCATTGGTTGCTTGGTAGGTTGGTTAGTGATTCCCGGCGCGTCAGCAGCATACGCCATTAGTCCCGTAAGTGTAGTGCATTTTTCGCGGGAGATGGCGCTGATCTTCCCCGCTGGATGGCGAGATCCAGCACCGACCTACCGTCGGCTAGTGGGGTTTCCCCCTAACCAGGACTCTCCCACCAGCCGAGATAAGCTCTAAGCTCCTGAACGGCCTCCCGGAATATGTGGTAGTGTAGTGCATGTTAGTGTCAGTGTGTGTGTAATGAGAGAGGATAGGACAAGGAAGAGAAAGGACAGATCGCGCGCCGTCCGAGGCCCGTTTGGTAGGGTACTGCTCCGGCATTCGCCTGGTGTTGATCGGAGAAACCACGGAAAACTAGCGATTAGAGCAGCTGGCCGCTAGAATTCTCCTCCAGACAGCGACTGAATTCGATCTAGCTGAAAAGCTAGTGTCGAAAATCCTGCCGCCGTCGGGAGTGGGAACCTATGACCTCCCGGTCAGAGGCACTGCAATGACATCAGTTGATGCACTGAGCTACCGCTCCCGATGAAGCTTCGGTGGTATAGCGGTTAGTGCGTCGGGCTGTTATACTGCAGGTTCGTGGTTTGAAACTCGTTCGAATCAAACCCAGACCGTGGAGTTTAAAGGGTGAAAAAATCCTTTGTACGCATTCCGTCGGAGGGGAAGAAAAACTTCCTGTCCCGTGTTGTAGATTTACTGCATGTATAAGACCCTCAAGCCGAAACGAAGCCTCTAAAGAAAATTCAAATCGCCTCTTTCATGTCCCGGGTGATATCTCCTCTCTCTGCCAGATGGCGAAAGGGTGAAAGAGTGGCGGTGCTGGCAAAACGGAAGTTAGGTGGTCAACAAGCGGAAGAGCATGCCTGTTGGACTGAACCCTAGCCACGAAAAATGAGGCATCATTGAATTGAATTGATCTGATTCCGGGCGTGTCAACGTTTGAGGCCATTACTCTCCTAAGCGTAGTGCATGTAATTTCTCGAGAGGTGGTGTTCCTCACTCGAGGGATTGGGCGACGACTCTCAGGTTGAGTCGCGCGTTGTCCCCTAACCAGGACACGCTCACGACTGGTCTACCGACATGAATAAGCAGTGGAGAGAGGGCAAGGATGACAAGGAAATCTGCCGTAAGGTCCTTTTCCTTCGATCCCGGACATGGTTTGAACGCTTCGGTTAATATTCTGTCTGTACAATTTGGTTCCATACATTGTGTTTCCAAAAGCATACTACTCGTAACATAACAAAGTGTTTTTCCAGGTAAAGCTGTGCGTGCTGTAGAGACTTGACGAGTGGCCGAGACTCAGAGAAGTTCCTTAAGCGACCTCTTTCTGCGGACTCGTCCATGCGTAGCTAATGTAGGCACGCGCCGTCATCCGGAACCGCTTCATTCGCCCTCGAGGAGGAAGTGCACGCCGTGACGCGCTCCGCAATGGCCGTCGCTGCACCTGGAGGCACTCGGCGGACCGGCGCGCGTCATCGGCGCTGTCAATTTGCTTTAACGACTCGATTCGCTCCTCTCCAGCGCGCTCCGCCCGTCTTCTCCCTCCCGCACCCGCCCGTTCCTTCGCGCTCCCTCTGTCTGCATCGCTGTCCCTCTCACGCCCTTCGGCTCCCTGCAACTGTTTAGTTACATCGCTCCTATCTCACCCGTTGCCGTCGTCTCTCTCTCTCTCTCTCTCTCTCTCTCTCTGTCTATCTGTTATCTCTCTCTATCATTATCTATCTCTATATCTCTCTCTCTTTCTTTCTTTCTCTCTCTCGACCTCTCAACAGTCTTCCCGCGTTGCATTCTACGCGTTGAACGTTTTACCGGTCGCGGTCTCTTTTCGTTTTACTACTGGGGATCTGTCTATTCTGAAAGGATTTTATGGCTTTGAAATGAACATTATGTTGGGAGAATTATGCACCGGTGTTCAAGCGGCAAAGATGCGGTTTTCATATTGAATGTAGGAAATGTATTTAATGTAATGAAGAGTTATTAGAAAATGTCTGAGCTAGATAATCAAGGAAAGAAACGTTTGGGATCAAACAAAACTTCATGTAAACCCAACGGCGATAAATGCACCTACGTAATTCTGGTAGGATTAGATCAAATTCGTCATTACTGTTGTCTCTGCAGTGACTCTGGCCGGAGATCCTAGGGCTCGAGTCTCGATAGTGACAGACTTTTGGACATTACCTACATAGTTTGAGCGAATTCAACCTCTGTCTGGAGGAGAATTCTCGCCGCCGGCTGCTCTAATCGGAAGTTTTCCGTGGTTTCTCCGATCAGAAGAATGTCTGAGCAGTACCCTAACAGACGGGACAATAGCTGAACGTGATATTTCTTTCCTCTTCGTTGAACTATCCTCTCCCCTTGCTCATATACGGACACACACTACACTACCACACGTGTCGGGACTCAGGTTGGGAGCTAAGAACTTGCCCCGACTCAGTGGTGCCCCGCTGGGGGAGAAGTCTAGGGAGGCAATTCTCCCGCAAGCTGACATGTATTTCGGCTCCGGATCTCACACTCCAGCAAGGAACGAACACTGCGACCTCCCAAGATAAAACATTAACTACACCTCCCGAAAATGACCATACTATTTGGCGTTCCTGGAAACATGAATCAACTTTCAAACAACAATCAACTTTCAGAATCATTAGTAACAGTAGAATTTAGCACTTTAAATTTTTTAAATCGCATTTTAAAAACAACATATAACATTTTATAGCATTTTAAAAGTAAGATTTAGCACTTCGTAGCATTTGTCGAGAAAATTATTAATAAGGGAGGACTTTTTGAGTTAAAAAATTTTTTGATGCTTTTTAAATTTTCTCGTTAGAGCTATTAAATAAGGGAAACTTATTTAATATTTCGTCATTTGAAAACTTCAACAATTAAAAAAACGTAAGATGTAATGCGTGGGCCGTAGGCATAGGGCTTTTCTCTTCTTCCCGTGACTTCCCCTTCTCCATATAGCAAACAGAGAAAGCTGAGACCCGTTGAGATGACTCAGAGCGCTCAGGCATTCAGGATCACTTTTTAAAATTACTTTTATTATTTTTTCTTTGTTTCGCCAGTTAAATCTTAAATATAAATTAAAAAAATACGCGCACTCTCGAATTAAATGTTTTCAAACATCGACGTGTTGTTGTCTATGCTGCATCCCTAGTTAGAAAGTGAACACGAAGGAAACCATACAATGCAATTTAACAATTATTTCGCAGATTCAAGACCATAACGCCCTTTGCAGGTGATTCCGCATTTTGCGATTGATCTCGCATTTTATCGCAGATTGAAAACCTATAGAAATATAAACTGCACTAACTATCAAACATACAATTACTAATTAATCTACCGCTTGGTAACATTTCGCATTTTTAGCAGTTGCTAAAATCATCCATCTGTAGTAATGATTAAGGCATCTATACACAATCATATGTGAAAAAAATTTAAATCCATTGCTTTCTATGTGACATTCAAAACGTATTTTATTCCCGTATGCACTTTTTTCCAGAAGTGCCGAGTGTTGGATAAACACAACACGATAATTGCAATCGGCAATCCCAATATACCCACTCCCAAGTGCATATTTATTCACGTTCGATATCTACACTCGCTGGGGCAGCCGATCAACTGTACATGAAAACTTCGCTGCTGAAAGTTCAAGGAATTTCAACTGACATCGGATGGATTGAATGGAGTATATTTATTTGCATGTGAACCTTTGACACTTCTTCTTCTACCAACAAGGATTAGGATTCAATCTGTTCCGGTGTCCACTTTTTCTTTGGCCTTCCCTTCTTCCTTGTGGAATATATGAAGAGCTAAAGCCTCCAATCTCTCATTTGGCATTCTTTCCAAATGTTAACAGCATTTCTTCTTTATTTGTAGATATTTTCTCTAACACAGATGTGACATTTCACTTTTTCCGTTACCCACGTTCCTTATTTTATCTGGAAAGGTGTATCCTAAAGTACTTTATAAGAATTTCATTCTGTCATCCGAATTCTTGTTTTATCTCTTTTCAAGATTACTTTTGATCCTTTTCCATACAAAAGTACAGGAACAGCAATTGCATTAAAAAACTTGATTTAGGTATCTTTAAGTGTTTTATTTTTAAACTCCTGTGAATGTTTCCACATATACTTCTGAACTTATTTAATTTATTTTCTATATCCTTATATTGTCCATACGTGACATAGCATCCTTAGTACCTAAAATTCTTCAACTGTTTCACTATTTTGTTCTCAATAACATTGTTCGTTCTCACTGGGAATTTTACTTTAAAGGCCATTGTTTTTGTTTTGTTGGTCAAAATTTTAAAAATATATATTTATGCAATATTATTTGAAGTATCCATCACGTGTTGTATCTTTTCTTCGCTGTCTTGCTAGATAACTTGGTCATCACCCTTGTGTAAGGAGTTAAAATAAGTATATTTCCCTAGACGAATTTCTATCTCCCTGTGATTTCCATGAACACGTCATCCACACATATATTACATTAAGAACTTTTGGTGAGAGGCTGCAACCTTGTCTCGCTCCTTTGTTTATAGGAATATCCTTCGTTAACTTGCCATTTGTATCTATGCACACCGTGGTTCTCGTGTACAGGCATGCAATAACTCGTATTAGGTTATTTGGATATCCCTCTTTTTTTTTAATTCTCTAAAGTAGTATTCTGTTCACATTATCAAAATCCTACTCTAGATCCACAAATGCTATATGTGTTTCGCAATTGTACTCCTTTCTTCCTTCAATTATTATTTGTATTGTGATTAGGGCATCTGTACAAGCTTTCTTACTTAAATCCCTTATTGTATATCGAGTGATGTGTCATATTATGCCTATTATCTCCAGTACATCGTCTGTGTTTGATTTTCAAATTATTTAAGTTCATATATTGCGAGTCCAATCAATCGCATTTTGAGAAAGAATAAAAATATGCGATCAATAAGACCACTAATCCGCTTAGAGATGTAGATGAAAGTGGCAGTAAGTATGTAGAAACGTCAGGTGCTTTTCTCTGATTACGGGCCCATTACACGTTTTTCACTGATTACTCTTTAACCCATAGAATTAGTCTATGGCTGCAGATACCATTACTACTTAAATGAATATTCTTTCACATATTTCCTAGAAATACTAGTGACCTCAAATAAAATTATAATAATTTATTTTGTTTTAAAAAAATTAATGACAATGTATGATGTTAAGGAATTAGTACCTAACTAACAAACTTTAAACTCTATCGGATTATATCATGTCAAAAGTAGGTTCGTACTGTACTAAGGGTTTTGCGTGGTAAATTTGTTATATAGTTGGTTTATTACGAGTATGTTTTGAGAAAAGCTCCCTACTTACCTTCTCTAGTTATTGTTTACATTTCGAAATGATGATAATGTATAGGGGGCGAATTCTGATGACCTAAAACCGCCAAAAATGATCAATAAAATGTTCTTGAAATGCTTTAAAAGTGCCCTAAAACCAAAGAAAAATGACGTAAACAGTCTTATCAAAACCTGATCCGATGAACAGCTCAAGCTGTTGGATGATGTACATGTGTTACTGATGTAATCGAGGCGTCTTCCGTTCGTTCCAGTGAACTCAGTTTGCATACTTTTGGTTTGGGGTGTTCTTTACCAAGGAATATCTGTCTTTTGTTATTCCGAAATCGGCCGAACTGGCAATAGCGCTGATATACGTCACAATAATTACATACTCACATCGGATGTCAAAAAAATTTCTAAGCGAACAAATCGAACAGGCTACTGAGTAATTCAGTGAAGAACATAGGTTGCATCTCGAAAAATATTATTTGAAGCAAGTACCATTACAAAGTCATTAAATAAGCAAAAATGCATTAAAACTGAAGGAAAAGCTAAGAAATTTACTCCTCATTTCCTTTGATTTATTACTCAAAATCGACAAAAAATTCAAAATAATGACCTATAAAAAATTACCTATATTTCCTTTTGTCATAACATAAAGTGAATTTCTATACTAAACGACATTGCTCTAAAGTGAAAAGAAAAAAATGACATTGCATAAAATCTTCCCCTAGTAATGTCCATTTTAGCTTTCGTCTTGTGAACATCTTTGAGAAAAGCTGAATGCAGTGTTTGCATGCGTTGGTGAATGTGGGTTTTTTTGCGAAGTCTATCTGAACTAATAATTCATTGTGGCTTTTAAAATAGGCAAAGTTACTTTTGCTCTTTCTAACTTAGGAAACAATATTATCTTTCAGAGAATGTTTTTAAAAGCTTTTTAGTTCGATTAAGTTAACTTTAAGAATTAATTTTTAACTGGAAGTTCGGTGGATGTTTAAGTTTACGTCCTGTGACGACTGAAAATTATAAATTTAGAAGTAGAAGGTCGCAACTTCAACAAAAGACTGAAACACTACATTAGTATATTATTTAAATATTTTCTTTGTAGTTTTGTGCTGTTATACACGAAAAAGTTCTCCTGAAATCTAAGTTATAAAAAACGCGTTAATCATGTTTGTGTTTGAAATTAATACTAATAAGCCTTAAGTTACCCGTCTAAAGAGTATTTTTTTCTGTTGTTCATGTGGTATTATACATTTTGGTTACCCAAATCTTACATAGTATCTGAGAATTGATAGAAGATATATGAAGAAGCAAATGTAGGGCATCTGAATTATTAATTATCGAACAGTTATTGAATATTTTAATGAATAGGGTGAATAACCAATGACCGAGAAACAATGCAATTTGGAAGGAAAGAGACATGCAGGTATGCATTGAAAAATGCGCAGCACAATCTCGTTTTTGAAACACTGAAGAATGATTGAGATCGAGAATTTGAAACATAGCTTGTTACTAAACAAAATTTAATTTCTTAGGAAAGTCCGTATTTTACGATGTTCGAGATATATTTGCCCAAGGTACCATGCACTGACTGTTACATATACGGGTGTCTCAGGATAAATATTATTAACCTATAGGTTGTGTAGAAGTGTCGACGATGGTAACCTTTTATCAGTGATAATTGGATGGGAACTAACTGTTATGGCAGTGTTATATATGTGACATTGTCGTCGAATTGGTACGCACTCAACACGCATTGGTGTTTGACGAAAACTTAACACGAACCCCGTTCAACTCGGTTAGGACGTGAACTGCCAAATACCATTGTGTGACGGGTTGCCTACGAACCAGGCATAACAGTCACGTGTTCGCGTTCGTTATGACAAAAATTTTCCACCATTTGTTAAATGGCAAAATGTAATTATCTTTGACCCGCCTGCATGCCCTAGAAGTTTGTAACATTTATTCTGAATCAATGCGTGCCCTCCAGAAACTGAACAATAAAGAACCTGAATTCTCTTAATTTTTATTCTCACCTATATGCATATCAGGTAGATTGTAGATCAATATTCTCCCTTAAATCATGTTCACATCTTTCTTTTTTTTCTTTCTTTTCCACTGAGACCCACTTAGTTCCACCATAGGCCGAGAGGTTTCCTCGATCGATTTCCCAAGGCAGGAACAGCTCCTCCCCTCCCCTTCCTCTCCCTCCTCCTCCTCCGCCTCCATTTCCCCTCCCCTCCCTTAACGCTGCTCTCAGCTCCTTTCCCCGCCCCTCCCTCGCTCCCTTGCTTTCTTTGGCGAAGTCGGCCTGGGGGCGGGGCGGCGGAGACGCATCCTGCTGACATCACGCCGGGTGCCATCCTGCTCGCAGCCGACGATGCATCGACTTGCCCCAGCAACGCCGGGAATAACGAGAGTTAGGGTCACATGATATAAATAATGCGAAGAAATAAAAGAGGTCATCTTAATAATGTTAATATGCATAAATAATGCTAATATATGTTTATATGTATATATGTTTTTATAATAATATATGGGATATAGTAAATTAATAGTATATACAATAGTATATATAATAATAATAATATTAATATACGTATATATGAATGTAATCTATAATAATGTTAATATGCATAAATAATGTTACAAATATTATGACGTGTTGCCGTGAATTCAGTCTCCATTTGTGATATTTCAATTTATTTTAGATGGACCGCGCTCATTCTGGGAGCTCTACATATCCTTACCATGAGATCACGTAAACGCCTTTAGCTTTCTTTGTAGTATAATAAATGGAGTGATGAAGCACATATCAAAGAGACATTGTGAAAAATTCGACCCTAATATGAACAGCTTACTGTGATAGTTCTTATTTTTCCATTTAACGAATTACATTTATGGGGAGAAAAAAAATTCATTTATTTTTTATAGGGGCTGATGATTATACGGTATACCCCGTAGATTTGAAATATGGCAACTTACTGATTTATTAAATTTAAACTATTCCAATTTCAAAATAAAAAAGAAACATTTATTTACAACGATAACAACAACAGAAACTTTATTCAACAATTTGTAGCTAAAGAACACAACATGTAATCTCCTTTCAGTACATTCATAATCCGTTTATACTTCAAGACGTATACCGCTCGTCTGTACTCCAAGACGTCAAACTTCCGTCAGTACTCCGAGACGTCTAACTTTCTTCTGCACTTTAACACGTACAACCTTTCTTCTATATTTCAAGACGTCAAACCTTCGTCTGTACTCCCAGAATTTTAGCTTTGTTTTGTACTCGAACTCGTATATCTTTCGTCTACCTTTTCAAGACGTCAACTTTTGTCCGTACTCCGAAACGTCTGCCTCTATTCAAGTTGTAGCTTTTCGTTCTTCTGTGTACCTTGTCCGTCTCCATAGTATCCAATCTGTGTTTTCGTCCCAAGTATGCCATGCATATCAACGTCTTCTCGATGTCAAGTATATACTGAATCTACTTATCCTTACCAAAAGGTTAAGTTACTATATGGTTAAATACCCTTTTAATATACCTTTCTTTGTAAGGGAATAAATCGATTAATGTGGCTTATGAGCCACGGTGATCAATGCGACTCGAATATTAACAGCTTTCAGAGTTTAAAAAACAATAAACAGTTGAAAATCCATACAATTTTCACCAACCATTAGGCGCTGTTTCAGTAGTAGACAAGTGTTTCTACCGTTCTTAACGAAGCCCAACCCAGAGAGAGGGACATTGTAAGTGACGAAATAATGAGTTCAAGTGTTGTCTAGACAATCATAGTTACTGAGTACGGAATACGGAAGGAAAATATAATTCATTGAAAGAGAAAGTTAAACATCTTTCAATACTAGAAGCTATAGTTTCGACGTATAATAATGAAGTAGTTAATACGTGTAGGTTGTGAATCTCCTACCATGATTCTATTATTTTAAAGTCCTGAATAGTGTGTGAAAGAAATTGTATGGAAGTGCTTTTCATTACAATAATCATAATGATTGGTACTCTTTTTGGAAGAATCATTCGATACTGTTGCCACCTGGGTCTTGGAAATGGCTTGAACTGTATATAATAGATAATATCAAGAGAATCTTATTTCCAAAGATCTCAGAAATGTTTTATTATTATTATTATTATTATTATTATTATTATTATTTAGGAAATATATGTTTCTGCACTTATTCAATTTCAAACTGAAATGTAACCTGATGAACGAACGTTATTAATATGTTATTTTCACTGAAAATATTATGATAATTTTGAGCTATCAAAAGGTATGTAGATGGCACTATGAGTGAAGATATTTGAAAACAGCATGGTGGCGTCATATTTACCTTTCCAGGAATATCCTATATTTACAAAAAAGTAAAGAATATTATTATTAATTAATTAATTATTTCTAGAGAATACACGGTACATATAACACAGTACATTCTAATTACACATTATAGTACAAAACGTTAATTGTGGTTATTTAATAATAAATTCTAGTTCCGAATTTTCTGTACATTTTATTGAAATACATTATACAATTTCAGTAAAATTTCTAGATTCTTCGCATTTCATAGACCTGTACTTCTTTCTGCTGAATGATGTATTCTGATACAAACCGCAACGTGGATTTCATTTTCTTCCCGTTGCTCATTACAGCCACGCCGCTTGTAGCCAACTGCATCCGCAGCGCAACTAAACAACGTTGGAATATTACCTCCTTTGAAGCGAAGAGCAGCGCTGCGTGGGGAATTGAGGCGCAGATAAGCAAATGGCGCGCCGAGTAGACGCAGCGAGCGCCCGCGGCCACCGCCATCTTGCTTTTGAAAGCGACTTTTGTGGCTGGCCGCTGAATGCAGGTTCTGTTGGTTAGCCCCGAGACGTCGCCGGCCGCGGAGGTGCGTGCGGCCATGAATGGACAACCGCGTGCGCGGCCGCGCTCCTCGGCGGAGCAGCGCCGCGACACGCCCCACAGTGCGCACTGACACGAACACCGTCACTTGGATTTAATATGCGCTAGACCGTACTAGAATAGTTGGAATGCATGTTTTCTTTACTTGACAGTCCTAAAAATGTAATAATAATAATAATAATAATAATAATAATAATAATAATAATAATAATAATAATAATAATAATAATAATAGTAATTGGTTGGTTGGTTAGTGATTGCGGGCGCGTCAACAGCGTTGTTCATTATTCCCGTAAGTAGTGCATGTTTTCCCCCTCGGGAGATGGCGGTTATCTTCCCCCGCAGGATGGCGAGATCCGGCGCTGACCTACCGTCGGTTAGCGGGGTTTCCCCCCTAACCAGGACTCTCCCAACAGCGGGGCACCGCCCTACTCGGGACAAGCTCTAAGCTCCGGACCGGTCTCCCGGAATATGTGGTAGTGTAGTGCATGTTTAAGGGGAGAGAATAGGACAAGGAAGAGGAAGGCAATATCTCGCGCGGTCCGTGGCCAGATTGTTAGGGTACTGCTCCGGCATTCGCCTGGTGCCTGGATCAGAGCAGCCGGCCGCTAGAATTCTCGTCCAGACAGCGGCTGAATTCGACCTAGCTGAAAAGTTAGTGTCGAAAATCCTGTCACTGTCAGGACTCGATCCTAGAACCTCCCGGTCAGAGACACTGCAGTGACATCAGTTGATGCACTGAGTATGAATAATTTGATGGGTCGGTTATTTTGAAGATATGATTGATGATTAACCAACCAGTGTAATAAGGATCAGGGAAAACAAGAGAACCACAAATAAATCTGCAACTCCGCTGTGTCCATTACAAACTCCCCCGGGATTTGAACCCCGATCCAAGCCGCCAAACGCGAGTGATCTGCCTGCAGCTGAATAAACGCCCTGAGACTCGGAGATCCTTCGAGTCTCGCCTTGGAATTTCAATTTCTACTTGAAGAATCGAAATATAAAATCTCGGTTTTCATCGCGTCCTGACCCAAGAAGAACCTGCCTAAGAAGGAATGGTCTGTCTAATAAGATTGGAAGATGTTGTTGCGTTACTTTGGTGTAACCTAATATTGCTGAATAACACGTATGACGCCACCAGAAGCCTACCTTCCACCTCAATGTACGGGGAATGCTGTTAAAGGTTGTAAATGAAATAACGTGTAATTTATTTGGTGATTGAATTAATACTTTTATATAGATCATTTCTCATCAGTTAAGACTCGTTAGTTAGCCTCCACAATTACGAAATCACATTCCTGATGATTTATAGAAGTTGCTCAGCAAGTTTCTTTCCTTACAGACCTTCATTATCAAAATCATAGAATAAGGAAATTTATCTTGTACCGCCAAAAACTCAAATATATTACCCGTGTGCTGAAAATTGCATGAAACACGTTTGAAAACAAATAGGGGCTCTACACCCAAAGCTGTTCGCTGTGAACCGCTCTCTACATATTCAAGCACAACCGCGCTGGCTTATGTGAACCTCCACGGTACTTGCTGTGTTTGTGAAGATTTGCAAGTCAAATGAGGATTGGAGGGTTCAGATGACCGCCCTTACATCGTGTTCTACGCCAGAGGAAGGGCAAGGAAGGGCGGTCCGGCCCCTCGACGCTCGTTTCCCATTTGGTGAGCGCCACTTCCCTCCCGGCAGTTGGGGAAACAGTGAAAATCGCGGAGCGAATGTCTAGCCTCTGACTGTGACTGTTGAAAATCATCTGACATATCCTCTGGCGTAATGTTTACAATTCACCTCGACAGATGAAAATATATAGAATAGAATAGAGTATTTATTTTGCTACTTAGGAATACATGGAATACTTCCGGTCGTAGCGTTTTCTGAGCAATTACTACAAATACACAAAACAAACATCAAACAACATTAAAATATTTACATGTTACTAAATAAAATTTTACACAATTAATGTATTAACCCTGTTTATTTAGTCTAATTTTAATATTGTTGACGTTCTGAGGAAAAGTCTCTTAATAATTAAGAAATATGACATCTTAACGAACATTGAAAAAATAATAAATCACTCCAGAACATTACATTTCTATAGTTCAAATCTTTTTTGGTGACAAGTTTATTATTTCTGCTCGCCCTTTTATCGTGCCTCATAATTTTTATTGAGTTCTTACCTTTTTAGCGCATGTTGCAATGAAAAGTATGTGTATTATAGTTGTCTTCATAACCTGCATTCAGTTTCCAAATGAAATGAGGCATTTCGTTTTCAATAACTCGGATTTCACTGCCGCCCAGAAACGTGAGGAAAGAGAAAAATGAAAAAAAGAAAAAAGAAAGATAAAAATTTATTATCGAAAACTTGATAGAAATAAATGAATGTAACACATTCCACAGCGACCAAAGATTCAGTTCCTAAAGCCAGTAATTGACTTGATTTTTGGAGGCCATGAGTAATTCCATTTCTGCGAGGGTTTCTGGATGTCACCAGGAAATATTAAGTTGAGATCACTGAGCTCTTCGATTAATATCAGTGTTAAATTAATAATTGATTATTAAACCGAGCAACCAAACGTGTGACCTGCTGTTCACTATGACATCACGTGTACTGGATCACAATGACGATCGATTTCTGTGACTGACGGTCTCTAAGAAGTGTGTTACTATTATATTCTAATCGAACCATGCTGGGTAATGATACTGATGAGACAACGCCAAAAATTCCATTGGAAATGGGAACGAAAATGTAAATGAGATGCCTATCAGCATTGACGAGTTTTGAAGTACTTGTATTCTTATTCTTCTTGTCCATCTTCTCACCCGCTGGATATCTACAGAACTCCAATTTCCAAAGCGATGCATTTGAGAAGTTTGAAGTTATATAACAGGAAAAGCAGCCAAACAAAAAACGGGCTGCCAGTGACGTAGTGGTCAGACTGCGCCCCTTCCACCACTAGCGCTTGGGTTCGATCCCAGCCGGTTCCAGTGGAAGTTGTGGTGGACAAAGCAGGTTCCCGGTAGGGTTTCTCAGGGAACTTTAGTTTCCCCTGCCACTATGCATTCCACCTATGTGCTCCATGAAACCACATCCCGTCATTAACCATCACTCTGCAAAGGATCGAAGGACCGCGAGGGCCATAACCGAGTAATGAGGTGAAAAGGGCCGTGGGCCTCTAGAGAGACCCGCCCTTGCGAACGAGAGACAACGGCGAAGGAATGCAGGGACGAGCCCTTCCAACTTCCCAGTTACGGGCGAGGGGAAGTGGCCGGAATGCCAGGGGGAACAAAGTACAGCTTCGTTGGAGCTGGCTTCTGAGGGCTGAAACACTTTACTTGGATTGATAATATAGCACGAATAAGTATTGGAATTTTCCTGAATGAGTCTCCTAACGGTTAATGTTTTTCCTTAACATTACCTTGAACCGTGATATTATTTATTTTTATCATTATTTGTGAGATATGAGGCTATTTGCCAATCGCACTTTCCTACTTTTGTTACATCGTGTCGTGAAAATTGTAAAAGAATATACCATATAGACCCATTCAATTTTTTTACTCATTGCATTTTTTGCGTACATTAATCCTAGGAGGTATACTAAGATTTTAAAAGAACTTCGAGAAAAACTCGATTGATTAAAAGTATTTGCCCACTGTTCTGAATGAAGAATTTGTAACGCACAAATGATTGTATATAAAACTTAATATTTATTGTCGTTTTTACTTTCTCGTAGACATACGTACGGAGAAATATTCGGAGTAAGTAATATACGTAGTATAGAAAAAGTTATGTAATGCTGCCGAAAATCGATTTCGAGATTTAAACGGAAAAACACGTTTTGGGGTCCCCTGATACCCATGATACCAAAAAAGGGTTTTTATTGTAAATGTTTGTACGTCCGTATGTCTGTCCGTCCGTCTGTGAACACTACCAGCGCCTAAACCATGCGTACGATATTTTCGAAATTGAAGAAACCCCTGTCCATCTGGCTCTAGTTGAAGCTTTGAGAGTTTGAAAGACATTCTTAAAAATTTGGGGATACTTTCCATGAAGACCCCCAGACATTTTCAAAATGTTCTCAAAAGCGGTTCCAAAATTTTTCTTTGAATTTCTTACAAGACTAAAGTACACCTATACAGGTGGCATAGGTCCAATTTTCGCGGTTAACTCCGAATTTTCGAAAATTGTAAAAGTTGTGTAGTGAGCGTAAGTATACGTACAATGTTAAGGATAAATGAAGGGAAACGACGAGGAAGGAAACATTGCGCGCGGTTCATAACCTCTTTGTAGAGTACTGCTCTGGTACTTCCCTGGTGCTGGTCAGAGAAAAGTGGGAAAGCTTCTGAAATCAGAACAGCTGATCTCTATGATCTTCCTCCGGACAATGGCTGAATGCCGCCTAAGTTTGTGCGAAAAATCTGGGAGCGGTAGCTCAGTGCATCAACGGATGTCGCTGCAGCGCCTCTGACCGAGAGGTCATAGGTTACACTCCCAACGGCGGCAGGATTTTCGACACTAGCTTTTCAGTTAGGTCGAATTAAGTAGCTGTCTGAAGGAGAATTATAGCGGCCGGCTGCTCTGATCGGTAGTTTTCCTGGTCAGGGGGAAATCCCGCTAGCCGACGGTAGGTCGGCGCCGGATCTCGCCATCCAGCGGGGGAAGATCACCGTCATCTCCCGTCGAAAAACATGCACTATACTAACGGGACTATTGACCTGTGCTGTTGACGGGCCCAGAATCACTAACCATCCAAATTGTGCTGAGAATCTGCATCTTTTATCGGGTCTCCACCCGCAACGTGCTGCCTGTCGGTGAGCGCCGTCGCGGAGCCGCCGCAGCTGCGAGCGCCCGTGCGTGGGCGGGGCCTCCCGAGGGGCGCGGTTCGATGCCCGGCGCCCGCGCGCCTGGGCGGATGCGCTCCTGTTACGCGGCCTAATGGCATTACAACACGCCACGTTCTCGGAAGGCGACCGCTGCGCATGCCGCCCAACGCGACTAGTGATGCCACATTTTACCAAAGCATCGATGTATCGATACATCGCTAGAGGGTTTTCGATGTCGATGAAAACATCGACAAAAAACATCGATGTATCAATACATCTAAGGGTTTTTCGATGTCGATGAAAACATCCACAAAGAAACATGGATTCATCGATGTATAATATTGAGTGCAGTGAGTCTGATTCACGTCCTGTCAAAGCGTCTGAGAGCTATTTCTTACACTTCTATCGATTCAGGCAATGACAAGCCTACCGATAACATACACTCTTAACGCGAGCAGCCCTTATTATAGATTCATTCTATAAAGCGGGAGGTGTAAAAATGGCCTAATGTCATCGGCCACGTTACGAAAACCCAAGTATACGTGATGTATAGGGAACGGATTTTCATGTAATTTTTAGAGGGACAAGATACCTGCATTCATTAATATTTTTTAGACTTAACACGAAATTCTGAACGAATTAGAACCAGTTTTATTTTACATATTTTGATATAATTACATATTTTATCTATTACTACATATTTCATTACACTTTAATTTATTTATAAGTCGAAAATGAACATTTCACATGCGAGTTCGGAATATATGTTACTTCAAAACTAAGTTTGTTAGTGAAATACTTCGAAAACCACGCAATGTGCTTGTATTAACGACGTCTCTTCGCTATTAATTGTCAAATTCACTCCCCTTCCATCCTGTTTCTTGAAAAATGGGTAATCAGGATCAAGTATGAGCGGATTTATGTGAGGCAGAAGGAACTTCAACAACGTGCATGCTCATTTTCATAGACCACATACTTAACTCGATATAACAAATATTTTTCAGATCATTGTCTTATCGTGTTTCTGGAGAGGGGGCATATGTCCTGTTTTCAGCATTTTAACAAATTTTTATTTCATATAATTTCTATTTTTTTCATACATATTTTAGAAAAAGTAAATACATCTATATGTTCATATTTTGCTTTGTTTTTTTTATTAGAATGAATTCCCTTCCCTCGTGGTGTATTACATGTAGAGCGAGTGCTACTCACCGCAGGCGAGAAATGGCTCGTCTGTTGGGAGAAGGTGTCTGATTCCACCATTCCCCTGCGAGCGTGTCGTGTACGGGACGTGTGCCGTGCGCCGGGGTCGGGGAGGGGAGGGAGGGGAGGGGGCAGCACCTGGGAGCGACGCGCGTTTTGCGGTCGCGACGCGGTTTTGCGGCCGCCGCCGCCGCCGCCGCCCGTGTCGCCGGCGGTGACAGCGGCCGCCGCCTCCCGCGAGGCGAGGCGAGCGGCACACGCGCGCAGGAAGGAGCAGGGCGGACGTGACGTCACGGCGCGAAAAGGGCGTGCTCGCGGCGACGGCGGCGGCAGCATCGATCTGGGACGGAACCACCTCGCACGGAATGGTTCGTCCTTCGTTGTGTCCTGTTCCGTTCGGTGCATCTTCTGTCATTTTGTTTTCGTTCTTTCTGTAGTTTTTCTTTTCGCTCTCGCTCGATCGTGCATGTCAGAAAAATTTCTGCATTACTTTTAATGTAAAAGTACATGAAAGTAATTATCATGTACGTACATTAAATTTAATGTACACGTACAGTACATTTAATGCACGTGTGCATTAAATTTAATGTACTGTGCATTAAATTTAATGTACGTGTACAATTAAATTTAATGTACGTGTACAATTAAATTTAATGTAGGCATGTACGTTAAATTTTCTGCACGTGTACATTAAATTTACTGTACATGTACATTATTAAACTTACTATACCCATGTACATTAAATTTACTGTAGTGTTCATTAAATTTTCTTTTACACATGTACATTAAATGTAATTTACACGTACTTCGCAATCATGGTTACATCTCCTCTCCTACCGTTTCCTCTTGATCTTTTTTGTTTCATATTCCACTTATTCGTAATCTGTGGTTCACTACACGTATTCACATGTCTTTTTATTGGAACTATCGAAAAGTTTCTTTTTGTATGGTACTTTCATTAATTTCATATTTTTCTACGTTTTCTACTCCTGAAATTGTCTTTCCGTGTTTTTTCTTCATTTTATGTCTTCATTGTACTCGACTTTAAGCTCTTTCCTTTACACTTCTACTTTTGTTTTCCGACTTCTCTTTCTTTTGTCTTTTTATATCGCATGCTGGCTACAGAACTAAAGTATCAACCTAGTTTCTGTCCTTCCTCTTCCTTGTCCTATCCTCTCCCCTTACACACACACTGACACTAACATGCACTACACTACCACATATTCCGGGAGACTGGTCGGGAGCTTAGAGCTTGTCCCGGCTGGGGCGGTGCCCCGCTGGTGGGAGAGTCCTGGTTAGGGGAAACCCCACTAGCCGACGGTAGGTCGGCGCCGGATCTCGCCATCCAGCGGGGGATGGTCACCGCCATCTCCCGAGCAAAAAACATGCACTACACTGACGGGACTAATGACCAAAGCCGTTGACGCGCCCGGAAACACGAAAAAATCAATTTAATCAATTGAATGGTTGTGGCTAAAACTCGTGATAAACATAACGATGAAGGAGTAAACGGACGTCGTATGGAAGTGCATTTTGCAGCCCAAACCTGTCGACACGCGTCCTCACTCTTGGCGCCACTTCGAACGCGTCATAGGGATTACCAGCCCAACCACGCGTCGCCCTTGCGTAAGCCCAGAGTCGCCGCGGCGCTTCGGTATCGATTCTCCGGAGTAGGCGTTCGCATATGAATTCTTGGATCCCTGGGAGTGCAGATGGTACGAAGAAACTCAAGAGAAATTTCATACTATAGTTTCAAGTTACTGCAATACGAAATCCTTTCTTAGGTTGTGCTTTCCGAATAAGTGGGTGCTCTTTTATATCCGATATATAGAGTAGAAAAAATAAGCAGCCCGCTGAGAGTTGTATTTGGAAATTTTTGTTGGAAACAGAAGAATTGGGGGACACTGATCGTTCATGTAGAGCAGCTGGTCTTAACTGCTTCCCTTTCTCATTTTTTGTATTTCTTACTATAATAACGGACGATGTTGGATTTGGCAGGTTTTATTTTAATAATTGAAAATGTTACGTTCATCCACTAACTCTGTATTGCTGTAATGATTCTCATACTGTCCAGCGCACTTCATAAAAAAATTTTGTCTTGTTCCAGGTGAGTGACTTCTACTCCAGGAGATAACGGGACCACAATCCATAATTCTGTACAATTGGTAAGTTTGCGTGGAAATTCAAGGAAACTTTATTACGCGACCCCGTCCCATTCGTTTGGTGGAAACAGGTGATTAAGGGAGGTGATCACATATAAGGTGTTTCTCCGTGTAAGAATGCATTTAAGGATTAAGAAAAAATTCCAGGTGCACAAGAAACAAATTTAATATTACGTTAGATTCCGAATTTGTCCCATTTTATGAAACTTGAAATTTTGAGATAAAAATGTAAGAGAAAGGCAGAAGTGTTCTTTAATATGCATAGAGTTAAAATAACATTAGAAAAGGAATTAGTCAATTGCACTAGTGTGCGCTATGACATGATAATACTGGTTGAAATTCATTGCCCAGAAATTAATTGGAGTCCGTCTTCAAAGTTTCAGTTAGGGAAAACTGACCATCTGGGTGACTCCAGTCTAACACCTCTGAAACACCCATTAATCAGTAAAATACACCGTTTCTCTTCTGTCTTACGGATACGCACACGTGTGTGTCTTGTGGATATAGTGTGTGTGTGTAAAAGGGACGACAAAAGGATAATGTGAATCTCGAGAAACATCAGAATTAAGAGCTATGCTGTGCAAGAAAACTGCAAGATAAATAGGAGTTACGGGGATGTCAACCAAATTGCATATTAAATTCAATAGATATTTAAAAGAAGATTTATTGTTATGGTTTTTGAAAGTCATTCCCGATATTTCAAAACTTTTATGATCTGATTAAACACAACATTTTCAGATTCGTTTTCCGAAATTGTTACCGAATTATGGTCGATAAATGCGATCTGCAGAAGTAAAAAACTACGGTTATTTGTAGGAAATTTGTCATGTAGATTAGGAGTTCAGTGTGGCTAATTTTGATGAGGACAGTGTATAAAATGTTGTGTCTTCAAATACACGACTTGGTCCAACAGACAAATACAAAGTTTATTTAGACTGATTGATTGTTAGAGATTCCGGGTGCGTCAATTGCTATGGCCACTAGTCCCGTGCATGTTTTTCCTCGGGAGATGGGGTGATATTCCCCCGCTGTATGGTAAGATCTAGCGCCGCCGTACTGTTGACTAACGGGATTTTTCTCAAACAGCTATCTCCTACCAGGTGGTAGGAGAGTCCTGGTTAGGTGGGAACCCCGGTAGGTGACGGTAGGTCGGCGCCGGATCTCGACATCCAGCGGGGGAAGATCACCCTCATCTCAGACACGCACTACAATTACGGGACTAATGTCCTAAGCTGTTGATGTGCCCGGAATCACCAGCCAACCAACTAGAGATGGGCTTAACAGCTCTTCTTCAATAACTATTATCATAATAACAGTTGACTCGTAATAACTGTTGTTAATAACAGTTCAAAAATAACAGCTCAATGATCAGCAACCTAACATGGCCTACTGCTAAGAGTTAAAGCAGTTTCTTGTTTTATTCAAATATTGAATATGTCACCGTTTTATTGACGATGTGTAATTATGATATAGTGTGGGTGGCAAGTGTTAAACTCATACAAAAACATCAAATTCATATGCAAAATTTGAACTTTTATACATTTTTTATCGTTCTTCGTTTAACCTCTTTACAACAGGAATAGTCTCTCATGCATTGTTAACTGTTACCGATTTGAAACGCTCACCTCCGTATTTGGGTACGTGTGAACTCACTTGTGTTCGTACAAGAGCGAACACTGGCGTGTTGCACTCGCTGGTGCCACAATGCGTGACATGCAATCGCGCTCCCCCTTCCCCCCGCCTCACCACCTCAGTCCGGATCCACCCCCACACACACACACCGCCCCACTCCGCCTCCCGCCCCACGCCCGCACCCCCGCCCCACGCCCGTCTCACTGCGCACACCCCTCTCCCTCCTAGCTCACCGCTTCCCCTCCAGCACCCCCTCCTTCCCCCGCCCACCCCGCCCCACCGCCCACAGCCCATCTCCGTCCCCCCCCCCAACTCCCAGGCGCGACGCAATTCGAGTCGTGTGGCGCCGCCACAGTTATGAAATCGTTAATTAGCGGCACTGTGGGCTGTTAATGAGCTATGACGTGCTGCTGTCTCCCTGCCCCTCTTATCCCCCCTCCATCCCCCGCAATTCTAATGATAAATACAATGAATATAAATAAAGTTTCCCTGTTTGGTTTCTCTGAAAAGGACTAGCGCCAACCTTGCGGTGGCAGGAAAGCATTCGCACGATTGCACTCGCTACAGGAAATTTTACTCTATGCCGGCCTGTTGGTTGTTTGCGAGATTCCGCGTCGATAAAATAAAATTTTTCTTCCCGACTCGCTCCAGCTGTGAAGCGCTAAGTGTTATTCACTTTTGGGGCATATAATGAAGGGGAATCTTAATCTTGTTATTTAGCATTCGTAGAATGCTAAATAACAAAAGGAAGGTGTTGTCTTGAAAAGTTCGGATGTCGCATGGCAATGTGTTGCCATACACGTTATAGGAACTCTTTCGTACAAACGTTCGGAACGGAAATATACGGAGGCCTTTCTGGAATTAGCCCCCTTCCATATTAGCTCCTTGTAACGCCAATTTCCTACTTCAAAACCGAGAAAGGTGTTCTCTTCGCATTTTTCGTACTGTTAACGCATTAACCCCGCATTGTTCAATGTGGTATCAGACACCCGAATAAGAACTAGAGGGACAGGCTGATGAAATTTCAAAGTACTTATTTCTTTAAATTTTACGATAGTCATCCAAAAAGTAAGTTTACCCAAGCTAGAACTGAGTTTTTTTAAATATATTTCGGTACATTCTAAGATGTTACCTGATGTGCTAACCGAGATACACTTTAACCTCTTACTGCAAACCATGAAAATATTGAAAATAGAATTTTGAGGTACTTAACATTCGGTTGAGAAGTATAATAAAGAATACTAATTAAATTATTTATTAAAATTAGTAAATTTTGTATTTTGGATTATGTAATTTTAAATAATAGGCTTAACAACACATTACGCCGTTAGCTGTGTAGTAATATGAAATTAGAGAAATAATTTGACCCAAAATTACCTTTAAAAGCTTTAAATGAATTGTGTACAGGAGAACGAAAGGCAAACGTATTATTAGAGAAGTAATTGGGAAGAGTAATGAAAACTGAATTGGTTTAATTTCACAAATTTCACAATTGGTGCGGTTGAGTTGATTATAGTTACTAAGAGATTGAATTGATTATTTACTGGTTCGGGTGTAATGAAATTGTGGCGCATAAGCGGTTATTTTAACACCATATCAGAATTTGAGAATACGCTGTTAATTACTTTCTTTGGTACTGCAGAAATGTGTAATTCTACCAATAAAGTGAGTCCGATTTCTATTCACTGTTATTCTCCAAGAGATTCCAAGGCTTAAATACCATTACAGAGTAACTTCGCTTGTTCAATTTGTTATTTCACATTTTCTCTTTTCTATTGTACATCATAATTATAATTCACAATTGAAATATTTCACTTAGACTGTTTCATCATCGTTGTATACATCATTCACAAGAAGAAAAAGCAATGCGAATCGTGGTGACGCTTTGCATATTTTGACAAGAGGTTCCAAAAGGCATCTCCCGAATTCACGAAACGAGGAATCCCTGTGAACTTCGCGTCACCTGTCAGGGGCAATTGGCTTCATAGCCGGCCCATCCAAACGCGAAGCGCATCAAAGCCCAGCTGAGGCAACGTAGCGTCTCGGCCGAGGGACGTCCTGCGGTGGTGGTTCGATCCCGCCCAATTTCCTCTCCCCCCCTCCCCCGGGGCATCTCCTGCGGCCGCTCCTTCGATTAACCGAGAGAACGATCGATCAACAGCGCGGACAAGGCCGGGCGGGCGGCTGACGCCGGGGGCGGGGGGGCGGGGCGGGGGCGGCCGGAAGGAGCACGCCGGCAGCGCTTCCGGCCCGCCCCCCTTCCCCGCCCGCCGTGTAAACGCCCCGCAGAGTCAACAGATAAGGCCGACGCAATCAAAGCGCCGCCGCCTAATCCTGTATTCGGAGTGTCCGCATTGTTTCACCCGTGATTGCCGGTGCCGGTGCGTGCCGGGCGCCGCGGGGGCGTTGGCCGCTTTGTGCCCGCGGCCTCGCCCCCCGGGGGGGGGGGAGGGGGGCGATCGACGTCTTGGGCACGCGGCCTCTGCGACGGAACCAGCAACGAACGGCGATGCAGACATGGTCCCATGTTCAGACTAGGGATGTGCCCGTAAAGCTAAACGTTGTTTCTTAGCCGTTAACGTTTCGTAACTTTTTATGCAAAATAACAGTTATTTCGTTTATCCTGTTATTGGCTGAAATGCATAAAACTGTGTCCTACTGGGTCTAATCCGAACTACTACAAGCCTTTGTGGCAAACATTTTGTAAGATAACAGCTTCATTGCAGCTAATCCGTCATGATTTGTCAGTGTCCAATTTATAGATTCATTGATACATAATGTGTCATTATTACACACCATGTACCACAATAATTTTTATATTTTATTGTATACACTACAATAAGAAGTTTGTCCTTTAAATTAAGTCTGTCCAATATGTTTGTTAACTTATTTTTGTCTCATTGCTGCTTATGTGAGATCAACTAATATTTCCCTAGGTCCGATAAAATAAAACGAGTTACGGTCAAATAACTCGCATTATAATATTTGATATTCGACAGTCATTAACACTTTAGCTATAGGTAAGCAAAACAGTTTCTCATTATTTTTGGCACTCGTCACTTCACTATGCACAAGTTACATATTTGAAAGAATATTTGCAATCTGAACCCGAATCACTTTTCTGTTAGTAATATTCTATACACACTTTTCTATACATTAAATGAATTCATCCTTCGCAGTTCATCAAGTCTCGTTCATATCAGCTGCTTCTGTGTCCAAACATGTTAGCGAAAGTAGTGCAAGAAAGTGCCGTAAGGTAGCCGCACAAGCTTTACAGAGCTACCAACGGTATTAGTTTTGCGTTTTAACTCTTAACAGTCGCCACTACTGATTAACTCTTAGCAGTCGGTCATGTTAGGTTCCTGGTCATGGACCTGTTATTTTTAAACTGTTATTACTAACAGCTATTACGAGTCAAGTGTTATTTGATTACAGTTATTGAAGAAAAGCTGTTAAGCCCATCTCTAGTTCAGACCAGTAATTAGAGAGTTTTTGCTAGTCGTTGATTTGGAAGACGTAACACAATTCTGTGGAGAACAGAACTGCGCATGGGCCGGTTTCAAATGACGGGATTTCGATTGACGGGTCCCGACATTCTCCCTGTTTTGTTGCCTACGACAAATGAGGAGACAACATTCAAAAGGTAACATGTCCGTTTGGCAAATATTGAGTTCTTATGTTGCTTTTACCCAGAATTTTATATCCAGAAAACAAGTGAGATGTTTTACAATTCATTAAATAGAACTCAATTCGTTGAGTTAAAGACGGTGTTGAAAAATATAAAATTAGGACTATATTTTTAATTTACATTGCAAAAGCGTGAATTGGGCATGTCACGTTTGGAATGTTTGCTTCACAAATGTGTTTGTAACTTACACTTCACATAGTTTTCGCCGCCACCTCTAAACACGAATTCAACAGTAATACACAATAAGCATGGAAGTAATGAAAAATACAATATCCATGTTACCAATATAATAAAGCAGGAACTTAATAGCAATCTTTTAAAGTTAATTTAAATATGTCACAAATAAACTAACGTAATTGTTAAGGATTTGGAGGTTATGTTCTATTAGAGGTATTTAGTTCCAATTACTTCCTAGTTTTAACGTAAGTTTTTGATTGCACATGGCAAGGAAAGAATACTCTCCAATATCTTTCAAACAAATCTAGAATATGTGTTGGGAGTTTAATTGTACGAATAAAGATGGTTGGGTTTGTAAGCATTGTCTTACAATTAGTCAAACATTTCATGCTTACACTTGATCCCGTGTATTTCGCATTCCCGGCAAATGGGTCAAACTTGCGTTTTATGGTGGGAAGTTGTAAAATGTTATGCAAACCAGCACCGAGCGACACTAGCGCCCCCTTTTCACTCTGAGGTTTTGTTCACAGTTGCTTGAAGGTGAGAGACGATCTTCTTTTTGCAGAATGGGTTGTCATTGTTTTTTCCATGACCAATGATGTCATTATAGTGCAATCGCTGATATGGGCATAAGATATCGATGTCAGAGATTGGTGAATGATGTCATAATTGGTCATGGAGAACACAATATTACTCACATTCTTTCAAAAAGGCTTTCAGCTGATCATCAGCTGATCACTGCTGATGACATCAACTGATGTCTCTGACCGGGAGGTTCTAGGTTCGAGCCAGGACGGCGGAAGGATTTTCGACACTACCTTTTCAGCTAGGTCGAATTCAGTTGCCGTCTAGAGGAGAATTCTAGCGGCCGGCTGCTCTGATCGGTGGTTTTCCGTGGTTTCTCGGATCAACACCAGGCCAATGCTGGAGCAGTACTCTACAAACGGGCAAGGACCGCGCGCAATTTTTCCTTACTCTTGCTTGTTCTATACTCAACCCTTACACACACACACACACACACACACACACACACACACACACACAAACAAACATGAAGTACACTACCAAAAATTCCAGGAGACCGGTCGGAGGTTTGGGGCTTATCCCGGTTGGGACGATGCGTCGCTGGTGAGAGATACCTGGATGGAGAAAACCCGTTAATCGACGGTAGGTCGGCGACGGATCTCGTTATCCAGCGGGGGAAGATCACTGCATTCTCCCGAGGAAAACATGCACTACATTAACGGTACTAATGACCTCAGTGGTTCACACGCCCGGAATTAATAACAATCAATCAATCAACACAAAATAATTTTCACGGGAGCGACCATTTCTGCTTGGGAGATTTTGTAAAGAGCGTTTGTTGCTGTCATTTGATCTTAACAAAATCCCGCTGGTAGAGCAGTGGGGAAGCGAATCCCTCCAGTGCTGTCTGCCGCTGCGCGCGGGCGGCGCGCCGGGGCAGCTCCATCGGGCCGTGACAGCACCCGGGGGAGGGGTGGTGGACGAAGGCGGCGGTCGGCGTCCGTCAGCTGTCCGTCGCGCCGCGCTGGGCCGGGCTCGGCGCCGACGCCGACGCCGACGCCCGTCACCTGTCAGCCGGCGGCCTCCGCCCCTCGCCTCATCGCGCCTGGGCGATTAGGACGCCGGACGCGCCGCTCGCTCCCGCCCCCGCCCCGCCCCGCCCCGCCCCCACCCGCCCTCGCCCCGTTCCGCCACCGTCCCACTCCCGCCCCGCCCCGCGCCCGCCCCGCCCCCGCCCCGCGCCCGCCCCGCCCCCGCCCCACCGCCCCGCCCCGCCCCGCCCCCCGCCCGCCCGCTCCGCCCCGCCACCGTCCCACTCCCGCCCCGCCCCGCTCCGCCCCGCCCCGCCCCCCTCCCCCGCCCCGCCCTCGCCGCTCCGCTCCGCCCCGCCACCGTCCCCGCCCGCCGCGCCCGCCCCGCCCTGCCGCCGACCTGCCCCTTCGCCCGCTCCGCCGCCCCGCCCCCGCCCACCGGCCCACGACCTCGCTCCAGCCGCCCCTGCCCCACGCGCTCGTTCCGCTCTGCACGACCCACCCGCCGCCACCTTCCCCGCCACCGCCCCCGACCTCACTCCCATCCCGCCCCGCTCCTGCCCCCGCCCAGGCCGCGTCAGCGCACGTCGCCGAGACGGAGCGAAGGCTGCTAACATATTTAAGGCGATCACCGCTTCGCCTCGCCTCTCCCGCGCCGGCCGCACAACTCTGTTACGGCGAGCGCTCGCCTAATGAATTGGCGCAGCGAAAAATTACGCCCATCTCTTGTTGCAAAGGGGTGGTTCCTCCTGATTGCTTTTGGTCAACAGAAGGCGTTGGCGAAGCCATTTATTTTGGTGTCGGAACTATCGTGGATACACAATTTGTAGTTGAACGTTAACAGCAATCGAAGAACTACTGCTGCGGAAGCGTCCATATCTGTCGTTGACACGGCGAGCAGCTTGACGTAGCAAGTTTATTCACCGATTATTTGTTTTCGTAATACAAGTCAACCGAGTATAACAATGCATTCATGACGCTAAGATACTGCAGTAAAATCTCAACAATACATCATTGTTGCATATATTGAATTTTGGTTTCTCTTACAATTCCTACAGACACTCGAGTATAATCGAATATTACGAACGAAAACACTTAATTTTTTCCTGTTTAGGGGACTTACTGTTACAGCTATTCCTCCGGATACTGATAGTTTGAATCTGTATTCGCTGACGATTCGTTCACTTGCGATACTAGTGCGTAAGTTCAATGTTTCGTCGTTACCTGCCGACACCATTTACTCGCGTGAAGCAGTATGCTTCTCGGATTTGCTGCGGAGTCTGCCTTCAACACACGGGAGCGGATGACCACGAAAAATGCAGTGATCACATCCACCAAGAGAGCCCAATGTGTGTTACTTCGATATAACTTCGAAATAACTTCGACAATAATGGCATTATTTTGGTAGTGCTTCACTATACTATAACTAAATCAGGCAGATTTAAAATTAGTATTCTGAATTGTTAACAAAACAGATTCATCACGTGATGTTTGCTGATAATTAATTACTTTAAATTGCATTGACGTTGACAAATACTTTAATTTTTCTCATTTTCATTGCAATAACATTTGCTGATTGTTATAGCAATAAGTAATTTATTATAAAATAGGACGCAAACAATATCACCTATAATTCTAAAACCACGCAATATCATTTCCATGAAATTATAACAATATGCTCGTGATGTACATTTTGTACTTTCAATTAAAATAAGTAAATAGAGTGATTTTCAATTTATTGCACTTTCATTAAAGAAAAAATTATGTAGCGTTCTTGGAAATAGTCTTCGAACATGAAAGTTTATTTCTATGTAAGAAACATTCATTAAAATGAAGGGATGGCATTTTTTTATGAAGAAAGAGGTTAATACCACCCCGCCCCTTCCTCTAACCCACTTATAAGGTCGCAAAACATACGTTGAAAACGAAAAAAAAAACTATTTTAAAATAGACCTATCACTTATTACACCTGCGATGCGTATTAGAGCTTCGTTCAGTTTTCATGTACTGCTTATTTTACCCGCCTTATACTTCAGGGCGCTCCACCCTCTACCTGAAGGACAGAAGTGGTTGCAGAACGGGGCTCAGTGGGGCCAACACCCTCTACCTGAACCTAAAGGCCAGAACTGCCGCAGAACGGGGTTCAGTGGCGCCACCACCCTCTACCTGAACCTAAAGGCCAGAACTGGCTGCAGAACGGGGTTCAGTGGCGCCACCACCTTCTACCTGAACCTAAAGGCCAGAACAGGCTGCAGAACGGGGTTCAGTGGCGCCACCACCCTCTACCTAAACCTAAAGGCCAGAACAGGCTGCAAAACAGGGTTCAGTGGCGCCACCACCCTCTACCTGAACCTAAAGGCCAGAACAGGCTGCAAAACAGGGTTCAGTGGCGCCACCACCCTCTACCTGAACCTAAAGGCCAGAACAGGCTGCAGCACGAGGTTCAGTGGCACCACCGCCCTCTATGTGAACCTAAAGGCCAGAAGAGGCTGCAGAACGGGGTTCAGTGGCACCACCGCCCTCTATGTGAACCTAAAGGCCAGAAGAGGCTGCAGAACGGGGTTCAGTGGCACCACCGCCCTCTATGTGAACCTAAAGGCCAGAAGAGGCTGCAGAACGGGGTTCAGTGGCACCACGGCCCTCTACCTGAACGTAAAGGCCAGAACAGGCTGCAGAACGGGATTCAGTGGCGCCACCACCCTCTACCTGAACCTAAAGGCCAGAACAGGCTGCAGAACGGGGTTCAGTGGCACCACGGCCCTCTACCTGAACCTAAAGGCCAGAACAGGCTGCAGAACGGGGTTCAGTGGGGCCACCACCCTCTACCTGAACCTAAAGGCCAGAACAGGCTGTAGCACGAGGTTCAGTGGCACCACCGCCCTCTATGTGAACCTAAAGGCCAGAAGAGGCTGCAGAACGGGGTTCAGTGGCACCACCACCCTCTACCTGAACTGAGGCCAGAACAGGCTGCAGAACGGGGTTCAGTGGCGCCTGACCCTCTACCTAAACCTAAAGACCAGAACAGGCTGCAGAGACAGGGGTTCAGTGGGGCCCACCACCCTCTACCTGAACCTAAAGGCCAGAAAAAGGCTGCAGAACGAGTTCAGTGGCACCTGCCCTCTATGTGAACCTAAAGACCAGAACAGGCTGCAGAACAGGGTTCAGTGGCGCCACCACCCTCTACCTGTACCTAAGAGCCAGAACAGGAGAGGCTGCAGAACGGGGTTCAGTGGCGCCACGGCCTCTGAACCTAAAGGCCAGAACAGGCTGCAGAACGGGGTTCAGTGGGGCCACCACCCTCTACCTGAACCTAAAGGCCAGAACAGGCTGCAGCACGAGGTTCAGTGGCACCACCGCCCTCTATGTGAACCTAAAGGCCAGAAGAGGCTGCAGAACGGGGTTCAGTGGCACCACCGCCCTCTACGTGAACCTAAAGGCCAGAAGAGGCTGCAGAACGGGGTTCAGTGGCACCACCGCCCTCTATGTGAACCTAAAGGCCAGAAGAGGCTGCAGAACAGGGTTCAGTGGCACCACGGCCCTCTACCTGAACGTAAAGGCCAGAACAGGCTGCAGAACGGGGTTCAGTGGCGCCACCACCCTCTACCTGAACCTAAAGGCCAGAACAGGCTGCAGAACGGGGTTCAGTGGCACCACGGCCCTCTACCTGAACCTAAAGGCCAGAACAGGCTGCAGAACGGGGTTCAGTGGGGCCACCACCCTCTACCTGAACCTAAAGGCCAGAACAGGCTGTAGCACGAGGTTCAGTGGCACCACCGCCCTCTATGTGAACCTAAAGGCCAGAACAGGCTGCAAAACAGGGTTCAGTGGCGCCACCACCCTCTACCTGAACCTAAAGGCCAGAACAGGCTGCAGCACGAGGTTCAGTGGCACCACCGCCCTCTATGTGAACCTAAAGGCCAGAAGAGGCTGCAGAACGGGGTTCAGTGGCACCACCGCCCTCTATGTGAACCTAAAGGCCAGAAGAGGCTGCAGAACGGGGTTCAGTGGCACCACCGCCCTCTATGTGAACCTAAAGGCCAGAAGAGGCTGCAGAACAGGGTTCAGTGGCGCCACGGCAGTGTCCGATCGAGCGGTCACTGTCGGACGCGCAGCGGCGACCGCGTGGGTGGGCGTGGCCCTCGCTCGCGCTTTGATTCGGGAGCGGAAGACAAACATCATTAGCGCAGCGCGGGAGCTCATGGCGGCTGAGCGAAGGAGGAGGGCGAGAGAGGGCAGTGGGTGGAGAAAGGAAGGTAAAATGGAAAAGACGAATGTTGAAAAACATAAAAGGGGAAAATGTTAATATGAATAATTGAATCGTTTATTTCAGAAACCTGTCATACGCCATATTTCTCATTAAAAAAACAAAAGAAAAGAAAAAAAACTGAGAAATAGTATCCCAGTTTTTCTGATTTCAAAATATTTTTTAATATGAAAGCAGTTCATAAATGAATATATTTCCGGTAAATATGCACTGAACGATGTGTCTATCCTCGTGGAACAATATTCCACCGCTAAAGCGTTTTTTAGATTTTTCCGTTTGGCGGGTTTCTGAAATAAACGATTCAACTGGAGAAAACAGCAAGGAAGAAATAATCGTTTGATAAAAAGACTGACAAAGTCAAGCCAGCAGATTTAGAAATGAAATAGTATATTCAAAACGCACAGAAGTACTATAATGTAAAGCAACAGCAAAATACGAATCTCGGAGGATGTGTGTACAACAAATGAAAGTAGTTAGAAACGGAAAATACAGATTGTCAAATGGAGAATAATATGACTGAAAGGGTATGATTTCCGAACGAGACAGCAACACTGCAAAGAGATGACTACTGCTACTGCTAGAGATCGCAACAGCGAGAATATCTCAACCAATCTCTTTTGTACCGCCACTAAATATTTAGGGATCTAATGTCCTTCTAAAAAATGAAAGTCACTGGATGGTGGGAGAAGGCCGAAAGAAGAGAGGAATGGAGGTAGATCGTGAAGGCAGCCATGGCCCACATCGGGCTGTAGTGCTTTGGAAGAAGAAGAAGAATGTCCTTCTATCGCCACGAAAAATATAATGTAAAAGGTGTTATTTTGATTGTTTATTATCGAATCACGATTGGTTATATAAAATACGCATAGATGAAAAGTAAATTGTAAATTATTTGTTCAAATTAAATTTCCCAGCTAAACTATAAAATTTGGGGATAGAATAGCTTCGGTATTGGTAAACCCTTTTCTGTCCTTTTAACTGGTGTAACCATCAAAGACAAGTAGACAATACGCGTAAGCGTCCTGTAGCCAAACCAAGATCCTTCCATGCAAATAAGCGGGGCGTGGGCGGGCGCTGTAACGGACTGCGTTCCGTAGAGCGCGGGCGAGGACACTGGTTCGACCGGGGGGGTGGAGTGTGGGGCGCCGGTCGGCGCTTTCCGCTCCAGTACTTTGCGCCGTCCTCGCTCCGCTGCGCCCTGGCTGCCCCGCCCTTGCCCGCGCCCTCGCCCGCCGGCCAGCCCGTCTCTCCCACGCCCCCCTCGCCCCGTTCCCTCGGCAGGTTCCTCTTCGTGGTCCGGCGCCCGCCCCGCCCTCGCACACTGCCGCCCTCCCTCCCTCATTGCTTCCTTCTCTCTCTTCTCTACCTTTTTTTCTTTCCGACTCGCCGTTTTGACGCCCGCCACTTCACTTCGCTGTCTTTTCGCCCGATTCCTGTCTGGTCTTTCACCTGTTCGTCCTCTACTACTATTACAACCTAACCTAATTTTTTTTCATCTTCACGTCCTCACTTTTGTGGTGGCGATGGTGTAACGGTTAGGGTATCGGGATGTTATACCCGAGTTCGCGGGATCAAACCCGTGGATTTTTTCAGGGCGACAAAAATCTTTCGTACGCCTTCCTTCGGAGGGGAAGTAAAGCCGGCTGTCCCATGTTAGTAGGTTTACTGCACGTAAAAGATCCTCAAGCCTAAATGAAGCCTCTGAGCTAAATTCAAATTGCCTGTTTCGTCGCCCAAGTAATACCTTCTTTCTCCCCTAATAGGTGAAAGGAGCGTAACGAAATTTTTCGTGGTCAGACGGAAGAGCAGGCGTCATGTCCTGAGTCTCGCCACGTAAAATAAGGCATTCACTCATTCATTCATTCATTCATTCATTCACTTTCTTGCCCCTTCGCCGAATCTGTTCTCGCATGGCTCATCCCCTCCATCGGCCACATTCCACCCTGTTCCCCCTCAGAGGAAGCATGGTCCGACGCCGGGACCCCCCATCGCAGTCCATTCACCGCAGCTGCTGCACCCCGCCACGCCCACCTCTCCGCGCCACGTCCATCACGCCCCGTCAACCTCCCCCTCCCTTCATCCTCCCCCTCCACTCATCCCCTTATCCCCTCCGCCCCGGCGCGTCACCACGTCGTCTTGAACACGCTGTAACGGCTGAATTGGCTCCGGGCATCAACTGATGCCACTTCATCTTCTCTAACCGGGAGGGGCGAGAATTCGAATCCAGAAGGTGACAGCATTTTCGACCCAAGCTAGATAGCTAGGTCGAATTTAGCCGCTGCCTGGAAGAGAATCCTAGCAGGTAGCTGCTTTTATCGGATGTTGTCCGTGGTTTCTCAGATCAACACCAGACGAATGGAGGAGCAGTTCCCTAGCAAACGGACAACGGACCGCGCGCGATCTTTTCTTCTCCTTGTTATATCCTCGTCCCTTCCTTACTCACACTCACACCCTTGCATGCACTATATCATACATTACCACACAGGTCAGAGGACCATTCGGGAGCTGAAAGGTTCCGGCGCCCCGCTGGGGGGTGATACCTGGATGAGGAAACCGCTCAAGGCGACGTGTAGGTCAGCACAGGATCTCACCTGCGGTATTAATGACCATAGCAGTTGACGTGCCCGTAAACACGAAATAATCAGTGAATCGCCCGCCCCCCGCTGCCGTCGGAAATCGACACGCAGAGGGTCGGCCACCTGCGCCCGCGTCCCGTGGCCTTTGTTGGTTTAGTCTCCGCGACGCATCCAGCCCAGCCCGCACCCCGCGCCAACGACCAAATCGCGTGTTGTTGTTAGGGGGGGTTGGGCTCGAGTTCGCTTCGTTTGAACGAGGGCGCATGACAAATGGCCAGACGACGTCTGTTTCCTGGCGAGGAAAGAATTTCGTGACATGCTTGACAAATATTTACAAGTCAGCACGTAACAAAGGAATTTTAATCAATGTTAATAAAGTATCGCGTTTTCCATGTAGACTTCCAGAGCCGTCCTAATGCCTATCTAATGGGTATTTCGTAAATTACGTAACGTAAAAATGGAGTGCATGGAATGCCCCCTGTCCCCTGTAACGCACTTAAATCCCCCTAAATAACTGCGTAATACTTGTGAAAAGACCCCCTCTATTTACAAGTCATAATAAATTATAAAACAGTAACGACGAGCTGTTTTAATTTCGTGTGTTATACTCGTATATTAACATAGATAATAGATCTCGGAATTAGTTGGCGATACGGACTGAACTTAACAATAAGATTGGAGACAATTTTTGAAAGAAGGAAGGGCCCATATGACAGAATTTGTGGCAACAGGCTGTCGTTAATGATGCATAGCCCGGTCTTAACTGCAGCAATTTAATTAGATTCTACAATACATTATGTATCAACTTTGAAACTTTTCTTTGTAATATAATACATTTAACGGACTTGTCAATGATAAAAGAATATTTGCATTTATTGGAACAATTTATTCTTAAAAATGTGTTCATTTATTTATACTTTTTATTTAATTTGTTAATATTGTAAAGTTTTAGTTACACTGAATAAAAGGAACTATTTTAGTAAGTACTGAAAAAATGTGGTATTCCAGATAGAATATTTGCTGATTACGAAATGGATAATTACCGAAAGAGAAATGCCTCGTTTACGTGAATATTTAAGAAAAATATTACCAGAAATATCTACCTTACTCCGTGTATTTGTATGGTGCTGTGAAATGTAAGACTTCCGTTTTCTTTTTAATATTTTAAGGTTGTATTTTGGGAAAAAGTATAAACGTACTAAACTAAAAATAAATTAAATGAATCATACGAAATCATTTTCACAAGCTGTATTTATATGTGTATTATTAACTTACAAATTGGTGTCTGTTATTTGTTAAAAGAAACAGTTGCGTTCGTTTTGTTTTTAAGATTACGCAAAGGTCAACGCTAGTACATTCCAATATTCGACAAACTTCTCTAAGGAATTTGCGTCAGAGGAATGCTATACTATAATAGTACTTCACTTCGCCAGAGAAACGCTAGTACTGCTATCAGACAACTAAACCGTACTGTAAAGAAAATACAGTTTCCAGTGCTTATACTACAAACGAAGTATCTAATCCAGGTTTCACACGAGCGCAAAATTTCAAGAAGAATTTAAATAAAATGAATAATAAAATTGAAAAATTTAGAGACAAAATCCCATCCACCTGGTTAATTTGATATGCCAGCTTGTGATATACTGCGTAGAAATGTCGTCCCAGAACAATTCATAGATTGACCTGACCAGTGTGGTCTTTACAGAGAAATTCTTCCGGCATTTCAGTTTTTCCACCACCGCACCATCTCTTTCATGCATTAATTCATTCTTTATTTGTCTTCCAGGGAAACTCTCCTTTTGCATCCCTTTCGCTACTCATTACTAGTGGGTGGATTTTAATGAAATGCCTTTTCTTTTTTTTCACTTTAGAAGAATGCAATTCAATATAGAAATTCATTTTATGTTATGCCAAAAGGAAATGGCCCGTTTTTATTGGTCATCATTTCGCATTTTTGTCGATTTCGACTAATAAGTCTTTTTTTTACCTTTTTCTGTCATTATAAATGAATTTTGGAGATTTCATATATTTTAATGTCATTTTTAATGGTACTTGCTTCAAATAATATATTCGAGATGCAACAACATTTGTTGCATGAACATTTAGTGTTCCTTAGAGAATATCTCAGTAGCCTATTCGATTTGTTCGCTCAGAAATTGTTTTGACAGCCATTGTGAGTATGTAATTATTGTGACGTATATCAGCGCCATTGCCAATTTGGCCGATTTCGGAATAACTAAAAGCAGATATTTCCTAGTAAAGAACAGTCCAAACCAAAAGTTTGCCAGCTGAGTTCACTCGAACGAATAAAGGAAGCCTCGATTACGTCCATCACGTATCCAACAGCTTGAGTTGTTCGTTCGAACTGGTTTTGATTCGATTTTTTACGTCATTTTTCTTTGGTTTTAACGCATTTTTAAGTCATTTTAAGAGCATTGAATTGATCTTTTTTCGGCGATGTTTTAGGTCATCAAAATCCGCCTCCTACTCATCACTCTCCTATCCAATCACTCCGCCCCACTTCCTCCGTTTGCGTATCAAGTGAATCGAGAGCTGGCTTGCGGCGGCTGCCCCCCCCCCCCCCCCTTGCGTTGTGGAAGCCCAGGCTTAGCACGGGATCCCCCAGCGCCGCCATCTTCTCCCCCACCCCCACCCCAACCCCCTTCCCGCGCAGGCGCGGCCGCCCGCACTTCCGGCGCCTCAGGGTGATAAGGCGCTGTCTTATCGGCGCTAATTCGGCGGGCGAGGCGACGCCGCCACCGCCACCCCCGCTCCCGCCGCCGCCGCCGCCCCCGCCGCCGCCGTCGCCCCCGCCCCCGCCGCCGCCACCCCCGCCCCCGCCGCCTCTGCCGCCGCCGCCGGCGCTTATCTTGTGGTCCCCGCCTCCTGCATTCCCCGACGTCGCGCCTCGCACAGCGACGCACTCCCCGCCCTGCGCCGGCGCGGCGGCCCCGCCCCCCAAAAGCTCCTTTGCAAAAATTTTGTTTGATTCAATTCGTGACATTCTATTTCATTCATAGTACGGCGTCGGTCACCGGGAGGCCTAGGGTGCTAGTAACGACGATGAGCTAGTAGATAGCTAGGTCGAATTCAGCCGCTCTGTGAAGGAGAACCCTCGCCGCTGGCTGCTCTGATCGGTAGTTTTCCATGGTTTCTCTGATCAACGGCAGGCGAATGCCGGAGCAGTACCCTAACAAATGGGCCACGGACCGCGCGTGATCTTTCCTTTCTTTTCCTTGCCCTATCCTCTCCCCTTACACACACACAATTACAATAACATGCACTAAACTACCGCATATTCCGGTCACGGTACACTATCACACATTCCGGTCGGGAGCTTAGAGCTTGTCCCGTCTGGGGCGGTGCTCTGCTGATGGGAGAGTCCTGGTTAGGGGAACACCCCACTAACCGACGGTAGGTCGTCGCCGGATCTCGCCACCCAGCGGCGGAAGATCACCGCCATCGCCCGAGAAAATAATGCACTACACTAACGGGTCTAATGATCAAAGCAGTTGACGTGGCCGGAAACACGAAAAAATCAATCAATCAATGCATCCCAATGCTCATGAAACCCCTGTGGCAGCACTGGGCGCCATCCAATCAATGATGAAAGGCCTCTTCGCCAACGACCGCCTCCACCTCCGCCCCGTAGCCCGTCGCCGGTGCCGCTTCACCATCGACATCAACTCCGTCACTTCTGTCACCACCCATCTCCATTACTGTCACCTCTTTCGCCACCACAATCGTCATCTCTAGGGAGCGGAATTTATTGTAATAAGAAATGCAAAACATGTACTTATTTTTTCAAAACGTGTGAGCAAAAATAGAAAATATGTAAAATAAAAATTCATTATTGTGTTCATAATCGTTCTCTATAAGCATTTTCTGAGCGTAGAAGTTCGCCGATCACTTCTTAAAAAGGATTCGGGGTGGCTGAAAGTAGGTTCTGCCTCTACAGAAGTAATTGTACACTAGACTTCACCACTCACAAGAATGTTATTCGAAAAATAAAATACCCTCATAGTATTTTACAAAGTTTACGAGGGGCAGGTGTTCAAGTGAATAGTAGTATCATGTAGCCAGTGAAGGATTAGGGGGTACGGGATTAAGGGGAATATACCCCTCCTCAAAAAATATAATTGGAACAACGCGGCAAGATAATTTTTTGTGACATATATTCGTTAGCTTTTGCTCAATTAATGAATGTCTGTTTGAAACATGGGCAAGTACGCGGTTGAAATTACTTTTGTTCACAAAAATCCGTTCATGTTTGACACCGAGTACGCAGTAAGCAGGCGGGGGTTAGTTTGCATGGTGAAGATATGGTTGTCATATAAACGCAACATTTCATTTGATTTGTAATAAATATGTGACATATATTGCAGACGCGCATCTGAAATGTTCCGTTTACACGTATAAATGATTTTAAATGTGACGAAATATATACTAGTAGGTAAATAATGTAAAATAAAATATTATAATTCACTCAAAATGTTTTTAAACTCAAAAAAATATTACTGAATGCAGGTATCCAGTTTCAGTAAAAACATGTAATTACATGGAAATCCGTTCCCTAGTCATCACTAATTCTGAGGTTTTTCATACGCAATATCACCTCAGCAACCAAACCAGCACCCCCTCCCGTTTCCATCGACATCACTACCCCAACACCACCATCTTCACCTCACCATCCCATCACTCCCTGCCTCCATTCCAATACTCCACTATCACGTGCGCCTCCTCCAATCCACCGTGACCACCAATATCGCATCAGCACCAATAGCACGCGAGTCACCGTCCCCACCGCCCGGTCTCCTTTATGCTGTCCGCCGCGCCATTCCATGCAGTAAATCCGCTCTCGCTAGTCGGGTCACTGCTTTACGGAGATATTTCGCCCTCCGCATTTAGTTAATGTATTGGATCCCGTCTGATATAAACACGTGACAGAATAAAACGCGGGCGGAACGTAAAAGTAACGTCCTCGTGAAACGTCGAGAATCCACGAGCTCTCCGACAAAACGGGCACCGTGATCAGGGGCCGGAATTAGCCGTTGATCATGAAAAGATATTCGTTTTTCGTCGTTTTCTCAGTAGAGTAAGTAATGGAAAAAGGGTCTAGAAAATTCTGATAACTGGTAATGCCAGTCGTTCTCCGGAGTTAAACCTATATTTCATACTGCGATGAGGTTTTTCGTCCAATTTCCCTGATCCATTGAGCAAATGCTGAAATGGCCCATTGTTTTGCTTCTGGACATAAATGTAACTTCATTATCCGTGCACGTCTTCTAGAATTCAGTGGGAAATACAGTTATTCAAATTATCGTTTCCATGTTGTCGCGGCAGGAAGTATTATTACTTGACGAAGGTCATCATTTCTTTGGATAAGAGCCCAAAATGTATTGCTTATTTATTCTTGGAAATAGATTTTATTACATGGGAGGTTTTTTATTTTATTTTTTTATTCAAAATTCAAGTAGTATATCACTTAGTGTAGGGAACACAGAATTTTGAAAATGTGCACACAATTCACTTCTCCCCATAGCACGTCATAAGCAGTTTTAACTGTTTTTTGACGTAAAATAAATAAAAAATACTAATGATTATTTTTTGTTTCCACTTTTGTGAAATCAACAGCGACTGCATTTATTATTTTTATCTTTCCAAGGGTTTTCGTAAAATGCTAAATGAGGGAAAAGAAATGAAATCGCGGCGGCGATGGTGTAACGGTTGGCGTATCGGACTGTTATACCCAAGTTTGCGGGTTCAAACCCGATCGAAGCCGTGGATTTTTAAGGGAGAAAAAATCCTTCGTACGCCTTCCTTCGGAGGGGAAGTAAAGCCGGCTGTCCCATGTTAGTACATTTACTGCATGTAAAAGATCCTCAAGCCTAAATGATGCCTCTGAGCTAAATTCAAATCGCCTATTTCGTCGCCCAAGTAATACCTTCTTTCTCCCATGGTTGGTGAAAGGAGCGTAGCGGAATTTGCGTGGTCAGGCGGAAGAGCAGGCCTCCTGGCCTGAGTCTCGCCACGTAAAATAAGGCCAATTCAATTCAAATACAATTTCGTTCAGCAGCTGGCAAAAAATGTTTCAGTTGCGGTCGTATACATTTCCTTTGGATAACTTGATTTATTTATCTCTGCTGCTAATTTATTGAATATAGAACATGCGATGGTAAGTCAGTAAATAAGTCGCAAAGATGAGTTAACCTTATGCCATGTTAAAATTACGCGTGCATATTTATCGACACATACGAGCCCACGTATGGTTAAAGTGTTAATTGTGAGAAGTTAAATGTTTTTAGTGTTATAGTGAAGTGAAGTGAAGGATACTGCAGTGCGTTCTTTATTGTACAAACACTCAGTGCGGCTTTAGATGATAGACGTCTCTTTTCTTTTTCATGTAATTTAATGTTTTAACAGCAGTTTTTATATAATTATTACTGTTATTGTTGTTATTATTATCATTTTAGCATTATTATTACCATTATTATATTATTTGCATGACATCTATTATCTTATTCATGTAATTGACTGCCACTGGGTTACACCCAATTGCAGTGTAAATAAATTTTATCTTTTATCTTTAAGTAGTGACTGCGAGTCGTGTTTGTCGTCAGTCCATGTCAGCCAGTGCGAGATGGCGGGTGTGCTGCAAGAGTAGAACCATTAGTTATACCAGTAGAACAGCGTGCGGTAGTGCGTTTTTTGTGGACCAAAGGACTATCTCCAGGAGAGGTTCATCGCGAAATGCGCCCCGTGTGTGGTGACAAGTGTTTATCGTGGAAAGCAAACGACCTGGCTTCCTGACAAAGAAAGCCATTCTTCTGTACGACAATACCTGCCCTCTCACGGCAAGACAAACAAAGGACCTCTTACGCACATTTCAGAGAGAACGCTTGGAACATCTGTCCTACAGTCCCGATGAAGCCCCCGCTGACATTCATCTGTCAGAGCTCCTAAAATCTCATTTGAGTGGCCGACATTTTGAAAATGACGGTGCCGTAACTATGGAGGTTACGTGCTGGCTGCAGCAGACACCAAAAGACTTCTTTGCTGTCGGCTTTCAAGGACTTGTACACAGATGGGAATATTTTTTGAATGTTCAGGCCGAATATATAGAAAAATGAAATAATTTTCAGGAAGTTACGTTGATTCTTATTGCCACCATCCTGTTTTACAACTTATCTATCAACTCTCCTACGTATAATTTTCTTATTTTCATTTTCGTTAATGTGTTAATTGTGAATTTCAATAAATAACAACAAAATATGATTAAAAATGATCTACTTAGCTGACTCGTTATAATTTAAGTGTAACTCTCTGCATCAAATATAACTCTCTGCATCTTTGCTTTTAAACATTATTATTATACATGATGTGTTTTCGAATGAGCGAAATAACCGGCGGCTTAATTTAATTGAAAGTATAACCTTTGTATTTGATTGAAATATACTGTTATTGTTCATGTATTTTAATGTGGTGTATTCGTGCTCAAAATCGTCATATTATTCCGTATTCGCAATACTTTCTTGGAATAAATGATTTGGTAATACATAAAAAGAAAAGACCAGCAAATAAAAGCATTTTTCTCAAATATTTATCTTGCAGAGAAGCTTTTTTAAAGTTTCGCCTAATTCCTTCTAATTCCTAATTCCGCCTAATTCCTAATTCTTTCTTTAAAGTTTCGCGTAATGTATTATAACTACGTATTATTCCGCGACAAAACTTGCGACCAAAACATTTTCATCTATATTAGTTCCACAATTATGTTGGTAAGATGATTTCAGACGAAATTGAAACCGAAGTTCATTTCTGTCTCCCGTTGAAATCCCGCATTTCTGGAACTAATCGTGATCGTTTGTCATCATCCGCATTAATTTTACAAGATGCAGCACCACAAGGATATTAATTATCGAGCTCCTCTGAAAGACGAGTCTTCATAAATACGTTTCATGAGATTCGGAAGGGACACCAATTTAATAAAGATTAAGGCAATTATCGGAAAACGCCGCGCCGCCGCCAAAATGAGGAGGCGAGGGCGGCGCGCGATGGGCGAGCGATGCAAGGGCGGGGGGGGGGGCGAAGGGACGAAGGGACGGGCAGGGCGAGTGGGTTCACTAGTGGATTCCTGGTGCCACAACTACCTTTCTTTTTTTTCTTTTTTCAAAAATTTATTTCTTTTCGTTCGACCTAAGGTCTTTCGATTGATTGATTATTTCGTGTTTCCGCGCACGTCAACTGCTTTGGTCATTAGTCCCGTTAGTGTAGTGCATGTATTTTCTCGGGTTATTGCGGTGATCTTCACCCGCTGGATGGTGAGATCCGGCGCCGACCTACCATCGGCTAGCGGGCTTCCCCCTAACCAGGACTCTCCCACCAGCGGGGCACCGCCCCAGCTGGGACAAGCTCTAAGCTCCCGACCGTCCCCCCGGAATATGTGGTAGTGTAGTGCATGTTAGTGTAAGTGTGTGTGTGTAAAGGGAGAGGATAGTACAAGGAAGAGGAAGGACAGATCGCGCGCGGTCCGTGGCTCGTTTGATAGGGTACTGCTCCGGCATTCGCGTGGTGTTGATCGGAGAAACCACGGAAAGCTACCGATCAGAGCAGCCGGCCGCTAGAATTCTCCTCCAGACAGCGACTGAATTCGAGCTACCTGAAAAGCGAGAATCGAAAATCCTGCCGCCGTCAGGACTCGAACCTAGGACCTTCCGGTCAGAGGCGCTGCAGTGACATCAGTTGATGCACTGAGCTACCGCTCTCGGTCTAAGGTCTTTCGAGGGATTTCAGTTTTACGTTCTGACCTTTTTGCGATAGGGGCATTCCTTGACAAGTTTAGCTTAACATTCTCTGACTTATTTAAATAAATAGTTTTCTTTTAGATGCTATTGAATTTTATTTTGATTTGAAATGGTAAACTCTTATAATTGCCCTGTCGAGCAGTAAGAAGGGAAAAGGCAAAGATTCTACATGATGTTATTGGTTTAGGGAGGTTTGAGCATTCCTTTGGGAAATTTGGATTTGATTTGACTTAGGATGTTTGCTGTTCGGCCTAGATGGAATTTCAGAGTGGGGTGATATGAGGGGAGGGAAGGATAAAAATTATTTGCTACTTTTTTATATGTTCTAGCACGGTATTCATGCGGAGGTCTCTGTGAATTTGTGAGTTCGGCATAAACAATGGAGCTTTAATTGACTTCGTAAGGACTTTATTTTGGACTATTTTAATTTTTTGAACGGTGGTAGGAGCTGCGTTTGCCCACACTGGGCAAGCGTAAGTTAGTGTGGGTAGGATAATAGATTTATACAGTAGAATCTGGCATTTGGTATTAAGTGTTGGAAACATCGGAACTGACAACTTGTCTTAGAACAAAAAGAATATATTTGGTTAATATTTTGGAAACTTGTCTAAATTATTACAAGAAGTAACCAGAATAATATTCACGCCACTAATTTGTGCGAATAAGACAGCGGTTGGAATTTTGTTATTTGTGAAGAAAACTTTTCTTTCCCCAAGTTCCAATTCGGCATCATCTTAGTGAACGTAATAATTGTGTTCTTGATTTAACTATTTGAAGGAAACAACTGTGTACCTTCTGAGGAGGGAGCAGAATTGTTTTCTGTGAAACGAAGATGCATTGTTTTCATTCAACGTATATTTAACTTATTCTTTAAATACAGTTGACTCCGATTGTAGTGAACTCGGATATAGTCAACCCTCGGTTAGAGTGAACTTCAGTCAGTAGTCTCGTTTCACGTACATTACAACTAAGCGTAAAAATATTCGGTTATAGTGAACCTGAACCTCGGCTATAGCGAACGTAGAAAATACAACGTCCAGGAAATTAATTTCCTCCTGAAAAGTAATATATCGTATCAGTGTCACAAATTCCAACACTAGGCAGCTTGAAAAAAAAATTGTCGGCCAAAAGTCACAATCGAATCTCTCCTGAGGAGAAGGTAGCGGACCGGGAATGGGCACCTTACTGATGACCTTACGCCACTCGGTTTCACTGCGGAAACAAAGCCGGTGTCCAGCGTGGGCTGCAACTGGCGCCGGCGACGCGCGATTCGGTTTCAATCTTGGTGTTACTTGATATTCCGCGCGATAAAATGCGTTGAGTTCTAGGAAGGCGACAGAAAGCACGCGACTGCCACAGCCTGGCGATATCAATCGTGCCACGCGGAAAAACGATCAGTTTCATTAGCCGCTTGCGCCATCCCGCTACCCAAAACCATCTCGTATGTTATTAGGCAAGTAAAAGGGTCTTCGGAGAGTGGGATGGTGTTCCAACAGTGCAAGACCTATTGAAAGGTGTCAAGAGCATTTCGTACTTAGAGCCAGATGACAATACAGAATCAAATATGAAGAGAGCACGACCTCTGCAGAAGGATCTACTGATATTACTAATGAAAAAGTACGAAAGAAACAGTTCAAATTATTAGATTTTTTTTAAGGACAACTAAAGATATTTGGATTTTCAGTTCGCGCTGTTCATGTATATTGCTGTATCTCTATATTCATAAAATCAATCGTTATGGAAAAATTAATTAAATGTTAACGTAATCGTTTATAGTGAACCAAAAATATTAGTTCCAAGAAGTTCACTATAACCGGAGTAGATTGTATTTAGTTCAGCTGACTATTTTCAGCCTAATTTCCTAACTTCTAACTTGCTAACTTTTTAATTCCTCACACGTTGTTATACCATCATTTAATATTTATTTGATATGGGAAAATAAAAATAAAAAAATTATAAATCTTATATTTTACCAAACTTGTTACAAGTTTAAAGGGTTTTCCTTGCGATCAGTAGCGGGAACTTCACAGGAACAGCTCAACACTTCTATATCTTATATTTTTGATCTAGCCTTACCCAATATTTGAGACATTTCTCTTTACAGTACATTCGTGTTCTTCTATCATCTGCCCTTTCCGTTCATCACTTGGACCGACCGACCGACCTGAAACGCTTCCGAATCCCCGGTTCAATGGGATCCTCTGCCCCTCTTCTTCCCCACGGATTCGGTCGTCCCCCCCCCTCCCCGCGCCCTCTGGAGCTCCGTCGCTCGCGCGGCCCCGCCCGGAAGGGTGCGCGAATCAATCAACTCGAATAACGGAGGAGATTTTTTGCGGTTCTCCCGCGCCCCCCTCCGTCTGGCCCCTTCACCTCGCCCGAGAATGGTTATTGCTCCGGCGAACACGTAATTTACTAACAGCCCGCGCGCGGCGGTGGGCGGGGCGGGGCGGGCGGGCGACGCGGACAAAGCCTGGATCGCCCCGCCCCCGCCCCGCCCCCTGGCGGCCGCTCGATGCGATTGCGCGGGGGCGGGGCTCGAGCACTGGGCCGAAGCTGCGCGACGGTGGAGGAAAAAGCGGTGGGTTGGGGCGGAGCAACCCGATCGTAAGTACCGGCTGTCTTAGCTCAGAGGCAATGTCTCCTGTATCTACACCGGGAGCGGTAGCTCAGTGCATCAACTGATGTCACTGCAGTGCTTCTGACCGGGAGGTCTTAGAATCGATTCTTGCCAGCGGTAGGATTTTCGACTCTAGCTTTTCAGCTAGGTCGAATTCAGTCGCTGTCTGGAGGAGAATTCTAGCGGCCAGCTGCTCTGATCGGGAGTTTTCCGTGGTTTCTCCGCTCAACACCAGGCGAATGCCGGAGCAGTACCCTGCCAAATGGGCCACGGACCGCGCGCGATATTTCCTTCCTCTTCCTTATCCTCTCCTCTCCCCTTACACACACACACACACACACACACACACACACACTAACATTCACTACACTACCACATATTCCAGGAGACCGGTCGGGAGCTTAGAGCTTGTCCCGGCAGGGGCGGTGCCCCGCTTGTGGGAGAGTCCTGGTTAGGCAGAAACCCCGCTAGCCGACGGTAGGTCGGCGCCGAATCTCGCCATCGAACAGGGGAAGATCACTGCCATCTCCCGAGGAAAAACATGCACTACACTTACAGCACTAATGACCCAAGCTGTTGACGCACCCGAAATCACTAACAACCAACCAAGCAACCAAGCATGGTTGTTAGGACGGTCCTACGATGGCGGATTGTCCACACTAGCTAGTAACTGTGTCGAATTCAGCCACTGATTGGAAGAGAATTCTAGTGGTGGTGTGCTCTGGTCGGTGGCTGTGATCGGTGATCGGTCGTTTCGTGATTTCTCTGACTAATACCGGACGAATAGCGGTCTAGTACCGTATCAATCGGGCTAGGGACAGCCCGCGCGATCTTCTCTGCCTCTTTCTGGAACAGTCCCTTCCCATTACACACACACACACACACACACACACACACACACACACACACACACACACACACACACACACACACACACAGAGTTTTAACGACAGTCAATGGGATGATTACAAATAGGCAATGATAAATCCATCCAGGAAACCTAAGTTGATAAACGTCATCAAATAAACAAAGAATATATAGTAATTACTTTAAAACATTATGAAATCTCTCGTAAAATGGATTCAAAGAAATCAATACAAATATTATTTGTACACTTTCACCATATAATAGATATTGAGAATAAATAAAAATGAAACGGAACGTATTCGGTTCAAATCGCAGGAACGTAATTTGTTAGCATCTTCTTTTTCTTCATATTTTGGTGTAATCGTTTTTTGTTTTTTGAGACCGTAGGCAAATCGCGTTAGGCTTGCTGTGCCCACTGTTGGACGCGATCAAAGGTGCCGGTGCTAGAGGCGACCGTAACCTCACTTAACACCTGGATTTGGCTGCCATTTTAATCACTTCTGTGAGATTTTGTTATGTAATGGAATTGCATGAACGTAAATTATACACATTATTGTACATAAAATTGCATATTTGAGCTTGCAAGGTATTTCCGTATTAATACATTAGTAATAAGTAGGTCACTGGTACATTTTAACCTTTTTCCGCCTTGAGAGCAGCACATTTATAGTTTAAAGAGTGTTACTCTCTGGAAAATTAAACAAATTTTATTGCATGAGATAAAACTTTGCAGCGGATGATTAGTGCTTATTCTTTTCTTGGAAAATGCAATGTGAGAATTAACCTTCCTTCGTTAACCCTTTCTGTGCTTTAACTAATATTTTTACCTGTCGCTACGGGACAACTGAAAACAGTACTTTGGTTCGAAGGAAAATTACGTCCTTAAACTATTAACCTATTTTACTAATTAGTTGAAAAAGTCAGTAAAACATTGAAGTAAATTTTTCGCACGTTTAAAACTTAACGGGCATCTCAGTTGTTGTGGGAATTGTGGGAATTCTGATTTGGTGCTGTTGACGTTCTTATAAGAAGAAATAAAAGAGGTCATCTTCGTCAACATACTAGCATACATTTCTTCTTATCTCAGTTGTTGCTTATTTGCGTCTTTCTTGTGAATCCTTACTTCCGATGGAAAAGCGCTGTCAAGTTTAAATGAGACCAGCCATTTAGAGGAACTTCATAAATATTAAAATCATTCATCTTTTCTATATACATACTTTACTTGGATTGTATTGAATTATTCGTCGCCGAAATCTGCTTTCAGCGTAATAAATGTTTTATAACTGAACCTTTTTTTGCCTCTTTTTCATGCTTTTTCGTCGACAGCAATTCGTTACGTGCTCCGGGTCGCAGAACTGTTTGATGAAAAATAAAAGTAGCTTACACACTAATAAAGGTTGAGCGCAGCTGCTTTGCAGCACCCGTGTTGGCGCCGGTCGACAGCACGGCCGAGTGCTGACTCCACACGGCCCGTTGCCGAACGGCAGCATTCCCTCGCGTTCATTAATATAACGAGACTCCCTGCCCCTCTCGCTGGCTTGTGCCGCCAGGGCCCGCTTGCGCCTCCGCCCCCGCCGCCGCCCCCGCCACCGCCCCCGCCGCCGCCCCCGCCGCCGTCACCACCGCCGCCACCACCGCCGCCACCACCTCCGCCACCACCTCCGCCACCGCCACCACCACCGCCACCGCCGCCACTGCCGCCACCACCACCGCCACCGCCACCGCCACCACCACCGCCGCCACCGCCACCGCCCACGCCACCGCCGCCGCCACGCCACCGCCGCCACCGCCACCACCACCGCCACCGCCGCCACCACCACCCCGCCGCCACCGCCGCCACCACCACCGCCACCGCCACCACCGCCACCGCCGCCACTACCTCCGCCACCGCCGCCGCCGCCGCCACCACCACCGCCACCGCCACCGCCACCACCACCGCCACCGCCACCACCACCGCCACCGCCACCGCCACCACCACCGCCACCGCCGCCGCCACCGCCGCCACCGCCGCCGCCACCGCCGCCACCGCCACCACCACCGCCACCGCCACCACCACCGCCACCGCCACCGCCGCCGTCACCGCAGTCACCGCAGTCACCGCCGTCATCATCGCCGCGGCCACCGCCGCCACCACCGCCGCCACCACCGCCGCCACCACCGCCGCCACCACTACCACTGCCACCGCCGCTGCAATCGCCGCAGCCACCGCCGTCACCGCCGTTACCGCCGTCACCGCCGTCACCGCCGTCACCGCCGTCACCGCCGTCACCGCCGTCACCGCCGTCACCGCCGTCACCGCCGTCACCGCCGTCACCGCCGTCGCAGTCGTCGCAGTCGTCACCGCCGCCACCACCGCCGCCACCGCACCCCCGCTGCCACCGCCGTCACCGCCGCCACCGCCGCCACCGACGCGCAAAGAAAATCAATTGCGAGGTCTCATTGGGTGGCCGTAATTTAGAGAGCGTTGATTACATTTCGACAATTTTCTAAATGACGCGTTTCAAAACAAGTCCGCTAACGCGGCGGTGGAATCCGAAAAGAGATTGATGTATCGGTCGGTCGAGTCGAAAGGGCGGATGTTTTGCGGCAGAGTAACGAGATATTTTGCGAGTTTTTGATTCGGAGTATACTGCGAAATTCCATTACCGCATCTTTATTCTTTGGGAGATTTTTAGTTCTGTTTCATGACGCTGCTGACTTTAGTAAAGGTTCTTTGACGGTCGTACCTTTTTAAACGGATTTAGCATTTTTAGTTTATGAAGTAAGAACTGAGAAAATAACGTTCCTGTGGGGAATTAAAGTTTAATGTAAAGTTGTTTGACTTGCGTCGTGTAAATATGATGTGAAATGCACCTTAAAGGAAGAACAAATTTTCAAAAATTAATTCGCTATTTGACACTAGTGTTTTCAGATCAATTAGTTTTACAAAACACAAGTATTGAGGAGCTTTACTCAAATGAACGGAGTGTGCTTTGAGAAGTGCCTTAATTTATTAAAAAATAATTAATATTCATTAATTTTCTTCTTACTGTAACACTTATTTATCCATGAGAAGCACCAAAATATAGTATATCCCGAGGTAGGAAATCTCAATCTGAGTAAAATAAAGGATTGACGTTTCGCACGTCGTCCCCTCAGAGGTTTCCTTCAATGAAGATTAATTAATTTGTTTCCTCCATTACTGAAGCAAAGGAACAGGGAACTACGAAACTGAAGACGTGAATCGTTCTTGCTCAACTAATCTTATCAATCTGTTAATTTATATTCGTATGGTAGGTGATATTTCGTATTCTAGAATTATTCATATAAAAATGAATTTGATTCAAAAGACATTTAATTGTGTTGTTATGATTGAGACAGAATGTTAATTAAGCAGATTACTAAATTATTGTCCGGTCATTGTTTAATCGCCGTTCTCGCGCAGATTGAGGCATCAAGTGATCACATGCCCCTGTGCATTGCGGCTGAGCGGTGTTCATTAGAGCGTGTGTAAAGTCCGTTGCGCGGAGGTGGCGCCGAGGGAGTGGCCGTCCCAGTGTTCCCAAGCGGCGCTCAGGCCCCGCGCGGACCGGAAGCGGTGGCTCAGTGCATCAACTCATGTCACTGCAGCGCCTCTGACCGGGAGGTCCTAGGGTACACTCCCCACGGCGACAGGATTTTCCGCACTAGCTTTTCAGATAGGTTGAATTCAGTCGTTGTCTGGAGGAGAATTCTAGCGGCCGGCTGCTCTGATCGGTAGTTTTTCGTGGTTTCTCCGATCAACACCAGGCGAATGCCGGAGCAGTATCCTAACAAACGGGCTACGGACCGCGCGTGATCTTTCCTTCATCTTCCTTGTGCTACCCTCTTCCCTTCCACACACACACACACTCACACACATACACTTACACTAACATGCACTGCACTACCACATATCTCGGGAGGCCGGTCGGGAGCTTAGAGCTTGTCCCGACTGGGGCGGTGCCCCGCTGGTGGGAGAGTCCTGGTTAGGGAGAAATTCCGCTAGTCGACGGTATCTCGCCATCCAGCGGGGGAAGATCACCGCCATCTTCCGAGGGGGGAAAACATGCACTACACTTAAGGGACTAATGACCTAAGCTGTCGACGCGCCCGGAATCACTAACAAGCAACCACCCAACCTAAATCGTAGTCCGGTCATTGTTTGATCGCCGTTCTCGAGCAGATCGAGGCATCAAGTCGTCACATGCCCCTGTGCATTGCGGCTGAGCAGGGTTCATTAGAGCGTGTGTAAAGTCCGTTGCGCGGAGGTGGCGCCGAGGGAGCGGCCGCCCTGTGTGCCCAAGCGGCGAACCGCCCCAGAGCGGAGGCTGAGAGGGGCAGCGCCGGCTTTGGCAGCCGACCGCGTTGCCCCCGCTCGCAGGTCGAAGCCCTGTCGGGGTCTGTTAGTCGCAGCCGCGCAACGACCGCCAACTTCGCAGACGGTTGTAGCCGCTGCCTTCCCCGCCGCACCCCGCCCTCTCCATCGCAGCGAACGATGTTCTCCGTCGTTCCCCTCCATCCTCTGCCCGTCCAGCCTTCTGTGCCGTTCACGTCAGCCACGAACGTCTTCTACCTGCTCACCTCCCCCCCCCCCAGACATCGCTCTCTCTCTTCTTCGCACGTTCTGTCTCTGCTTCCGCCTCTCCCCGTCGCCCTCCGCCTCCTCTCATCTTTTTGAATCTTCTAGCGGCCGGCTGCTCTGATCGGTAGTTTTCCGTGGTTTCTCCGACAAACACCAGGCGAATGCCGGAGCTGTACCCTAACAAACGGGCCTCGGACCGCGCGCATCTGTCCTTCCCATTCCTTGTCCTATCCTCTCCCCTTACACACACACTTACACTAACATGCACTACACTACCACATATCCCGGGAGACCGCTCGGGAGCTTAGAGCTTGTCCCGGCTGGGGCGGTGCCCCGCTGGTGGGAGAGTCCTGGTTAGGGGGAAACCCCACTAGTCGACGGTAGGTCGGCGCCGGATCTCGCCATCCAGCGGGGGAAGATCACCGCCACTTCCCGAGAGAAAGCATGCACTACACTTACGGGACTAATGACCTAAGCTGTTGACGCGCCCGTAATCATTAACAACCGACCAACCAACCAACTTCACCGCCTTCTACTCTCAGCCGCAATCACCTGCCGCTCTCCGCTGGTATGTAGTCTCCTTTCGCGATTGCGAGTTTCCCTTCCCGATGCACTCCGTTCTGTGCTTCACTTCACCCCTCCGCCCCCTTCGATTTTTTCGCTCTCCTTGTGCTCACTCCCATCTCGTACGTCCTGCTCGTTCTCAACTTCCACATCTTCCCTGTCAGATACATCCGCTCTTTACTTTATTTCGAAACTATCTGCTGACTCTCAAGCCCAAGTCTTTCTTCGCCAATTTCATGCCCTACGCCACACTGAAACGACTTCCGCAGCCTAAAGTCGACATTTTATCTTCCCTCTTCATCAATCTCCCCTCCACTATGTACTCCTGAACGTCGCCTAGCGATGCTTTCGCTTAGCGTGTGTTTCCTTCGTCGTTATTGTGTCACTATGAAACCTTGTGAAGTGACGCATTGCTCCAACGTTAAACGAAACCTCTGGTCGACGAGCCAAGAAGCGCTCCATTACGAGAGTGCATTGTATTTTCTTCTTTGCTGTCGCTTCACTGCTCATTCGCCTTTTGTTTCTTACCGCAGGTGTTAACAATACATTTACAGATTTTATATTGCCAGGAAAAATGATGTAATAGGAAAGTTTATTGAGTTCCATTTTGTGGGTAAAATTGATTAATTTGTGGTTATATTGGTGATGAAAATCAATATTTTTCACAAATTGAAGAGGTTTTTTTTTCTGAAAAAGCATATTCAAAGTGTTTCTGTGTTCGTACTTAGACTCTCAAAGAGTAAATGCATTTTTGAACATCGACTAACTTATTTTCAGTTTAAAAAAAGCATTTTATTTCGATTATAGATTGAAGTGACGCCGTTGCTGCAACGATTGTCACCACACGATAGCCACTGCCGTTTTCACTGCAGATTATGTCCACCACAACCCACACCGTCACTCACTTCGTCATTGACTCCCACACTGACCCCCACAACCACACAGTCGCAACCAGCCAACGTCCACACAGACACCCACACCAACACACACAGCCACACCCATACCGGCATCCATATCGACACCTACAATCGCTCAAACACCCACACAGATACCCACGAAGACACCTGTATCCGCACATGCACCCACCCCATCAACACCCACGCCCACTCAGACACCAATACCCACACTCTCACCGACACGAACAACCTACAACCACACGGATCCGATCGACACCGACGCTGACAATGACGTCGCCGTTAGGCTTACCGCCGCCGACATGGTCACTGTCCCCAACTCAGCCTCCACCCCCTCCCTCCGCTCTTCCTTCCTTCGCCGCCCCCGCACTTCTCTGCGGTCGCCTGGCGTTCGCCGCCCCTGGCTGACGGCGGCTGCCACGCGCGTCGCGGCCGCTAAGTGGAGATGCACTCAAAGGGGCCGGGGCGGCGCCGCGCCGCGCCAAGCCGCGCCGGGCTTTTAAAAATTTCATGCGACGCCTCGCCTCGCCTCACATCACCTCGCCTCACATCGTCTCGCCCCGCCTCGCCCCGCCCCGTCCCGCCTCGCCTCACATCGCCTCGCCCCGCCTTGCCTTGCTGCTCCGCCTCGCCTTGCTCCACCTCGCCCCACCTCGCACCGCCTCGCTCCGCCTTGCCTCGCCTCTCCCCGCCACCTCCCGCCTCGCCTCGCTTCGTCTCGCCCCGCCCCGCCTCACCTAGCCTCACCTCGCCCCGTTTCGCCCCGCCCTGCCTTACCTCGCCCCGCCCCGCCTCGCCCCGCCCCCGCCTTGCCTCGCCGCGCCTTGCCTTGCTGCTCCGCCTCGCCTTGCTCCACCTCGCCCCACCTCGCACCGCCTCGCTCCGCCTCGCCTCCCCGCATCGGCTCCGCCGCGCCTCGCCCTCTCCCCGCCACCTCCCGCCTCGCTTCGTCTCGCCCGCCCGCCCCGCCTGGCCCGCCTCGCCGCGCCTCGCCCCGCCTTGCCTCTCCCCGCCTCTCCTCGCTCCGCTTCTCCCCGCCTGGCGCTCGCCCGAGGCTGCGCCGAGGCCGCAGCCCCAGGTGGCAGCGACCCTGGACCCCGGAGCCTAGCACAGGCACAGTGGCACAGCCCCCCGCTAAATGGGCGTAAACATTCAAAACATGAAATTACTCACAAGATTTGCAGCCATTGCGTTTCTTACCAGGGCTGCTGAAATGCGTGCAGCAGTTGTTTATTAAAGCGGCCCGCGTTCACTAGGCAGAGCAGATCGCGCCCGAGACAACTCCTCTCAATGGGGCTGACTCAACAAGTAACGCCCCTCCCCCTGAACCAGTGCTCGCCAAGTGGGCCGTCCACTTGAGCAGCCCTGGTCTATATTGTAGCTTCCATGACAGTTCTAGCCCCGATCGATCACGACGACATTATTGAGAACTCCAACAAGACCGCTCCACACAACCATTGCAATGAAAAGAAACGGAAAGGAAATATTGATTGGTAACGATACACATTTAGGTGAATGGAGTAGTGTTCAGTGTAAAAGAAGTTGATCACTTGGCAATAAACGTTTTGATTAGCCACTAGTAAAAGTGGCTACTCTTAAAGCAGTCAGAATGTTCATGTTTTATCACTAGTGCTACGATGCTTAAATGTTCAGATAAAGTAGAGTGGCTGCAATAAAGAAAAGAAATTGTTTTTCAACCTGGGAAGTGAGTTTTCTTACCGTCACACAGCAACGTACTCGAACATTGTAAGGAAAACGCACATTTAAATCTCGTCCGACCTGGAATCGAACCCGAGGTCGCATCATGGAAAGCGATAACGCTGACCAATGAGATAAACAGCGAGGGCGTTGCGGAGATTACAGTATGGAAATTCTAGTTCACAGAATACAATTTGCTTTCATTTCTTTACTAATTTTTCTTTTTAAACAAATGTGTTATTATTTATTTTGCTACCAATCAACAATTTACATGCTCCTGGAGGGTTTGCATGTTTCTGAAATGTAAATTTTTTAATGGAAAGTAGTTTTTCAAACCAACTTTTGAGTGCTCATTTCAGCTCGACCACTCTAAATTCGGTTGGGCAAAATATCCTTAAAATTCTCGAAAGAGCTCACTTTAGATGTTTCGTTGTTTCCTCCTTAACAATTGTGTATATTTGCCACTAGATTGGTGAAAAGAATTGGAAGAGACGGATGAATTGTTGAAAATCTAGACATACAAATCAGTTATTTATTTAATTAAACCATAATTAATTTAATACATTGAACTTAATTATTACAAATGCCGTTTTCTTCGATCATAGAAAAATTTCCTCTACGTGCTGGTTCGCGTGCTTGAAGTTAGTATTTTTAAAACATATGAAAAACATCTCGTCACCTTGTGTAAAAGCCTTTTAGTAAGAAAAAGTAGTTAAGTAATAAAAAAAGCACACAATGGCAAAACAAGTTTAATTTCATTATTATTAAACTCCCAGTAATTATTGACTTATTAACTAATAACACATAATTAGTACGTAACAACTGACGCAAAATATTATGAAACTCGTGACAACTTTCTGAAACGTACACCAATTTCTCAACGGATGGTAAATACCTCAGTAATTTTTGGTAATAAATTAGATATTGCAGCGTTAGCAGATTCTAAAAACTCATGAGAAATGTCAGCATTACTTTTAACCATTTTAAATTCAGTAATTATAATCATAATGTACCAGTTATACAGTAGGAACACGTGTGAAATAATAATGCCTACTGCAAACCACCTTATGTCGTGAAACCACGACCTCCTATTACATAATCAACGAAGGTGGGGATTTTCTCTTCGAATAAATTATGAAGAGTATAGATGAAATAAATCATGATTCGTAATAGGAACATTTTTATACGATCTTAGAAAAAATATTGTTTATATTTCGTGAGTGAAGTTATTGTTTTCTGCTCGAACTCGATTGTGAAAAAAATAACTTCACGCACTGAATATAAAAGTACCTATTAATACACTTTGCCATTCTCAGTTCCTTTCTTACCCCTCCTACCCAAATTGCATCATTTCTTATTTCGCTTGGGCTCAACTTTTTTTAATTTATACCGAGATAGCAATGAGTGAGATATGAATCTATTTTCTGTATTTGAAATGAATTATGCTTCATTTTCCAATCGGTTAAGCATTATACATTTCTCAATGGGTAAATTTATTCTCCTTCATGTACTTTCCTTGTATTCTTCTACTTGTGCTTACAAAATTGATTTCGATTCTTATATTAAAAAAAATGCAATGTTTCTAAATTCATCTTTGTATTCGATGACAATTTTAATGAGTTCATATTGGACACTTGCTGTTGGCCAACACAGCCCATAAACTTCTTCAGACAAAATAAATTTTGCTGGCACTACATAGCAATTGGTTTTCTGTGTTCTAATGCAACACTCTTTTTTCGGAAGCAGTGAGTTGTAATTGAGTATAACTTTCGCTAGTTTTCCTTTAGTAAATAGATGTGGTAGATTAAAACTTGCCTACAAAAATGTAACGATTCTCTTCCTTTTACTATGTGTTGCTTTACGGAGTAGTTAATAACACAGGAAATAGTTTGAGACCTGAGCGGAAACACGTCTATTCTTGTACCATTGGAGATGAAGGAGAAGAGATGCGAAAATTTAATTTCCCGACGAACCGGCACCGGCATTATCCCAGTTGAGGCTGTCGGGACGCTTCCTGGATCCCGGGAAGTCACTTCCGAGTCGAGGTGCAGCCCTCGCCCCGAGCAAAGGGCTTCGTTGCAGCGACAGAGCCTGCACGAAGAAGACGTGCAAAATGTGCACAAAAAGAGGAGCGCAGATCGGACGGGGAAAGAAGGAGAAGAAGAGCACGACTTCAAGTCACGCCACGCTCGCCAGGGACCGTCGCGAAGGAAGCACTTTTTGTCAGGGAAGAAAATGAAAAACCCAACTCTTTGGTTTTATGCTAAAAAAGAAACTGTTTCCTTTGAATCTAAAGCAGATCTGTTGTTGGGAAATTTAATTATGTAGATTCTGCGCGCCGCCACAGGGCCCTGAGTTCGAGCAATTTGGCGCGGGAATTACGTGCCCCGGAGGCGACAATTCCCTTAGCAGCGAATATTGCGGGGCGGCGAGGCGCCGATTTCTTTTGAGCGGGGCGAGGGCGAGGGCGCGGGCGATGACGGAGGAGAGGGCGAGGGTGATGATGAAGGAGAGAGCGAGGGCGCGGGCGATGGCGGAGAGAGCGAGGGCGAAGGAGAGAGTGAAGGCGATGGCGATGGCGGAGAGGGCGCGGGCACGGGCGAGGGCGCGGGCGATGGTTCTGGCGTGGGCGTGGGCGAGAGCGAGGGCGAGGGCGAGGGCGAGGCCAGGGTGAGGGAGAGGGCGAAGGAGAGGCGAGGGCGAGGGCGCAGGTGAGGGCGAAGGCGTGGGCGAGGGTTCTGGCGAGGGCGTGGACGTGGGCGAGGGCGACGGTGGCGATGGCGAAGGAGAGAGCGAAGGCGATGGCGTAGGAGAGGGCGAGGGCGCGGGTGATGGCGCGGGAGAGGGCGAGGGCGCGGGCGAGGGCGAGGGCGAGGGCGAGGGCGAGGACGAAAGTGGGCGAGGGACGGGCAAGGCGTCGTTGGAAGGGCGTCCGAGAGAGGAATAGGCAGATTATGACATCGTTGGCGAAATCACCGCGTCGCATCGTCTTATGAGGCGCAGATTGTGCTTCACAAAAGTCTTTGCTGCGATTCCTGTAATTTAGAAGCTATTGGAAAAATTTGGTGAAACGGGGAAAGTTTGAAAGGAGAAATGAGTTTATCCACTAGGTAATACTTCTAAGGTGTTGCAATTTATTTCTTTTCGTGCAGAAATTGTAATGGAATGAATTCTGACTCACGAAATAACGTGAGAACTTGAGATTTTCACAATTTTTAGGGAAAATATCATATGAAATAATTAATTAAAAATACGGAGCATGACATGACCAACATGACATCGCACCTGTCGCGTGTATGACAATAGATAACTTGTAGACATAAACGAACTTGAAGCAATAATACAGGTTCTGAAATATTGCTAGACTTGCAAGACGAATTAAACGAAAATTGTTATTACTAAAAGAATACCATTCCATTTAGAAATGTACATTGTAATTTCTAATATGTAGTAACATGTGCATCAAGATTGATCGTGGTTTGGTGAAATAAGTGAAGAATGCAGCAAGCGCGAGAATTTAAGCTGTTGACTTAAGACAATCTAAAGACATAAACCTTCGAATATATTAATCGAGTAAGGACGATAATTGTGTTACACAAACTAAATCAAATGAACAATATATTATGTTATAAAATTCGGGTTTCGTGGGCAAAGAAGACAATCAGACATCTTGAAAAAATGTTCGGTTTAGATTGAATTCAATTGGAGCATTCGATCGGCGGCCGAGCTGTAGTGACGCATATTGGATGTGACGTGGAGACTGAGTGAATGATCGATAATGGACAATAAATTGGACAATAATTTTATTGTCCATCTTCTTTTAAAAGAGGATGAAAACAGCTTTAGCTCATAACTTGCGATCAACTTTATTTCCAGATGTAGTAAAACTGGAGTTTCACATGTGTAATCGATTTTAGCATTCAAATTTGTACCAAATTCCATAAATGTTTAAACTGTAATTACTTCAAATATTCTAATGGAAGAAGTAGATAAATTAAATTCGAAAAATTCAAATCAAATTTCCTCAAAAATTAAGAAAAGCAGAATGGTTTATTTTAAACAAACAAATTCATAGCGAACTCAAAATTGAGACAATTGAGCACATATAAGAGCAAAAGTTTCTAAATTCTTTAACTATTTGCCATTTTCTTCTGCTTCAAAACATTTTAATTTAAAATTGAAGTTAATTTATACGGAATAAAAACTATGTTTCCAAAAGATATATTTCATTGTCCATAGATACAACAAAACTTTAAGAAGAACTTTCCAAATTTTACTTTAAACAATACCAAAAACTTATCACATTTTTTCATTCAAAAGAATAACAATATAATTTATTACTTTTTTTAAAAAAATTCAGCATATAGGTAAAGAAGACAGGACAGATAAAGAAGACAAATGTAGTATGTTTACCTCTACAAAGCCGCTGGAAACGTGCCAAAAATATTATTTAGAACCTCTGACTTGTGAGAAAGACTAGGCAACTTCGACTTTGTAAAATAATTTTTCACCCTAACGTACAATGAATGTCATACAATGCTTTCCTATTGAAAATCTTCATATTTTCTAGGTTTCACAATATGTTTTCGAAGTACCTAACTTTGTTGCTGTTGTTAATGCTATTAGTAGAGGCGGAATTTGATGACCCCAAACACCGCCAAAAATGACCAATAAACTGCTTTTAAAATGGTTTAACAGTTTCGTAAAACAAAAGAAGAATGATGTAAAAAATTGATTAAAACCAGTTCAGATAAATAACTCAAGTTGTTTGAGATCTGTTGGAGATGTTACTGATATAATCGAGGCATCTTCCTTTCGTTCAAGTGAAATCAGCTTTTTAATTTTTGTTTTGGACCGTTCTCTACCGGGAATCGTCTTTAGTTAGTTAGTTAGTTAGAATCGTCTTTAGTTATCGCGAAATCGGCCGAACCGACAAAGGCGCTGATAAGCGTAGAAAAAACTTGAGATTACATTCTCACAACGGCTGACATTACAATTTCTGAGTGAAGAGGCTACTTTAGAATTCTGTGGAGAACATTTTTAGCATCGCTTAAATATTATTTAAAGAAAGTATTTTAAAAATGACTGAAATCGGCAAAAATGCTTTAAAAATGACGAAAAATTATTAGTCTCGCAATCAGCACCCCCAGAAACATAAAAGAGTAAAATCAAAACTACACTGCTATTTGTTTTAGCACGTAATTACTAAACTAATAGAGAGAAGTGAAGACGCGAAATTTCTGAAGGATAAGAGACACATCTTTTCACAGACTGTTGGAAGCCCATTCATCATAGTTGCAGATCAAATGAACCACGAAGGTGTTGCGTTTTCGCTATCGACTATTATCGCTATTTCAACTATCGACTACTATTATTAAATTTTATTGAAAAAAAACTCGAGTCCATTTGACTTATCCTGTTCCTGTTAATCCGTATACCTCCTGTACATATCTGCTGAAAAATTGGAAACAGCATAGAAAGACCTCAAAAAATCGCCGCAAAACGCACATCATTTACATAGGTTATATTATCATAAGTAATATCACCGCACTTCCAGTGATATGTAGTGAGACTCACAAATTAAGATATTAAATGAATCGAATGGATAATTTAAATCACAGAAATTACGAAAAAGAGATATATTACTCAAAATTGCTACCGGAATATGTGAAACTTTTATTCAGCGAGTAGTTATCACTGCCTCCTGCTATAACATATAATGAAGTAAAATATGAATAACAGTTTAATGCAGAAAATTATTTTAAATGTGTTTGGATTTTATAGTAATAAAACTTTCAAAATACAATTCTAACAAAGCTTCAAGAACATTTATTAAAAACACAATTATAGAATTTGTAGGAAGTTGAGTTTTCCATGTCTTGCTATTCTGTGGAAGAATTTGAAATGAAAGATGTACAAGCTAAAGTTAGCAGCGGGGTTCGTCAATTTCGAATGGATTGAATACACATGTACTCATTAAAGTATTTTCTTCAATCATTTTTGTTGTAAGGTTCCAGATAGTTTTCATAGCATATTATTTTGTTCTCTTCACCATCTAATCTTCGCATATTGTCTACAATTGTAATTTCTTCATTTGTAGTTTGTTTTGTGCATTTGTATTTTCTTTCTCCACAAAATTCTTGACTTTGCTTCCACACACATTTTCTGTTTCTTTTGCTGTTGTTCGGCAGTGAATCTTTAATAATAGATTATATTTACGAATTTTAAACATTATCAAAACGACACATCCTAATATTATATTGATGCTCTGAAGCTATTATGGACCTAAAGCAATTGCTATCATTATCTTAAAAAGGTAGTGATCTCAGCGGAGTGCAAACGGTAAACAGTTTTGAAGAAAACATTGCGCAATGGGTGGCGCAAAAGGACAGTAATGTGAGAGTCATCTCAAAATCAAATTGAATGTGACTGAGATTCATCAAGCGGGGAATCGTGTCTAGAATCTGGGGAAGAATAATAATGAAGAGGAATTTCTTGAGAATGACGAACTCGAAGAATAAATAACTGAGAATGCAAAATTCTATTACGGAAAGGACAAAAAAGTCTGCAAGATTTGTGCAGAAAAGATTCCTAAAGAAACTAATGTCAGAATTTTAGTGTTTGCGGTAGTAACATTTTTGTACTTGATTTCCAGGTCTAAGAGTTATAGCTGTTTTCATTGATATATTTTTTAATGTTCAATAAATTTTTATAATTAAGATAAATTTGTTAAAATAAAGATGTGCTGAATTTTACTGAACAATTCGTAATAACATGATATTCCCTCATGAGATAACTTATTAACAAATATATCGTGATTAATATTTTCTTTAGTCATTATTTATCGGAAGTTTCAATGCCCTTTACTTGAAATACAATTTAATATTGTAATATTTGTATCAACATTTCAAGACTCCATGTGACTCTATGTCGATACTGGTGTGACTGACTTCCCACGTCGTCAGCTAAGGGTTAAAAAGGTAAACAAAGTGATTACAGCGGACTGAAAAAGGTAAACAAAGCGATAATCAAATAGCGATAGTCATCTGGGATTGTTATAATTTGAATGTATTCTTGCTCTCGACACTACTTGGCTTTATTGGCACCATTGGCTACATACTATGCGGGCAGACACGAGTCAAATAGTCGAAGAGAATGTTTGTCATTCTGCAACCAGAGGGTCCCTTTATGGGGCGAGCACCACGCGCCTTCGTGGCCAGCCCTGCGACGCCTGGAAAGGGGAAAGGAGCGGCGCGCGCGTGGGCGTCGGCCGGCAGCCCAAAGGCGCGTCGCGACGGCGCGAGGCGCCAACACTATGAGCCGCAGGAAGGCTCCGGCACGCGCCGCCGCGCGCGCTGGCGGCGCAACAGGTTCCTTCCACGCAGCCCCCACCGCCGCACGGTGGGCTAGGAGCTTGGAAAGGGAAGAAAAAAGTTGCTAGATGGGAAGTTTGGACTATCAGATCGGCTGCAATAATGTTGGGAGTACTGAAGGACGGTTGTGCGGGTTTTATTTATTTATTTATTTATTTATTTATTTATTTATTTATTTATTTATTTATTTTACGTCGAAAAACAGTTAAAAACTGCGTATGACGTGCTATGGGGAAAAGTGAATTGTGTGCACATTTTCAAAATTCTGTGATCCCTACAATAAGTCATATACTACGTAAATTTTGAATTTTGAATTTTGAAAGGGAAAAAAAACAAAAAACTCCAATGTAATAAAATATATTTTCAAGGATAAATAAGCAAAGTTTTGAGCGGTTCATTTCGTTCGTTGTATAACAGATCAAACCTGGCGATTCATTGTTAGCAGTGCGTGAAGCCGGCCAGGCTACAATATATATATGTATATATATATATATATATATATATATATATATATATATATATATATATATATATATATATATATATATAGTGTAAGTGAAGCGAATATTTTCGGTATGAAAGGTGTTCCAGGAGGTATGTACTAATTAAAACATTTTCATCATTATTATATCATTAACTATTCATGTTTTTTAAATTTATTGAATACCGCAAAATTCACGAGAAAATTGTAAAATGTGCTGAAAAACAGAGATAAGTTACGAATCCCACGACATTCTGCTTTCTTTTGCACTGTGTCCGTAAGCTTATATTATTACCTTTGTAAATTAACCTTCAAATCCACCGACTGGTACCGACTGCGGCATTGAGCCACGTCTTAAGCAACATTTGCCTTTATATTATGAATGAATGCCTTATTTTACGTGGCGAGACTCAGGCCATGAGGCCTGCTCTTCCGTCTGACCACGCAAATTTCGTTACGCTCCTTTCACCTACTAGGGATGAAAGAAGGTATTACTTGGGCGACGAAACAGGCAATTTTAATTTAGCTCAGTGGCTTCATTAAGGCTTGAGGATCTTTTACATGCAGTAAATCTACTAACATGGCACAGCCGGCTTTACTTCCCCTCCGAAAGAAGGTGTACGAAGGATCTTTTCGCCCTTAAAAGCCCACGGCTTTGAACACGCAAACTTGGGTATAACAGCCCTAGCCGCTAACCGTTTCACCTTCGCTGCCACATATTATGACCATCGTTTTGGGATTGTAGCCCACCGTGTGCCGCCGCGTGCGCGTGCTCTCGCCTGCGATTGCGCCGCCGCCGCCGCGTGCGCGTGCGCGTGCGCGCGCGCGCGTGTCGTCGCGTGCGAGACAAACGACGCACGCGCCGCGAAACGTGCCTCTCACGCCGGCGCTCGCTTCCTCGCTCGCCGCGCGAACTTCGGGGTCCAACGCACGCGTCGAGGTCACTCCGTTGGCCTCACAAGGGCGAGTTTTGTCATTTACGTTCAGGACTGCGTCATGTCTAGGAGGCGCATTTTGGTGACCTAAAACATCGCCATAAATGATCAATGAAATGCTCTTAAAATGATTTAAAATGACTTAAAACCAAAGAAAAATGACGTAAAAATCTTATCAAAATCAGTTCAGATGAACAAGTTTTTGGATATGTTACTGATGTAATCGAGGCTTCTTCCATTCGTTCGAGTGAACTCAGCTTGCAAACTTTAGGTTTGAACTGTTCTTTACCATGAAATCTCTGTGTATTTATTCCGAAATCGGCCGAACTGGCAATGGCGCTGATATACGTCACAAGAAATACATACTCACCACGGCTGTCAAAACAATTTTTGAGTAATTCTGTGAAGAACATTTCTTGCATCTCATAAATATTTCAAGCAAGTTTGCTTGAAATAATGCAAAATTTGCTCTATAAAAAGTGATTACAGTTTAGCATCCACATCCACACAAAAATTCACAAATTCACAATCATCCACACAAAAAACTGCTGCCTCGAACCCATCACACAAATTTTGCTCCAAAAGACAGGTATGGTACAGTTGAAAATGAAGGTCCTCATCAACCAGCAAAACTCGTTACGTTGCACTAAGTTTCTGCATTGTGTACAACTCTGAACTGATGCCACCCTTAAAACTCTTAAGTCCTTGAAACCGTATTTTCGCGTAGTAATATGACAGAGTAGTGCTTCTTACGCAGTAGTGTAAACAATGCGGAAATTTTCGACGTTCATTTTATTTCTTCGTGGCTACCCCGACTTCAGACTTCAGTACCAGAAAAAACAAAACAGAGAAAACAAGAAATCGGATCTGCAGTACCAACACCAAACTCATCTCTTCCAGAATTTTCGGTAATGTTTTATTCATTTTGGATTAAACTTTGCTTAAATATAGCAAAGGCTGTCAAGCTTGCTTTTTGTACAGCAAGAGTTGTATACGTGCGTAGACACACACACACAAACATATATACATATGCCCGAGGCGGGATTCGAACCCGCGACAAAGTTCCACCACTGTTTACTGCGAAAACACTTTTAAGTCTCGTTTGACGCTCTGCGATGCAGTTGCTTGTTAGCGACGAGGCTGCAACCGTAGGCCTATATACATAAGTAGCTATTTTTGAGTCTGGCTATCACAAAATTACCATTTACCTCATTTTATTGTCTTTGGAGATGCTCTCAGAGGTGATACCTGGAACTCAGAGATCTTTTGTTGTTTTTTGTTGTTGCTGTTGAATTAACGAATAACTGTAAACATTTGCATCATTTGTTGTACTTTTTGTACCCAAATTATTCGAAGCATAGTTGGTGTTTAAGGTAAGATACTAGCTTAACACTATCTTACTAGAGTTGCTTTAGTTAATTTCATTCGTATTTCAGTGTGTGCAATGACGTCAAATTTGAGCAACACGAAAGACTTTGTGTAGTAAGAGTGCAAGATTAGAAAATATGTTCGGAAGTAGGTAGTGTCTGTATTAAAGAATTTGAAGACAATGAATCAACATTTTAATACAGCGCAATAAATATTTACTTGTCCGCAAATGAAGACGCCGCGCCGTTGGATTCGCGGACGTGGAAGTGACTCATTGAGGCCGTGGGTGGAATTAGAAGGAAGACGCCGGTGGATGATGATTCCCCATTGTCGGAGGAGCCCCAAGTTGGCTTCCGCCGAGCGGCAAATAGTTGCGCAAGCAATCACTTGCTAGGCGAAGCCGGCGGCAGCGCGGGGCGGGGCTGGGCGAGGCGCGGGGCCCAGACGCTGCGCTGAATAGCGCCTTCATTAGCACGGCGACAGGCCGGGCGTCTCGACGCCCCGCCCCGCCCCGCCCCGGAGGCGCCCGCCAGCCGCCGGCCCCGCCCCCTGGTCCCAGCACGACGCGGATCCACAGGTGCTGGTGTTTGGCAACGTCCTTCGAAAACGAAACTCAATGGCGTTTCATTATCGTTATTCTGTTGCTGATATTAATAATAATAATAATAATAATAATAATAATAATAATAATAATAATAATAATAATAATAATAATAATAATAGTAATAATAATATACTAGTGAGAACCCGTCAAAATTTGACAGTGAGACCTGAGATAAATGTAAAATACTGTGCCCAGACTAATGTTCACAATATGTTTCGTTGTTTGCACCTTCAGGGTACAACAAATATATTTTGTGATGTGGAGTTTTCCAAAATTTTGAACATGTATGGCCCATGACCAGGTGGCAATGCAATATCGGCACCAAATGACTTAAAAGAATGAGCACTATTTTACTGACGAATATTATTTCTAAAGTTTTTTGATGTGTCATCATCTATAAACAACTTAGATTTCTTCTGGCACATTTATCGAAGGTGAACTTATTTTCCCATTTAAGCAACACAGAGTAAACTCGTTTGCAGAATTTCTCTCACATGAGAAGTGCAAAGCAGAACAAAACTGACATTTCATAGACAACGACCCAACAGAGAACGAAATGACCTCACTAACACGACTTCTACGCTGACTTTCTCTTTCCCTGCGTCCACTTAATGTACGTTTGCTTCTTTTGGGGCGCGTGGGCAACGATTCGGAATTCGACATAACCTGTGAACAACTTCACTACTTAAGTACAACCGAGCAAAACCCACTGTCCGAATGTTCTCTACAAAATACACCACAAAAGCAAATACATGCAAACTGTCAACGCCATAATGCAATTATCACACTGAAACAAAACCTTGACGAATTGTAAACAAATCTCAACAATCAAAACAAAACATCAAGCAGCGCCACCATGAAGCAGCTTTGGAAGAAAACAATTGACTATTGATAAGCGTACTATTAAAGAATGATTAAATTAATTAATTTACGCCATAAATATTGGTGAATCAACACTAACAGTATCTGATAACACATCTAGACATCACGTTCTTTCATTTAAAGGAAAAAATACTACAATCGGTCCAGTAGAAGCTCTAAACGAAGCCATGGCAGACTACCTTATTTTTTTAATATATAGATTAATATGATTTTAATGTAATTAATATAATATTAATGTAATAATAAAAAATCTCAAACAACCTCATGTAGACTCAAAAGCCTCAAAAACTTGGTTAAAATACGGTGATCTATTTGGCAAAGCAGAAGGGTTCATGGTCGCCATAGAGGATCAAGTGATCAACACTAAAAGTAACAGAAAACATATCCTCAGACAAACAATAGATGGCAAATGTAGAAAATGCCGTACAACATTTGAGAGCATACAGCACATCACATCAGATGCAAATTAATGGTCCATATAGATTACACCTATAGGCACAATCAAGTTGCAAATATTATTCACCAGAAACTGGCGGCGAAATCCAAGCTACAAGAAATGACATGCCCATATTACAAATGTTCCCGAAACTGTACTTGAAAATTCAAACTCAAATTCAGTTTTACTATGACAGAGAAATTATTACAGATAAAACTATTCATCATAATAGACCAGACATAATTTTCGTAGACAAACGGCAAAAGATTGACTTTCTAATTGACATAACTTTTCCACAAATAGCCAATCTTCAAACAGCACACGCAGAAAAACTAACGAAGTATACAGAACTAGCAGCTGAAGTCAAGGCACTATGGCATCTCCAAAAAGTTCATATTGTTCCTCTGGTTATTTCGTGCACAGGGGTGATACCAAATAACATCCATAAAAATCTGGAACTTATTCAAATGGCAAAATATACATACAAAATAATGCGAAAATCGATCATCTTAAACACATGCAGGATTGTTCGAAAATTCCTAAATTGCGACGAAACATGTATTGACCTATGTCTTCGTTATTAATCCGACACAAAGTCAAATAAAAATCCGGTGAATACAGAGAAAAACAATGTGTAATAATAATAATAATAATAATAATAATAATAATAATAATAATAATAATAATAATAATAATAATAATAGTGACCAACAATTTCTACCATCTCCGATCGCCCAGTTTCAATAGAGACACTTCCTCCAGAGCACTCGGCTTCAATGATAACTGCCCACCTTCTGCACAATATTTCTAGTTTATAACTGCGAGCATTCGACATGGCTCTAAATTGCGACCTTTCTAATCTTTTCCTCAGCTCAATACTTTGAATTATTATTATTATTATTATTATTATTATTATTATTATTATTATTATTATTATTATATAGTCTAACTAACCGAAATACGATAGTTATTTAAAGAAAGCGTAGCACACAAAGCTCAGGAAACGTTATGCTTCCCGCATTAGAGCTGGAAAATTTATGTGTTCAGGTAAGGTCTAATGAATACGCACACATAAACACAGAATTATGAAAATGACTATTCAAAATCAGCAACGAGTGCTCATTATAGCATCGAGGCGGCACGTGGCCGGCGAACGAGCGATCTCTCTGATCAACCACCCTCCGGCTGCCCTAGCTACACAATCAGGCGGCTCCGGTCTCTTCTCTCCCGCCCTTGTTCAATAATACTACCCGATCGTCACGTCACACCGTCTCTCTCTCTCTCTCTCTCTCTCTCTCTCTCTGTCTCTCTCGCTCTCTCTCTCTTCCTCTACCTCTCTCCTCGCTCTCTCCTCTCGCTCTGTCCTCTCGCTCTGTCCTCTCGCTCTCTCCTCTCGCTCTCACCTCTCGCTCTCTCCTCTCGCTCTCTCTCTCTCTCTCTCTCTCTCTCTCTCTTTCTCTCGCCAACTCCACGATGCGTTAATATAACTGACTTAATAAAGAGTGCTTCCAAAAAGCCGGAGCCTTCCGATGTTCAGGTTCAGTATAACCGAATCTTCTTATGCTTATTTGTTATGTAAGTGAAACGGGACCAGTGGCTTAAGATTACTGTAACTCAGCCTTTACCATATCCGAGTTCACCATAACCTGAGTCAACTGTACATACATTAGTTACTGAAATAAATAATATGAACGGTGTTAGACGAAATCCTAACCACTGCATGATTATAATTCTTTGAGTTTTATGAAAATATAAGCAATATAAAAAAACAAGTAAATGTAATATCGTTTTTGAATGTCTATTACCCGTTTAATGATGTCCGTGAATGATACTGTTCAGCCTGTTTAAATGTTCACGCAGTTTAGGTGGCAAAATGTTCACCGACGTTCAACATTTAGATTTTCGATATAGAGAATTCTAAATCAAATTCTTCCATAGCTGGAGGGAGATGACGTCACTTACCTAGCAAAGCTGCCAGAACTTGAAGATCATTACAGTAAATGAAGTAACATTGCAGCTGTGAATGATGAAATACGAGTGCAATATTCCCGTGAGCATCGTGGCATGTTTAAATTGTAACATGGTTTCATGTTTCTCGTGCTTTCAATTATCCCCATTGGCCAGATTCTTAATGCACGTATCAGACTTCAACGGACTCGCCCACTCCGCCTGCCGCCCACTGCTGCTTTTTGACCTTTGCGAAGGAGCCCTTCTCCCGCTCCCCCTCCACACACACACACACACACACACACACACACACACACACACACACACACACACACACAGTGCGCCGATCGCCACACGGGGCTTCCAGGTCAGTCCTGACACGGGAGGCCGCGCGTCTCTTGTGAGCGTTTGCAGGAGAGCTTAGACTAGGCCGCTGCCTCCCCCTCGGCACCATCCCACTATGCCTGCACCACCCTGTTGCCACCACTCCTTTCGCCATTGACGATATCACCACTGCCCGCCCCCGCCGCCCTGCAGTCTTGTACTTCCTTCACCGCCAGCACTTTCCTGCTTACCCTACCTCCCACACCGCCCTCACCTCCCCGACACACCCATCTCTTCCACTTTCCACGTCGCCATCACTTCTTTCTCGCCACACTAATTATTTCACTTCCCCCGTCTCCATCATTTCTCCAGACCCTCCCATCACCACCAGGCGCCATCACTTCCCCTTTCTCGCCACACTAATTATTTCACTTCCCCCGTCTCCATCATTTCTCCAGACCCTCCCATCACCACCAGGCGCCATCACTTCCCCTTTCTCGCCACACTAATTATTTCACTTCCCCCGTCTCCATCATTTCTCCAGACCCTCCCATCACCACCAGGCGCCATCACTTCCCCTTTCTCGCCACACTAATTATTTCACTTCCCCCGTCTCCATCATTTCTCCAGCCCCTCCCATCACCACCAGGCGCCATCACTTCCCCTTTCTCGCCACACTAATTATTTCACTTCCCCCGTCTCCATCATTTCTCCAGACCCTCCCATCTCCACCAGGCGCCATCACTTCTCCTTCCTCTCCACACCAATTCTTCCACTTCCCCCGTAGCCCTCACTTCCTCAGCCCCTCCCACCCCCGACTCTTCCCCCAATGCCATCACTTCTCCTTCCTCGCCACACCAATTCTTCCACTTCCCCCGACGCCATCACTTCACCATCCCCTCCCACTTCCATTTCTTCCCCCACCGCCATCACTGCCCCTTCCCCTCCACACCCGTTTCTTCCACTTCCCCCGTCGCTATCACTTATCCCATCTCCTCCCACCCCAACTCTTCCCCCGGAGCCGTCACTTCACCTTCCTCGTCACACCAATTCTTCCACTTCCCCCATCGCCATCACTTCTCCAGCCCCTCGCAATTTCATCACTTCCCCGGCGCCTTTGACTTGTCCATCGCCCCCTCCTGGCTCCTCGCTGCACCTGTGGGGAGGGAAGGCCGCGTCGACCCCTCGCTTTTGCGCTTTCTCGTGCGCCCCCTTTCGGCGCGGCCGCTCCGCTCGCCCTGCGGCGCCTCCGTTGCTTTTCTCGCTCGTTAACGCGCACGCTGCTGGCCTTCTAGGCCTTCGAGCCCTTCCCCTGCTCGCTCTTGGCACACGCTGTCTGATAACTCTTTTTCTCTCGTGATAATTCTCACTTCTGTCCTCTCACTTACGTCTTCTGACTTCTCACTCTTCGCTTATGCTTTTCAAATTCCATGGTATGAGGTTGTTCAGTCATCGTTTAATTATTTCACTACTCCCTTTCTCTCTCCTTTCTCTCTTTGCTCTCTTTCTTTCTTTCCCCTCTTTTTTTTCTTTTCTTTGTTTCCTTTTTTCCATGTCCCTTCCCTCTCTTCATTGTCTCTTTCTTTCTCCACTTTTCTTTCCTCGGCACTCTCATACCTTTCCCCATCTTGGACCCGTTTATTTCATCTGCTTTCTCTAACACCCGCCAGCACGTTCTCTCACCCTTCCGTTTAAACCGTTCTATGCCCGCTTTTCATTTTTTTTCGCTCTTCGTTGCTGCCCGCCTCGACTGTCGGGCACCTGCCTGCCCCGGTGCCGCCTTTCTCCCAGCGCCCCGCCCCGCCCACTCCGCCAAGCCGCAATGCCTGCGGGCCAAATCGGATTATTAGCGTTCGGCTATCCCTCGCCCGCCCTTTCCACCCAGCCGCTCCTGGCTTTTCTCTCCACCAGAAACATCTCGGGAAATGGGGAAAAAGATAAACTTCTCCATGAAGAGAACCAGGTCTAAAACGATATGTTGAAATTTTTTTAAAAAGTCGAAATTGTGTTTGTTAACGCAAACACGTTTCTTAATTTATAATAAAAAATTAATGTAATAATGAAATATTCTGGATGCTATCCCCCTCCGTTTAGATATGTAAAAGTCAATCTTGCTGCTTATAACTTCTCCCTCCTGTGTATGTTTACAAATGTAGATTTTATAATATTTCTCGTTTCGTATATAATGTCAGTGGTACCTTTCTCTGCACATACATACAACCAATCTTTATAAATGAGTTCTCTAATGAAAGTTAATTTTACGTAGACGTGACGAATTGCATTTTGATTTTAAAAATGCGAAGGATTTGTTAAAAAACGCATTTCAATATCCATGTCAATTGTAACCCGCAACACTCTACAACACTGTCAAAATCTGTACGGTTGTTCAACTCCTAAACAAAGCGTTCTAGGGCATTAAAAGTATAATTTTGAGGCCAAGGAGCTCAAAGAAACGTTCCTCACGCCGTAATCTGTAGGATAAGGTATTTTTGGTCATTCTGTTACATTTTTCGACGCTTAGCGATAGTATCCAATACCAAGTATATTGCAGGCCTCGGTGCAAGTGCTCGACTCGTCTTCTTGGGGGCTGCGCGCGCTGCCTGGACTGCGGTGCCCGCCCTGCGCCGCTCCAGCTATCTCCCCGATGTGTGCACCTTGTAGCGTCGTGCACAAACGAATTTGCAACGCACGGCCGCGTGGCGTAGGCGAAGCTAAGGCGCCACGCGTAGCCGTTGTATAGGAGCGGATGTGACGTCGGTGGAAAGTCCGAGGAGGCAGCGTGGTGGGGGGAAGGGCCAGACGCGAAAACTCTCTCTTGGTTCCTAGACGCAGCGGAGTGCGGATCGGCAGACGGGCCAGTCGGCGAAGGTCTGGGTGGGCACGGGCCGCGAGCTGGGCGAAGGGCCGGCAATGTGTTGCCGTACGGACAGGCAGACTCAAGGACGAGTCGTAAGTAGGTTGCGCCGCTTGACGCCTTGGAATGCAGTGAGATTCGAGCGTGGTAGCCGCAGCGAAAGATTACTCCGCGTAGTGGGACTTAGTAAATTAAATAATTGTATAATGAGGTGGTGGAACATAGCAATAAACCTTCAATTATTTAAACCCACTCTCGTCTGTTTCAATTGCAACCGCATGACGCCTCAACCTCTTCTGCGCCGCCGCTCCCCGCTGCCCCGGCGAAGCGCGCGTCACCTCCACCCGCCCCTCCCCCGCCCCGCCCACTTCACCGCTGCCTCGGGTTGTAACCACTCCTTGAGCTCCTTTCTGTCCCTCCAACCGCTCCTTGTTGCAAATCATTTATAACTGCTTGTCTTTTTTAGACAAAAAGCTAAACAAGGGTCCAGATCTTTCTTCTTCTTCTTCGTCTTCTTTTCAAAATACACCTTCTTGTACCGGTTCTCTAGAGACCGAATTTGTCTTGGATAGTGATCTCATGTTTGCAGTTCACACTATCGTTTATTGTTACGTGTGTGTGTGTGTTGATGTGTGTTAGTTCTAGACAAATGGCGGGACTTCTTTTTTATATTGCATATTACATTATTTAATTATTTTTTAAATTGGTTATTCTCAGGTGGACGAATGTCAAAGCACGTGTCGTTTTCAAGTCTTGACCAAAAAACGATGTGCAATAGAATCCCGCCATGATCGGGGATATTTTTCCGGTTTTTATGTGCACAATCGACGACGTTCAAGTGAAAACACACCATAGTGTGCTGTGTAAACTATCATTGGTTCTGGGAGGTTACAGTTAAGCAAATTAAATTAAAAGAGTCCTAAAACATATAATTCGCTAACAATATTCCTTCATTTCTCAGTGTTACATACATACATGTTTATTATGTTACATACATGCATTATGTTACATTGTCATTACATTCATGGTTGACTAAGGTTGACCTGGTTGACTAAGAATCGTGTCCATGCGCCTTCGTTTTTCATGTAGGCAACCCGTCACACACTCCTGTATTCACTGCTGCCCATGTAAGTAGACCGACAAAGAAGCTCAACACGCTTCATTATACTGTTGTCAGCCTCTAAAACACTAACTGCATTTTGCGAAAGAGCGCAAAATTTGATTATTTTCAAAATCGTGCATGTTACTTATGAAGACGAGATGACAGTTTCGAAAATTTTGGACGAATTACTGATCATTGTCATCAATTTGTTAACTTTTTAAAAATGTATTTTCAAAAATGGTTGCAATTTTTAATATTTTCTACTCCAAAGAACGGTAAAAAATTGTTGTTTGTGTCATTTCCAGCAAACTCTTTGTATTTTCGAAAATTGGAACAAGTTAGAATTTTAAAACTACAAAATTGAAGATAGCGGTTTTGGCCTTAAACTATATATGTTTTAAAAACTATATATGTTTTAAAAGCTGTTCAAACAATATGTGTAATTTTTTGAAGAAGAAAAAAAACCACTTATTTTTACCTACGAGTAATTTGTGCTTGAAATGTATGCAATCAATAAAAATAAAAACTATTTCGCACAAACCCCTCCAAATTTTTCTTTCAACTTTTTTTCATGGATGAAACAAGGAACGCCTAAAAAGGGGCAGGTTTTATTTTCATTGCAATGAATGTTCGAAAATTCGAAATTTAGAGATAATGCGATCAAAAAAGTGTTGTAGTTACTCTTGAAGAACAATTTGCAACATAAATGACTATTTTTCGCCAATCCGTTTGCTTCTGTTGAACTTCTAGCAATTTATAAACTGAAACAATATTACTAATTTATGTTGTATCGCGTCATTTCGTGTATACGACCCTAATACTGGTAATCTGCATACTCGTAAATCAATATATAAGATGCATTTTTCTTTAGCGTTCACCTAGCAGGGGCGGGGACAAGGCGTGGCGGGACAGGGCCTGGGTGGGGAGGGATGTATTTTTCTTTAGCGTTCATCTTTCCGTTAATCAGTTGCACGCACGAGCGTGCACGCACGAGGCATGGTGTAGCGGGGAGTGGCGTCGTAGGGGCGTAGCGTGGCGAGTTAAGAGCGTGGGGGCGTGACGGAGAGTGGCGGGGCAGGACGCACGTGGTGGGGAGGGGTCACGGCGGGGAAGGGGCATGGCGGGGCGGGATGAATTATTTTAGCGTTCACCTTTCCGTTAATCAGTTGCGCACTCCAGTCGAGTGAAGCGCTCCCTCAATCTCTTCGCTGCGAGAACGTGGAGTGGCGGGGTTTGGTGGGGGCGGGGAGTGGCGTGGCGGGTCGCGCGGAGCGGGGTAGGGGAGTGGCGTGGCGGGAGGGGCCTGGCAGTGGGGGTTGCGCGGGGCGGTGAGGGACGGGGAGTGGCGGGGCGGGGAAGGGTTGGGGGCGGGGCGGGAGTATTTTTCTTTGGCGTTCACCTTTCCGTTAATCAGTTGCGCACACGAGTCGAGTGAAGCGCTCCCTCAATCTCTTCGCTGAGAGGGCGTGGCGTGGCGGGGAGTGGCGTGGCGCGGGGGGCGGGGGCGGGGGGCGGCCGAGAGCGAGGAGGCGGCGCGTGATTCCTCTCCTGTGTATTAGCGGCCTCTGCCGGCGGCGGGGCGGGGGCGGGGGCGGGGGCGGCCGGTGGTTGATTGCTCCGCGGAGCGTGCAAATGCAATTCGCCTCCCACGCTCTCCCTCTTCGCGCCCTTCGGCTCCTCCCTGCTGCCGCGGGGCCGCGCTCCCCTCGCTATCAGCAACACTCTGCACAAGGCAACGAATCGGGGCACGCCCTTTTGAATGTGCACCGATTTACCAATCCTGCCATTTACCATTATTTTTACCGTAAAACGAGAAGCAATACTATTCAAGGAAAACAAGGAGGTTCGTGGAATACCGAAAAATTATCTCGTCTTGTTAAATGCAGAAGTATGGTATTGTAACGATTCGGAGGATACCTAACGGTTTAGATTCAAATTATTTCATAGGTTTCACATCTGTCAGCATTTATGTAGGCATTTATTGTATCCAAGTAAATCATACGGACGTGGTGGTTGATGGGATTATTAATTTATAATCCGGTCTCGATATCTGATGTTGAAAACTTTGGTCGATATGTCACCATTGCTCGAGGGACGCCAGAACAAATGGTTGATTTCATGTTCCTTTTGTGGCATATTGCTGAACGAATGCTTTTTCATTATAAACTTGACCTAATAGCTGTCTGCTATTAAGTTTATTAGTCGAGTAAATTGGTTCCAAAATGTATTTATACAGTCAAACAATTTATTAAAGCAACAATAATCGTTTTACTTTCCACTTAGTATTTCATACAAAACAGTGGTGCGGAAACGTTTCCAAGGTTGAAGCGCCTTCTAGTTTACAAACTGTAGAGGCCTGATGATGAAGGCACATCAACGAAACGTTACCACGCCACTGTTTTGTATAAAATGCTAAGTAGATTGTAAAAAAATTATTGTTGTTCTAATAAATTACTTGACTGTCTATAAATAAATTTCTGGAATCAATTTAGTCCGCTAATGCTTTTTCAGTCCCTAACTCAGCTGTCTCATTCCTACTTCTGATGCGGTGCTGGTCCCGCAGAAATTAATTCTAGCCTGAATATTCAAATAGCTCTAAGGTTATTTAACGAGCCGCAATCGCGAGGCGCCGAGGGGTATTTTCGCGCCCAACATGTCCGCCGACATTCATCGGATTTGAACTCTCGCATCGAACTTCATGAACCCTCCATGGACTGATGCATCGAGAGGGTACGGAAGGGAAATACGACTGGTCTAAAGGTCAATTCCACTGCGTCGGCTACCGTAGGTTAGCTAAAACTGATTTAGATATTTAGGTTTCTGTGAATGAACTGAGATGGATAAACACTCTTTTAACGTGATCTGGGCTGTCCGGGTGACGCCGCGTCGAAGGCTGAGGTGCCGACGTTTCGACCGACATGTCGCGGTCCTCTTCAGGGCTGTACTGCCAAAGCAGTCAAAAAGGCAACATTTTCTTATCTGATATTCCTCTACCAATCTCCTCCAACACTGCTCTTTTCGCAGACAACACAGCTCACTTTGCAATATGCTATGCGCTGTCGACAACCTACCCGACCAGAAAACGATCACAAAAGAATCTAACAATCTTTACCCAATGGATAGAAAAATGGAGAATCAAGATCCAAGACACAAAGTCACGAACTAAAAGTTTCACCCTTCGCAAACCCAAACCTCCTTCTCCAATACTCATCCAAAATATTCCCATTCAATGGCCTTCAAGCGAAACACCAATGAAATATCTAATACTCACACTAATGTGAATCCTAGTTAGTCCATGTTAATTTTGTATCTAAATATAAAATGAAGATGGAAAGAACACTCACCGACATTATTTACAAATTATGAGCAAAAATATTTACACCCTATCGCATATTAAAACACAAAGAGAGCTAAAAATCGAACTCCGCCACGAGTACACATTAAAAACATCGAGAAACTTCTACGCAACACTACCCGCCGCACGTGCCACCAAATCATAACTACTAGCTCAGACATTCTTGTACAAACATCCTTGCAGAATAATTCACAATACTCGAAAGATAGTTTTAAACTCCCGTAAAAGCCAAATAGACAAATACTACAACTATTACAACCACACAACTCGTTGAATCAAATTTCAATCTAAGTATCTCTTGTATGATAGTAGATTTGTACAGCCACGAGGATGATTATATTTAAAGAACTCATTTATGAACAACCTTGAAAGGCAGCAATGCCGAGCAACAAGCAATAAATAAAAAAAAGGAAATATCATCGTGCAATGAATGGAAAATTGCAGAGAATCCTTGGCTGAACATTTGTTGGTGCACGTGGGGGATCGTGGCCTGTGTCTCGCCCACTCGCCACAGCTACCGTGTCGCCGCCCCCGCCCCTCCCCCACCCACGCCGCCTCTGCGCATCTATTACGCTGCGGCGGCGCTTTGAGAGCGATGTTGACTGCGCCCGCCCAAACAGCCGACCACGCCCACCCCCCACCCCCCACCCCACACCGCCCCACCCCGCCACGCAGTGGCCCGAAAATGCACGAAACGCACGCACTTGCATTCTTCCGTGATGTCTGAAATCTTGATTAATTTAAAGTAGTTTGATAAAATATAAATTTTGTGTTAAAACAATGTACAAATAAAACATGAGATTTTAATTAACACCCTGTCGTTCACAGTATTAATGTTCATGATCAGTCTGTCGCAATATCCCTTGTAGGAATTTTAAAAATGAAGGCATTACACATGATTTCATCTCAAGTTGACGTGTGAAGGAATTCTGAAGAGGTGTGTGTGTGTGTGTGTGTGTGTGTGTGTGTGTGTGTGTGTGTGTGTGTGTGTGTGTGTGTGTGTGTGTGTGTGTGTTGGTATATTAAGGAAGTCAGTCTTCTCTAAATAATATAAAGGAATCGTCATTGTACTCGAAATTCAAGATAGTGAAACGAAGCAAGAAAACATTACCCTATTTTATCATTATTTATCATTGACAATTAGAATTTCTTTCCTGTAAAACATTCTTTATTTATTTCTAGGACATAGCTTCAGACAGGAAATTACATCTTCCTGCTGGGTGATGCAGTCAAAGATCTGACGAACACCAATGCAAAATCGACTGCTTTGCAATCAGAAGCAAACATCACATGTGTAACTCCGTCATATGGAATTTCCACTAAGTGTTCATTACCAAATAATGGTCACCCCCGCTCCCATTTATGCCGTAGAAGTCTGTTACATTTGTTGTGGGACGTTCTGCGTACGTTGTCAGGCGAAAATGAAGAAAATGTTTTAAAAAGTGGGATAACTAGTGGCAGGAGAAGCAACCACCGTGCCCCGCTTTGGGCCAGTGTGCAGGGGGAGGCGACCGCCGTTTTTCCAGGCGCGGTCGCCGCCCGCCCCCGCCCCCGCCCCCGAGTCGCTGCCCGCGCAGGGCGGCTGGCGGTCGGCGGTCGGCGGGGCGGCGCGCGGCTGATTAGGCAAATGGCCCTCATTGAGGCAACGGAATTGCAATGGCAAATCAGTTGGTTCCAGCAGCTGCGGCGCGCGGAGAGGGTGGGAGCTGTGGGGCGCGGTGGGGAGGTCAACTTCGGGGACTTCGGAGGATGACACCTGTCAGGAATCACTGGCTGGCTTGGACCGAGCGCTTAGGAAGAAACGGGCGGATTTCTAAAAGTTATATCATCCTTTGTGTTTCCCGAAACGAAAAGGAAAAAAAAGGGGGGTTGATAATATGTTTATTTTTTCTAAATTTTAACTGTTTCATTGATCATGTATCTCTCCGCGCGCTTACGTCTTCGTACATTAAAAATACCTAAAATTGCATGTGTACAATTACGTAAATTAAAGTCAATAACTTTATAAATGAAATAGAGTTTTATGAATTTGTGAAAAGAAACTCTTGTGTGCATGCTATGTAAAACAATTAGTATCTATATATTTGTCCACAATATTTTGACAGACAGCCTATACACAAGAATCCTAATATTAATTTATATACATATATACAGAGTTTGCTTTGAAATTTCGGAGCGACCTTTCAGAGAACTCATTTTCCCCATCTTCAGGGTGAACTGTGTAATGGAGAAAAAAATATGACGTATTATTGAACAATATTATAATAAAATAATACAAAGAAAAAAGAAAAACATTACAAAGAAAAACATAGCACTCGATATAGTATGTCATAGAGACTCATCAATATAAAACAAAACTTCAAAATCAAACTCAAATAATACAAATAAATATTTGCAACATGGCGTGTAAACGCACGTCTAGCATGACAGTTACAAAATGCTTAGAACCCAATGTAAACAATCAGCTGACCGATGGGTGGTGTTTAAAGAAAAAGGGGGAAGCGTCAAATACATTACAAGAAATAAAATATACAAAATTTAAATACTAAGTGGGTTAACAAATGTATGCAAAGAAATATTGATATAATAACAATTTTCACTCAAACACAAGACATTGCAACTTTGGCAAGCAACCCTACATTAATATTATTTATTTGAAAAAATTCCATAAGACAGAGTCATGAAGACTTGTGAAAGTATTATATTCCACCTGTGTATTGAGAGAATCTCATGTTTTTGTATGAAGAGTTTCCAGGACCAATGTAGAAAAGTGATTGCGTTCCGACTTCAATATTTCCACATCTGTAAAATCCGAGAAACGTTCTCCATCCAGCCGGTGTGTCGTATTTTTTTTGGGTCAATCTTGTGGCCAAATACATAGAAACTGAATTGAAGTGAACGACAGACAATTTTCTGTATGTGATGTTTAAAACAATTAGTAATATTATAAAATTTGGGACTCCGAGCATAGGGTCGTGAGGTTGGGGGCCGCAACATTGTTGTAGTCCAACGAGGCTGTAGTGCCAGAATTCACACATACATTATAAATATTTTCTCTTTTGACTCATTGATAGTAGTTACATTTCAGAATATTCCTCGCTTTGTCCCAATGTATGACTTAGTACTAGTACGTGCTTATATTTCCTTTGTATGACTGTACGAATATTACATATTAAAGACATTGTTTCAATATTGAACGAATACAAAGCTACAAAAATGTCTTAGATACATTGCAAAAAATTAAATATCCCCAACTGATTATTCCGTTATTCGTTTCTATTTGACAAAATATTAAGATGACTGGTAAGAGGCTTAAGTTCGGTTATTCATTATTGTCTGGCAACGGATGTGAAATAAGTGCACCAAAACGGATAAAATAGAAAAATGTTTCAAATTTCATTTCAGTTACATTAAAAAACGAATCTACTTCGTACATGGAACATAATCCAATTAATAGTGCCCTGCCTTAAAAACGTATTCTTGTTAATCTATTCAATTTGTGGGATGGGCCGAGGGAAAGTGGGCGAGTAAAGCCTTTAATTTCCCATCTCGTGAACCGGCGGCGGGCGCCTGGAGAGCGCGGAATATTTGCCCGGCTGCGTGGCGAGGCGAGGCGAGGCGAGGCACGCGGAGAGCAGCGCGCCTGGTGGGCGTTGCAGGAAAGAAGGGGCGCTTCCAGGAAACAAAGGACAACAAGCGGCGCGCCGCTCTCCGGAAGAGAGCTCGTGAAATGGCTTTCCGCGGAATTAGCGAGGAATTACATTAGCGCGCGTGGGGCGGCGGCCACTGGGCTTGGGCGGGGCGGGGAAGGGGGCGGGGCGGGGCGGGAACGGCACGGGACGGGACGGGACGGGCACGGGGCGAACACGGGGCGGGGACGGGACGAGGACAGGGCAGGGACGGGACAGGGGCAGCCACTGGGGTTGGGTATGGACGGGGAGAAGCAGGGCGGGGCGGTGATGGCGGGGGGCGGGGAGTGGGGCGAGGCAAGGGCGGTGGCGGGGCGGGGACGGGGCAGGACGAGGGCGTGCGGGCGGGCACGGGTCGGGGGCAGCCACTGGGGTTGGGTACGGACGTGGAGGGAGGGGGGCGGGGCGGTGGCGGGGCGAGGGCAGGGCAGTGGCGGGGCGGGGACGGGGCAGGACGAGGGCGTGCGGAGCGGGCACGGGTCGGGGGCAGCCACTGGGGTTGGGTACGGACGTGGAGGGAGGGGGGCGGGGCGGGGGTGGGGCGGGGGCAGGGCGGGGCGGGGACGGGGCAGGGCGAGGGCGTGCGGAGCGGGCACGGGTCGGGGGCGGCCTCTGGGCTTGGGCACGGATGGGGGAGGGGCGGGGCGGGGCGGGGAGGAGTAGAGCACGGCCCTGAGGACGACGCCCCGTGCCAGCAAATGACGCCGCTAAACGGACGAGGCAAAGGGGCGCCGCGCTCTAGGTTCAACAGCCCCGCGCGCCTACACTGGCACTTGCTCCCTCAAATTCACACGAAAAGAAATTTCATTTTATCCACAGAATCTCTTGGAATTTCGTTTCATATTTTTGTTTACAATAAATTACATGTGCTCGGTGTCTGTTATAAAACTGTTACTCTTCAAATTTTAAAAATAAACAGTATTTGATTAAAGCTGTTTATTTGAATACAACACCAAACGTATGCATTTTCTCCTTAAACATCGTTACGTGTGTGTTACTTCTTACGTAACTCTGTGTTAAGTATGATAAATTGTATATCTAAGTGATCTGACAATCGTCTACAAGAGAACTGAGGGGCGATTGCAAAGATGATCGAGGAAACACGTGCGATGAAACTTGCTTTCAGAAAGTGTAATTAAAATCCGTGACCCTTCGGTTTAAGTGGGCTGTAGGCTCTCTATCTACCTGAGGTTTATTAAAGAGAGCGGATTTACGGGAAGCTTCATTCGCAGAGTTCGGACCCTCCATTACTCCAGTGTTCTAATTCACCTGAGTGAAGAAAATTCTTTTTATTCCATGTTTTTTGTTTGTTTGTTATTTAAGGTCGCATTAACATCTAGATCATAAGCGACCACGATTGGAGTTAACGTTATGGTAACTATGAAGATGAAACGAAATGCTGATAAGGGGTGAAAGGACGAGCACAAATACAACGATGCCCGAGGCGAGACTCGAACCCGCGACCCTTCGGTTCGAGACTACGACATTACATCGCTACAACATTACAACCTTAGCTATCCAGATCGGCTCAACATTTTAGTTTTAAACGTTTTTTAAAATATTTTTGTTCCAGGTTGTTTTAAAAATACTTGCGTGTTTATCAACGGAACGACGAAGTGGTTAATGGCTATAACTATCGATATGTTTCAGTGAGTATGCGAATCATTAATTAGTGCAGGGAAAACGTAGGATTTTTATCCAGAGCGATTGTCTTTATGGATTCTCAAGAACATAATTTTTTATCCTGAAGATATATCTGTTCATGCTTTTTAAAAGAGGGACAGTTATACCTTTTCGAAGAATTTTATGGAATATTTTCCTCGCGTGGTAGGAATAAGAGAAGTTCGTTAGAAGAAATTTTATTTACGTACTTTAATACTAAATCAAAATTTTATAAACCATAAGCACTTGGGAGTTGTTGAATTCAACATTCTAAGTGACTGTTATATCCACACTATCCACCTATTTGTCTTCAGAGCACTTGGCAATTAGTAGATACTGTGCACCTCCAATTTATAATACTGTGAAAAACGATGTTCCGCTTACTAGCGATAAAAATAGTTAAAATAAAGTTACACTTTAATAATTGGTAGAGTATGATTCGTCGTTTTAGAAGTGTTTACTCGAATGACACGACTGTTCTGATCTTCTGACACGTTTAATATGAAAGTTTACAACTGATTTATACTGATTACAGATTACATCGAAATATAATTATGTATTTTCGTTAAAAAATAAATGAATATCCAGTGTGGTTAATATAGCTTTAAAGTTACCATGTTAAAAAAAATCCCTTTCAAAGTGTCACAAGTAATTGATTTATGCTTGGACGCTTAATAAACGTCATGCACATTCAATTCCGCTGCGAGATATTTTTTGCCTTTCTGAGATTTTAATGAATCTACACGACCTGTCAATCAATTTTCTAGTAATTTTAAATGAATTATTCGGGGTGAGTTGCCTATTAAGTTAAAACTTCAATAGAAATGCTCTTCATTTTCATGGGAAAGAAAAGAGTGCACATTTATAAAACAAGTGCAATATTTTGTATTGAACATTGTCAAATTTGCGTACTCTTGTACTTGTACATAAATATATACAGTATTGTATACTACTCATAACATCTGTCAGTTCCCAATCTGTTTTTAATACAATTCTTACCAACGCAATAATCCGCCAGACAAAAAGAGATACTTCAAAATATGTGAAGTACAGCGCATGATTGAAAACTAGAGGAAGATGCTGCCAATTGCATTTGCCCCTGGCCTTCCAAGTCGTTTGGTATGTATTGGAGAAGTTGCCGTCACTTGTCGCGCGCCTCGCAATAGGCTGCGTCATGGGCGACATCGCATCTGGGGGCCCCGCTCTCCACAATGGCCCGCCATTCAGTCGCATCCGCTTTCACGAACCACCCCCGTCGCCGCCCCCACCTCCGCCCCCGCCGTCGCCTTGGCCGCCGCCGCCCCCGCCCTACGCCGCATCCATCGCCGCCACCGCCGCTGCCGGGTCCTTCGTCGCCGCCTCCGCCCTCGCCTCCGCCGCCTCCATCGCCGCCGCCGCTGCCCCCGCCCCCGCCTCCGCCGCCGCCTCCGAGACCGCCGCCTCCGCCCCCGCCTCCGCCTCTGCCGCCGCTTCTTCCTCCACCGCCGCCGCCTCCGCTGCCTCCGCCACATCCGCCCTCGCCGCCTTCTCCGTCTCCTCCGCCCCCGCCGCCTTCTCCGCCTCCTCCGCCCCCGCCGCCTTCGCCGCCCCCGCCTCAGCCACCACCTTCGCCTCCGCCGCATCCGCCCCCGCCGCCTCGTCCGCCCCGACCTCCGCCCCCGCCTCCGCCGCCTCCGTCGCCGACCCCGACTCCGTTGCCGCCGCTTCCGCCCCCCCCCGCCCCCGCCGCCCCTGCCGCTGCCATCGCTTCCACATCCACCGCCGCCGCCTCGGTCGCCACCGCCAGCTCCGCCGCCTCCACTGCCTCCGCTACCCCTTCCGCCTCCGCCATCCCCCCCCCCCCCACTGTAGCACCTCCTCGCGAACCAAGGTACTGCGCCCTGGCGCCCAGCAACTTCCCTGCGCGTCGCGCAGCGCTTCAGCGGGCCCTTAAAGGGAAGGCGGCTCGGGCGAGGAATGATTTCTCCCGAAGCCAACTGAGCTCGCGGCGGAAATTAACACGTCTAACTTAGCCGAAGCGGTGGCGGGGGCGAAGCGGTGGCAGCGCCGCGCGCGGATGCCGCAGGCACTGCTGCGGGGGCGGCGATTGGATCCGCGCCCGTCACTCCCAGAAGCCTGCGCCGGCCGGGCACACGGGCAGATGGACAGGCGCCCCGGCCTCAGGCGCACCGCTCCACGGCGTCGCCGGGAGGGTTCGCAGCGGCCGACGGGGGATTTTAATGAAAGGCCTCTTTTACTTTCTCGTATACAGACGTAATATACGTAGTAAAGAGAAAGTTATGTAATGCTGCGGAAAATCCATTTCGAGATTTCCTCGGAAATACACGTTTTGGGGTCCCCTGATACAGAAAAAGTGTTTTTTTCAAAAGGTCTGTCCGTCCGTCTGTCCGTCCGTCCGTCCGTCCGTCTGTCCGTCCGTAGGTCCGTCAGTCTGTCCTTCCGCCTGTTCTTCCGTCCGTCTGCCTGTGAACATTGCTAGCGCCTAAACCACACGTATGATTTTTTCCAAATCGACGAAACCCCTCTCCATCTGGCTCTATTTTTTCTTGTCACTGTAGAAATATGCCGTTTAGTATAGAAATTCAGTTGATGTTATGACAGAAGGAAATGACCCATTTTTATAGGTCATTATTTTGCATTTTCTACCTTAATCTTTTTTACCTTTTCCGGTCATTTTAATGCATTTTTTTGCTGATTTCATTGATTTTAAAGTACTTTTTAATGGAACTTGCTTGAAATAATATTTGTTAGATGCAAGAAATGTTCTTCACAGAATTACTCAGTAGCATATTCGATTTGTTCGCTCCGAAATTGTTTTGACAGCCGTTGTATGTAATTCTTATGACATATATCAGCGCTATTGCCAGTTCGGCCGATTTCGGAATAACAAAAGACAGAGATTTCCTGGTAAAGAACAGTCCAAACCAAAAGTTTGCAAGCTGATTTCGACTCGAACGAATGGAAGAAGCCTCGATTACATCAGTAACGTATCCAACGGCTTGAGTTGTTCATTCGAGCTGTTTTTGATAAGATTTTTACGTCATTTTTCTTTGGTTTTATGTCATTTTTAAAGGATTTTAAGAGCATTTCATTAATCATTTTTGGCGATGTTTTAGGTCATCCAAATCCGGCCCCTAGTAAAGACAATTCTAAGAGGACGTTGCACGGGCTGACAGATAAGCACCGGATTTTAAACATTTCTCGGATTTTCAACAGTTACAATTAGCTTTTCTCAGACAATAAATATAATTGTTATGTTTGAGAAAATTCAATTAAACAAGTGTACTTTTTCAAGCAACGAAAAAAAGCAAGATGCGAATGAGTGAATATTTATTTCGACCGCGTCAACGACAGATGCCATTAGTCCCGTAAGTATGGATCATGATATTTCCCTGAATGTGGCGGTGTTCCTCGACCTCTAGAACGTGAGTTCAGGGGCCGGTGTTTACGTCGGCTTGCGGCGTTTCCTCTCCAGATATCTCAGCCATCGGAGTAGTAGCGTAATGTGTTTAAGGGGAGTTGGGGGGGGGGGCACAAAAATGAGGAAGGAAAGTCCGTGCGAGGTCCGTAGGTTTTTAGTTCAGGTACTGCTCCGATATTCGCCTGGGATTGATCGGAGAAACCACGGAAAATTGTTGATTAGATGAGAGAGCCACTGGACGTCTCTTGTAGGCAATTTAATAAGCAGTGGAATTTGATCCACGTATGTAGCTAATGTCAAAAAACAGCTGTCGTCGGGATTCGAACCCTAGTTCCTCCCGATCAGAGACTAGAGTGCCATAAGCTGTTGCTCTGAACTCTGCCAGCCGGTAAAATTTATTGTATGTTGCATGCAAGTTGTAAATGTGCTAATTGTGAAAGCGAAAATCTAACCACCGAGTCATTTAAGTGACATTAAGAAAACTCTTGAGAACAAGATATATTTGTGAAACTAAAAGAAAACCGTTCGTTATTTCTTAATGATGGTAATTTTTAACGTTTCACCAATCTAATGCCAAACTACAAAATCTGTACTTTCGCTTCAGCAATAGATGCGATTTTGATGGAAGTATAAAACAAACCGAATTCGTCTTCAAGAAGAGCCGATAGTTAGTGAAGTTTTCTTCAGAGTAGGGAACAGCTATTGCCCAACATTTCGTGTGCTAAATTTTCTCTTATTATCTAAATAAAAAAAACAATTTGTTACCCAAACATTAATTTTTAAAACATAATAATAGCACCTCTTTTTACAATACAATAAACCGGGAGCGGTAGCACAGTGCATCAACTGATGTCACTGCAGCGCCTCTGACCGGGAGGTTCTAGGTTCGAGTCAGGACGGCGGCAGGATTTTGGACACTAGCTTTTCAGATAGGTCGAATTCAGTCGCTGTCTGGAGGAGAATTCTAGCGGCCGGCTGCTCTGATCGGTAGTTTTCCGTGGTATCTCCGATCAACACCAGGCGAATGCCGGAGCAATACCGAACGGGCCACGGACAGCGCGCGATCTGTCTTTCCTCTTCATTGTCCTATCCTCTCCCCTTACACACACACTTACACTAACATGCACCACACTACCACATGTTCCGGGAAACCGGTCGGGAGCTTAGAGCTTGTGCCTGCTTGGGCTGTACCCCGCTGGTGAGAGAGACCTAGTTTGGGGGAAACCCCACTAGCTGACGGTAGGTCGGCGCCGAATCTCGCCATCCAGCGGAGGAAGATCACCGCCGTGTTCCGAGAGAGAAAAAACATGCACTACACTCGATTAATGACCGAAGCAGTTGACGCGCGCGGAAACACGAAAAAATCAATCAAAATCAATCAATAAAAAAACGAAAAAATTACTCAATGAAACAATCGATTCGACTGTAATCAAGGTTCGAGGGCGGAATGGAGGCGCGTTCAATGCAAAGGCGTGGAGCGCGACTCGTCGGCGCGTGCTTCCTCCTTCCATATGTGCGCGGTGGCGGTGGCGGGCGCGCGCCGCCACCAAAGCGACGTCGTTGCGCGGGGACGTGCGCGGAAAGCGCTATGCGCTGCCCCTCCCCTCCCCTCCCCTCCCCTCCACCCCCGCGCCACGCCCCCTCGCGGCGCGCGGGCGCAGGTGGCGACGCTGACGCACGCTGGCCTCGCCTCCGCCTCGCCCCGCCCCGCCCCGCCCGCCCCGCCCCGCCCCGCCCCGCCCCGCCCCGCCCCCGGCACCGGCCCCAGAGCCACAGAAGGAGCGCACGGAAAATACAAAAAGAATAATAATAACAATAATAACAATAATAATAACAACAATAATAATAATAATAATAATAATAATAATGTATAATGCAACAATTATCGATGTAGGCTGTCCACTCAAACAATCTCAATCCGACAGAATCGGAGAAGATTTCTAAATACCAGAACTTGGCAGCAGAAATCCCAACATGTTTGGCAACTGAGTAAGGTTGAAATAGTGCCAATAATTATCTCAGCCACAAGAGTAGTGACGGACCGATTTGCTTCAGGTCTAGCAAAAATAAGATTATCCAAATGAATCTGCATAACCATCCAAAAAGCTTTAATCCTGCAGACCTGCCATATTGTGCGAAAATTCTTAAATTGAACAACGGACAAAGATGAATTTTCTTCTCCGTCTTTCCCCAGATCTGTCATAACCAGTTGCATTTGCCAGAGCCTAAGTCGTGTGAATAGATGAAGGGTTCTCAATGCTTACTGAGAAAAGAACAGAAAAATGATATTTTAGTCGCGTGTAATATATTTTATCTTATGTGATTGCATTTTTAATATTGTGCATATTTTCTAATTGCGGGTCCGTATGGTAAATACAGTCGACTCCGTTTATAATGAACCCTCGGTTATAGTGAACTCAAGTTACTGGTCTCGTTTCACTTGCATTGCAAATAAGCATTCATATAATGCAAGAAGAGCTTTCTTATTAGAAAATTCCGTTATATTGAACCTGAATCTCGGTTATAGTGAACGTAGGAAATACAACGTCCAGGAAATTAATTCCTTCCTCCAAAATAATATACTGTCTGAGTGCGAAAAATTCCAGCACTAGGCAGCTGGAAAATATATCTTCGGCCAAAGGTCATAATCCTAGAAGTCTCATCTGAGGTGAAGATAGTGGACCCGGAATGAGTACTTTGCTGATAACTAGACATCGGATGTTTAGGCACTAAAAAATCGTCTTTTAGGTGCCTAAAAAGGCACTGAAAACGTCAAGAATAAGGAGAAAAAAGGCACTGTCATACGCTACATACACAATACAATTGAAAAATTGTAATTTTTGTCTATATTCTTTTGTTAACTAAAATGCACAAAACTAGTTCGTATATTTTAATGTAAAACTAGATTTACATGTTTACAACTCTTCTACATTTTATTCTTAATAGTTTACATTAACCAGTAATATTATATATTATATCTACATTACCAGTAACTTTTCAAGGATCACAATTTCAAATTTGCGACGACTGGGAGACAAAATCCGTTTGAATGCGGAGAAGGATATCTGAAGGATGTGACTGGCATATATTTTAGCAGTACAAAACTAGCAACAGTGAAACCTTCTGGGAATTTATATTTATTTCCACTTAAAATTTCGGTTCCCTCGGTGTATTGTCAACTGTCCATGTTCTCAGATCATGGCTGGTATTTATGAAATAGGGAAAATGGAGAAAAATCAGTTGGTATACTTTCAGGAATTCTCTCGTAATTTTAAATTTCAAGACGTGAATTGCAGGTTTCGTAATGAATGGTCACGTTGAACTATCGCCGATTTTCCGATATCTTAGCATTGTATATAAATAAAAGGCAAAAAAGTCCTAAAAATGTATGTATGCAAAAAATAGGCATTTATGCTAAAATAAGCAGAAATAAGCATTATAAAACTTCGTCATGTGTTATCATGTGTCTTGATTCGTGGACATATATTATCAGCCTTTAAATAAGTTCTCTAGAAAAAATAGGCATTTCCCTAAACATTTGATATCTACTGATAACCTTATGACTCCCAATTTTGCTGCGGAAACAAATGCCGTGTCTTGCGTGGGCTACAACAGGCGGCGGCGACGCGCGATTGCTTGCTTCAGTTTCTATCTTGGTGTTAGATTCCGTGGGACAGAGGGCGTTGTGTGCTACTAGGCGGCAGGAAGCGCGTGACTGACACAACCTGACATGTACTGCGCCGCGCGGAAAAACCCATCAGTCTCATTAGCCGCTTGCGCCATCCCGCTACCGAAAGCATCTCGTATGCTATTAGGCGACTAAAAGGGCTTTCGGAGGGTGGGATGGTGTTCCAACAATGCAAGAGACAATGAAGTGGGTCAACACTGCATTACCATACTTAGAGACAGTGGACAATGCAGAATCAATATGAAGAGAGCATGATCTCGAGAAAGATCTAGGGAAATTAATAATGCAAAATGTTCCAAGTAAACAATTGAAAATAATTAATTTTTAAGGACAAATAAATATATTGAAATTTTCGGTTCGTGCTGTTAATGTATTTGGCTGTATATCTATATTAATAAAATCAATCGTTACGGATGAATTCTATTTAATTTTGACATCATCGGATATAGTGAACCAAAAATGTTAGTTCCCAGAAGTTCACTATAACCGGAGTCGTCTGATACTCTATTGACTTCGCCAGTACCTATTATGATAACGGATGTAACTCATATTATCTTAATTTGCTTAATGATAAAGACTATTTTTTCACTGTCGTGGTAGTGATTTTGCTGTTTAGCTATTCAACTTGACGTGGCACTACCCATGGCTCACGCTAAAATGCATAGTCCCTCGCCTCAAAGGATTGTGAATGTTCTGTTTTACTTTTGGCGTGTGTGTGCGTGCGTGCGTGTGTGCGTGTGTGAGTGCGTTTGTGCGTGTGTGCGTGCGTGGGGGCGTGTGTGTGTGTGTGTGTGTGTATGAACTCCGAAACTCACAAACCCATTTTCACAAATTGAAGAAACAAAACTCACCTTTCCTTGAATTTCAACGAATAAAATAATACGCAAAATACGATTATTCTGGGATGTGTATTTACTTCGCCTGGAGGTTCATGAAGGATCACTACGCATATTCTCGATTCCAGGAATGATGGTATGAAGTGAGAGCGATGGTATGAAGTCTGCAATAACAATCCGTTTATAAAACACATCGCAGTTGCACACTCCAGGTCGAAAGAGTATCCCACCAGAGTTTCCCTAAATTCACGAGAAACTAGTACGCAGTTCATAATGTTTTACATTCCAGGAAGAATTATAGAGGAAGAGGGGAGAGAACGTCTATAATTGAAATGGTAATAAAAATGTTCCACTATAATAACGAACTTTGTGAGACAAAAGATGACATTTCAAAAACTGATGAAACTTTTGGAATGAAATTTATTCCATTTGTGAATGCTACAGCTGTAAGTAAAAATACTACGGTCCCACAAAAGCAACGAAAAATAATTAAATAAAACTCTGGAATAACTTCCAGTTTTATTTTCGAATTTATTGTTGTTAATATCCGTATCCGTGGGCGTAGAAAGTTGGGGGGAGAGAGGATGGGGGCACAAGTAATGTAGGTATGACTGCAACTGAAAATTCTATAAATTTAAATAATTTGAAAGTTTCAGTTAAAATTTGAATAGTTCTTTACAAAATTTCAACAATAATTTTATATTTTAATAAGTATTGTTCTAATAATTAAACGTTATTATCACGTATAATTTCGTAAATTGCTATGTCTATTTATAGACTTTTTTAAATCCCGGGAATGTTTCTTTTATTTTTTTAATTCTAGGTCGCTTTTCAACAACTTGGACATGTATCTACCCCTGTGATATTTTAACTGTAATGGGAGTACGTAAGAACAACACAACCACACACATGCATCCATGCCCGAGGTGGGATTCGAACCCGCGGGTCTTCGAGCCGAGCCCGAACAGCTTTAGCCTTAGTGACCTCGGCTATCTCAACCGGCTGTCGGGAACATTTTTGGCAATCGTTAATTACATAATTATTGAGTTTGGGATTGATTGATTGTTAGTCATTCCGGGCACGTCAACAACTGAGGTTTTAGTCCCGTAAATGTAGTGTATGCTTTTCCTCGGGAGATGGTGATCTTCCCCCATTGGATAGTGAGATCCGGCGCCGCCCTACCGTGGATTTCCGCAACCAGGTATCTCCCACCAGCGGGGCACCCCCCCCCCGGGATAAGTTCGGAGTCTCCGACCGGTCCCCCGGCATGTGTGGTAGTGTAGTGCAAGTTAGTGTGTGTGTGTGTGTGTGTGTGTGTGTGTGTGTGTAAGGGGAGAGGATAGGACAAGGAAGAAGGAAAGATCGCATGCGGTTCGTGGCCCGTTTGTTAGGGTACTGCTCCGGCATTCGCCTGGTGTTGATCGGAGAAACCAAGGAAAACTACCGATCAGAGCAGCCGGCCGCTAGAATGCTCCTCCAGACAGCGACTGAATTAGACCTAGCTGAAAAGCTAGTGTCGAAAATCCTGCCGCCGTCTGGACTCGAACCTAGGACCTCTCGGACAGAGGCGCTGCAGTGACATCAGTTGGTGCACTGAGACACCACTCCACGTTGAAATTATTGCTCATTAGATGTGGCAATAATTTCAACGTATTAGTGTATTTTAAACAGGTTTCGAGTTTCATAAATCATATTTCGATTATAATGTGCTGTAAATCCTTATTTAGTATTCCAATAACCGGCGTCCGTTAGTGTTAGACCATTTTCCGTCCACCAATCGAGACACACAAGCCGTAATTCGACGTGTCTCCGTTCCTGGTGGGAAACTGATCACTTGTTTTTGCATCCGGAAGATTCAAAGGAATTTGTATTTAAAAAGTTTTATTTGCTTTAAATATTTGTGTAAAGGGGAAGATGGAGTGACAATAATTCTGAACGCCCCTGAACAAGACACTGTTTTCCCTTTGTAAGCTGAAGTGTATATCTGAAATCCAGAGACAAAATGCGCGCTGTCGTGTTAACGCGTCGTGTCGCGCCGCTGTGCGCCGGCCTCGGCCGGGGAACTGCGGCGCCGCACAGTGGCTCCAACTGACCCAAAATCGGGCCATAATTCAAAAAATCGAACTTAATGGTTAGTCCCGTCAACTCTTGTATAGATATCTTTGGTGCATCATATTCCAGCGTTTCAGAGAAATTCCGACCTTATTTCCTTCTCATATTCGACGATGCAGTCGGCGGTATCTGAACGTTGAAAAATATGCGAGATTCTGAAGGAAGTTTCCGTGGACAACAACGGTGTTTTTGTTGTTTTTTTTTTTTTTACATTTTTGCTTGGATTTTTCTGTATTGCCGAATGTATAATACATCGGAGAGCAAGTTACCTATCTGACAAGTGTACTTTTCTGTATATTTTTACGAGTAAGACGTGTGTACCGTAACCTTTTCAACGTAAACATTTTTTTTAACGTATTGAGTTCTATAACTTTTGTAACGCTTGGTACCGCTTTGAAATTTAGCTTGTCTGAAACTCCAACTGTTCTCCATTAGTATACCAAATTGCAGCTGCATATATTTATATATTTGCCCAGGTTTGTTTTATCATTACTTGCCTACCGGAGTGCGTATCTGTCCTGTCTCCATACGGCACGTCAGGCCGTGGCCGGCTACATGTAGCATTGTGTTCCGTTTACCTTTGATAGCTATACCTGGGGTTCAAAAATACACAATAGTCATATACAGTGACACAATTAATTACATGTATCCATGTATAACATTATACATCGTTTACTATTTTATTACATTATAAATTCAATTAAATATTAATGATATTTATTGTTGAGGCTGCAAAATAGCTTCAGCAAATTGTGTGGAAGAGCCACAGAATGATGGATAGGGTTGCCCACAAAGCGTGCACACAACTTCCTAGCTTGCCACAAGGGAAAATTCTGAAAGGCAATTATTTGCGATCTATTAGTTTTTCTTATCGTCAAAATTGTTAATTGAATAAGTTGTCAATGTTGCCTAGTCAATGTTTCCTAAGGCGGAAAGAAGGTTATTTTGTGTTGTATTTGGTACGTAATATAATTTCAGCTCACTTTCAGCTATACGTGCCCAAACAACACCTGCGATCACCAGTCAAAAATCTTATTTCTTCACTGCAGCCAAGATTTCAATTACTACGCCTTTTTACTGACGAGGCGATCTTTTGTGCAAACTCTCGGCTGAAAAATTCTTCAACAATTGCATCTCGTGACGTCATATGAATAGACTTATTTTCCTCGAAGTCCCAACAATGGAAGCGAGCTTGCGCGCCAATAACTGTCAGCTGAGGTCGCAATACTTATAATAATAATTGAATTGATAGTCGGTAGCATATATTCGTCATCTCCAGTACTTGGCGCGATCTCGCGAGCGTCTATGCAACCAGTTGAATATGTCAAAGTTCTCCCGGAAGACGCGATTCACGGCGAGGGGCGTCTCGGCTGCGACAGGAGCTTCCAGGCGTTTGCTTTTCGCCTGTTTTGGATGAGATCAATCGCAACGCAGAGTGGAAATTTTAAACAAATTTACTAATTTTAACAACAGTTTTTGATGAATTTTATACCTTTTAATACTTTTGTTTTCTAATAAAGTATTTTACCGTTATAACGAAATACCGTTATAGCGAAAATCGCACTTTACGAACGGACTGGTTGATTGTTATTGATTCCGGGTGCGTCAACTACTACACTCAGTAGTCCCGTACGTGTAGTGCGTGTTTTATTCTCGGGAGATGGTGGTGACTACACCGCTAGATGGTGAGATCCGGCGCCGACCTACCGTCGGCTAGCGGGGTTTTCTCCAACCAGGTATCTGCCACCAGAGGGGCACCGCCCCAGCCTGTATCACGGTCAATCTGTATCCTCATAAATCAACCTGTATCCGCCGTCAATCTGTAAACTCCTAACCGGTTTTCTGGCATGTGTGATAGTGTAGTTCATGTTAGTGTAACTGTGTGTGTAAGGGGAGAGAATAGAACAAGGACAAGGTAGGAAAGATTACACGCGGTCCGTGATAAAGTACTGCTCCAGAATTTGCCTAGTGTTGTTCGAGTAAACCACGGAAAACTGCCGATCAGAGCAACCGGTCGCTAGAATTCTCCTCCAGACAGCGACTGAATTCGACCTAGCTGAAAAGCTATTATCGAAAATCTTGCCTCCGTCGGGACCCGAACCTAGGACCTGCTGGTCAGAGGGACAGCAGTGACATCAGTTAATACCCTTATACACTTCTCCCGGTCTCCACAAAAGAGGATATCCCGTATATTTTTAAGAATAAGCTACTGATAATCGTTTTTCAGTATCTGTACCTCACATTAGAAATTTCATATTGCCGTATTCCAAGTACATGCAAATGGCAAAGAAGGTGAATAAAATTCTAGGTACCGAAGAAATCTATGGTCGATTCAATCCCAGTAATATGGAATTGAAGGAAATAATGCATTCCTTCTGTTGGTTCAGTTTTTTAATCAGCAATATTTCGATAAAAATGAAACATGAGAATGAATTAGAATATCTCGGAAACTTGGCGAGAAATAATTTTATGGTTTACTAGTTCATTGCCGTGTGTTTACGGGCATGGAAGAAAGCACGTAGAGGTATTGTTAATACACTTGTGAGCCTTTCTGATTCTTTACATCGGCTCTAATATCTACACAATAAATACATTTTTATGAATTCGGTTTATTAAAAGTAAGATACAAGAAAATAAATAAATAAATAAATAAATAAATGGCATAATGCTGAAATGAGTAAAATAACTCGTTATAAATCTTATTTTGCTTAATTTATATGCGATGTAATATTACATTAACGTTGCTAAAGGTCGAGAAAGTATGTACTGTTTTAGCGCCACTAGTTTAATATGTATCATTGGCTTGGAAGAGGGGGGGGCGAAGCCCCGTGCCTCCTGTGGGGTGCGCCACTGGTTACCAATTATGCTACATATAGCGATTGTTGGGATACAAAGTGTTCCACTATTTTTAAGGTTCGACGTACAACACCCTACTCTACCATATTCTTTATATTCTTGGATTGCAACGAGCTCGCTCGCTCGCCACCGCTTTGTTCCTAAGTTTTATTTGCAGTGACTCCACGCGAAATTTGTGAGGGAGAAACTGGGGACTTTGTAGTTTTTCACAGCATTCTGGTGTTTTGTCTTCCTTTCATTCTTCTGGTCTCTTCAGCAACAATCCCTTTGTCATCGCACATTATTTTCCGCTCCTGGGAGCAGCAAAGTTTGCACAACTTTTCACTATGCAACCGTGCGACCTGCCAACCACACTGAGTAGAAACGTAAACGCCCTGTGGCTTGAGTGAGACTATAATATTACAGTACGTGATATTATACTAGTATTAGCGTAAATAAAGAAACGTTTATGTGGATATAATGTGAATTCTAAATGCAGGGTATACTTCTTTTCAGAATGGCTCATTTTTACCGTAACCCACCCGACCTAAAATTTGATTGAAAAACTGAAATACGGTTGTTACGAATCATATGTGTTTCCATTTTCAACGGTGCACCCCAAACTGCATATCAATTTGTGATGTAAACTTTTTTTATTGGTCTAATGAATTTTCAATCGAACTTTGGTTTGTAATCTCCATTCTGTTGTATTGGAACCTGTTGGAAGGTTTTGTTTAATGAGATTGGGTTTTGACTGTCTTTTTTAAAACACATGTGAAGTCTAACAATAGTTGAATATAAGTATTTCTGAATAATATGACACGCTTAAAGTAAAATGGCCGTTTATACTTATTTATTCGCTATTAAAGAATTTATCAAACTAAAGTTCGGTATTCTATAATAGTTGTCTTTGTAGATAGACATTTCGCAACATCGAACCTCAGTGGATTCATGTGTGAAACTATTTATTTATCTATCATTTATCTGTAGGGAGTGCATCGTGCTGCACTCCTTACTAAATCCCTATTTTGATTCTAGTTCTGCGGTAATTCTTAGGCTTGGTTGCTTGTTATTCCTAGAGATCTTAAGATCTCCCAACTAATTATTAATTTTGCGAAGTTGACGTGGTAATGAAAAGTAGACGAAAGATGTTCTCTTAAAGTTTCATTCTATTATATTCCCTTTCTCCTAAAATTAACTGATCTGATATCTTTCATTAATATGACTACCCAGTTTGACATAGCTTTTTATTGTATGGTTTATACAGCTGTAAACTTATGAAATGTTCATTAAATTTGATTTTTTCTTGTCAACTTATTTACTGTCAATAAATTCGAAGACACTGCACCTTATTTGCAGTTGACATCTAAAGTCATGATTCCTATTCGTGAAAATTATTTCCCATGATCTACCGACATTCATCGAAATACTTTTCTAGATTATTTACAAACTATCGAGATCCACCTAAAGTTCTGAAACCCTTTTTTCATATATGAGCTTTCATAAGAGAGCAAAGGGAGGAGTGTTACCGAATATGGTTCGATTCATATGATGATAGTGAAGAAAAAGTTCCGAAAGCATAAACAGGCGAATAGAATACTCACGCGTCCTTTCTATTTTCCCCCCGTTTACCATGTTAGTCCAGGAGGAAGTAGAGGCGAAAACGAACCTCATCCCAAAGGTAAAGCATTCTCATTGATTGTTAGTGATTCCGGGCGCGTGAACTAACGAGTCAATTAGTCCCGTAAGTGTAGGGCATGTTTTTCATCTGGAGTTGGCAGTGATCTCCCACTGGATGGCGAAATCCGGCACCGACCTACCGTCAGCAAGCGGGGTTTCCCCCTAACCAGGTCTCTCCCACCAGCGGGGCACCGCCCCAGCCGGGACAAGCTCTAAGCTCCCGACCGGTCTCCCGGAATATGTGGCAGTGTAGTGCATGTGAGTGTAAGTGTGTGTGTGTGTAAGGGGAGAGGATAGGACAAGAACGAGAAAGTAAAAATTACGCGTGGACAGTGGTCCGTTTGGTAGAGTACTACTCCGGCTTTCGCCTGGTGTTGTTGGGAGAAACCGCGGACAACTACCGATCAGAGCAGCCGGCCGCTAGAATTCTCCTCCAGACAGTGACTGAATTCGACCTAGTTGAAAAGCTAGTGTTTCCTTGCCTCCGTCGGGACTCGAACCTAGGACCTCCCGGTCAGAGGCGCTGTAATGACATCATTTTATATACAGAGTCACCGCTGCCGGTCCGATGGTCATCTTAACCTCTTGTGGACAAGGACCAATTCTACACCTCAATTTTATGAAAACGTCATTTGTGTAGAAGAACAAGAACAGTGCCAACAAACCAAATCCATCCATTTCGAAGGCGAAATCAAACGACCCGAAGCAGAAATGTCGGTTTGACTGGAAACGGTCAACCGTGACCGGCACGGGCTTGCGTCTTCCTCCTCACGGGAAGCATGAAAAGGAAATAAAAGGGGGAGGCCTTGGTCGTTGGTCCCAAATGCATTAAATCTTTCATCCCGCCCATTAGAATCGCGTGCGTGCGGCGTCGGAAGGCCAGTGGGGTTGGGTGCGCGCCAGCCGCCGCTGGCCCCGGCGCCTTCCGCTTCCTCCGCGAGGCTGCGCGCGCATCTTGAGAAGCCTCCCCCCCCCCCCGCAGGTAGGTTTCCGTCGCCCACGCGTTTCCCACGGCGACTCCGAAGCTCCGCGCTCCAGGAAGACCGTGAAATGACTAGAGGCCGGAAACATATGTAGTATAAAGTGTCAAAATATGTACAAGAGTTGACCGGGAGCGGTAGCTCAGTGCATCAACTGATACCACTGCAGCACCTCTGACCGGGAGGTCCTAGGTTCCCACTCCCCACGGTGGCAGGATTTTCGACACTAGCTTTCCAGCTGGTGCGAATTCAGTCGCTGTCTGGAGAAGAATTCTAGCGGTCGGCTACTCTGATCGGTAGTTTTCCGTGGTTTCTCCGATCAACACCAGGCGAATGCCGGAGCAGTATCCTAACAAACGGACCGCACGCGATCTTTTCTTTATATTTCTTTTCCTATCCTCACCCCTCACACACACACACACACACACTTACACTTACAAACACTACACTAGCACATATTCCGGCAGACCGGTCGGGAGTTGTCCCGGCTGGGGCGGTGCCCCGCGGGTGGGAGAGTCCTGGTTAGGGGGAAACCTCACTAGCCGACGGTAGGTCGACGCCGGATCTGGCCATCCAGCGGGGGAAGATCACCGCCACCTCCCTAGGGGGAAAATGCACTACACTAACGGGACTAAGGACCTAAGCTGCTGACGCGCTCGGAATCACTAACCAACCAACCAACGAAGCGTACGTGGACAGCACGCAGTAACATTATAGGTATATTTTAAAAAATTCTTCTGTTCATAAAAATATGAAATAAATTTGAAGAAAACTGATGTAATAAAATAATATTTTGTTAAAGTACCAAAATATGTAAAAACTGTAATATCATACTAAATATATAAAAATATGTAACGAAAAATTGGATATTGTGTTAGAACGGCGACGCTTCACCAAGATCACAGTTTTGAGAACGGTAAGTAGAGAGAAAAAAATATGTATTTACATAAAAATCCGGTCTCTGGAAGTAACTGTCGACGAATAAAATTTCAAAAACAATTTTTATTCCTGCGTCCAAATTAAACAAAGCCGGGTCGTCAACAACACACAATACAACTTAGTCGGCCGCTGTTCCAAATCCCAGTCCGGAAAATAGCGACGTCAACCACAATAACCGGGAGAATAACCGATTAACAAAGGGCAGTACAAAAGCAGAAAGCGATCTATACAGGCGGGACGCTTTCCCCTCGCTGCCTTTATTTCCTCCTCCTCAGTGGAGGGATTCCTCTCCCCTCCTCCCACCGCGACATCCGCTACGCCGCCTGCGGCTCCCCGGAGGGGAGGGGAGCTGCCTCGCCTAGGGATGGCAAAACCACATCGATGTGTTTAAAGTATCGATATTTTGCTTTCGATGTTTTTCTTCACATCGATTGATTGATTAATTTTTTCGTGTTTCCGGGAGCGTCAACTGCTTTGGTTATTAGTCCCGTAAGTGTAGTAAATGTTTCTTCTCCGGAGATGGCGGTGACCTTCCCCCGCTGGATGGCGAGATCCGACGCCGACCTACCGCTAGCTAGCGGGGTTTCCCCCTCACCAGGACTCTCCCACCAGCGGGGCACCGCTCCAGCCGGGACAAGCTCTAAGCTCCCGACAGGTCTACCGGAATATGTGGTAGTATAGTGCATGTTAGTGTGTGTGTGTGTGTGTGTGTGTAATGGTTGAGATAGGACAAGGAAGAGGAAGGAAAGATCGCGCGCGGTCCGTTTGTTCGGGTACTGATCCGGCATTCGCCTGGTGTTGATCGGAGAAAAAACGGAACACTACCGATCAGAGCAGCCGTCCGCTAGAATTCTCCTCCAGACAGCGATTGAATTCGACGTAACTAAAAAGCTAGTGCCGAAAATCCCGCCGCCGACAGGACTGGAACCTAGGACCTCCCGGTCAGAAGCGCTGCAATAACATAAGTTGATGCACTGAGCTATCGTTCCCGGTCTTCACATGGATATTTTGTTGCAAAAACCTCTGTTTTTTTAATTTTAATTTTTTTTTCAATAATGGGGTTTAAACATGTAGAGTAGAAATCCACAGCAATATCGTTGTTTTGCGTAGTTTACGTACTGTAATTAAAAATTGATAGGAAAGTATCATGTATATTAGTCTATAATTAAAACATCGATGTTTTTCGTCGTTATTTTTATCGACGTCGAAAACCCTGTATCGATGAATCGAAACATCTATGTATCGATGTTTTGGTAAAATTTGCCATTAGCCCGAGATGTATCGATGTTTTGGTAAAATTTGTCATCATTAACCCGAGATGTATCGATGCTTTGGTAAAATTTGCCACCACTAGCCCGAGATGTAACGAAGTTTTGGTAAAAGCTATCATTTTCCCGAGATGTATCGATGTTTTGGTAAAATTTCCATATTGATACTTATGGTTTTTGTATATAATACGCTAAAGAAAAATATGATTTTGTAACGTTGATAAAATCCAACGGCACAAAACTTCACAACAAAAGTATTGATTTTAATTGTAATCAAATTTTGTATTGTCTCCAGGGAAAATGTTACATTACGCCATGACTACTGTTCATAAAAGCTGTGTGCAATTAATTTAAATCTATTGTACTCTGTGCAATCCTTTCAACCTGCTCTACTGTTTCTACACCATTGTGATAAGACTGGTGTACAAAAGGAATTCAGGGCCTGTTTTCCTGAAGCTCTCTCATTTTCGTGCCTCTCGTTACGCAATTCCTCCTTCGTCATGTTTCGAATCAACTGTTAATCATTGCTTTATTGAAGGGGATTATGTAAAGTTTGCAGTGAAATTTTACTATTAGAGTGAAGTGAAATGCCACTAAAAATGCCACCTTTAATTAATAATATTTTTAATAAGAGGTTAACATGATTTCAGAAAATGTTCACGATATTAACTAAAGAAGAGAATCAGAATTTACACTCAACAAAATTAAACGATTTTTCCAGAAACGGACTAAGTCTGCTTCACGTTTATTGAAAGGTATCTCGCGTGCGAAGATCTACAATTGACGACGTAGAGTGTTGCAGAAAAATGGTGACAAAGGTGGATTGTAAAGTGAAATTGCATTATTACGCTTTCAGATAAGAGTTTGTTTCCACGAAAAGACAGTTCTTCCTCAAACGGATGCATATAGTTATCTAAAGTTCATTCTGAGGCATAATTTTCCTTTCCAGACAACTTTTATGTTTACGAAATCTTTATTACGTCTAGGCCCGTGACAAATTTTCTTCGTACATTTCATAGCTGATATACATGAATAAGAGAAACATTATGATACAATGTTACTCACAAATTCAATCGTCATAACTAGGGTTAGCTAAATTTTGCCCAGCACCAACACGCCCAAACGGATTAAAAAACATTACCCGTAAAAATTATGAAAACCCATAAAACCCAGTGAATTGTTTATTTTTTAATTATTGAAAATAAAATAACAAAACCTATAATTGTAAGTTGCGAAAGGTATATTAAAAACTGAAATTTAATCAAAACCGTGGCATACAAAAGTGAACTAAAAACAACGAAAATAAGGGAACGAAGAATCAAAGTAGGATGACAATAAAAATATACTTAATTTTCTAGTATCGACAACTCTAATTTCATCACAACAAACAAACAAAAACAAAACGACTGAGTTACCTCTGAGTCATCATTACCGTTGCATCTTCTGGGACTCTTTACAGAAGTTCTAGATTCGAGTCCCGGTGGTGGCGGATTGTCGACACTAGCTAGGGCGAATTCAGCCGGAGTCTGAAGGAGAAACATAAGGCAGGCTGCACTGAGCGGTAGTTTCTCATAGTTTCTCCAATTGCATCGGGAGTATTCCAAGGAAATACCGTAAGAAAGAGATCAAGGACTTCGCGCGATCTTCCGTTCCTGGGCGTATCTTCTCCTCTTTCCCAAATACAATTACACTTGCATGCGCTACTGTACCACGCATGTTGAGAGACCAGTGGGAGCTTAGAGCTTGTTGCGGTTGCGGTGGTGCCTCGCACGGATACGGAGATACCTGGAGTGGAAAACCACACGGAAGTCGACAGTTGACGCTCCCGGAAGCACTAACCATCACTGAAACAAATACAACACGAGAACAGAATTAACTTACAGTAAAATACAAACTTCTTTTGCAACTTTACTACATGTTACGCGTTTGCTATTTTATTACTCAGCAAATTTATGTTATCGTTAATAATTATTTCATTATTAATTTCAGTTTGAAATCTTTTAACGGGAAGGAAAGGAGTTATTTTATACGCACCTTACATATATTTACTTCAATTTAACTTTTCCAATTACGGCAACCAGTAGTTTATGAGCTAAATTTAAAAAGTATTATTCCCAAATAATAAACGACAAATAAACCCAAAAATACTCACTGGGTCGATTCTCTATAAACTCCTTTTTTTCTACTCTGGTCACAACATACCATTAGTTTTCATTTCGTCTAATGAACCTACAGAAGCTTGTTTCTCTTCAGTAATTTACAATGCTCCTCCGTTTTTCATATCCATTCTTATTAACTTTTCTTTGAGCAACCGAGTGTAGTTAATTGTGCCACATTTTGTACCTCGTGGCAAAAAACCGAAGGAGGTGCGACAAGATGTTGCAAAATCTTTCGCAGAGAAATTATACTGTAAGTGCTTGTAATCCTCGAAGTATAAAATCACAAATAATGTTGTTAGGGTACCCGGATGCGTTTAGTCCCAGTTGATGTTGTTTGAGACGTATAAGATTCATAATAAAAATTGATTTTTTAATTTTTAAAATAATATTTTCTCTGGCGAATTGTCTGACGACTTATACAATAGTTTTAAAAAGAACCCGCGCTTCAGAAATCTTTTTTTTAATAGATGATTTAATGTGATCTGTGAAACAGAAAAAAGTTCGCCAATCGTGGTGCACTGTTCTCAACTAAGTAAAGGAAATCGAATTTTTTAGTTGAGAGCGCGACGTGACCTACGTCTACCAGAAATTGCATTTCCGCCCTTCGGTGGGCGTGCCTCTGCTGGAGTCCTCTACTCCTCCACAGTCCTCATCCCGCTGGCTTCCATCCCCGCCAGTGTCTCCGCCCTGCTTGCACCGTCGCATTTGCCAATGCTAGCGCCTGACACTGCCAACAACTTCGCCTTGTCCTGTTGCTTTCTTTCCGGTGTGTAAATCCTTTATAGTTAGGAACTGACTTGTTTGCGTCCGGGGAGCGGGCTGTCTTTTAATTAATTGTTTTACTTATTCTCGTTTGTCGTTTTAAATTTTGCCTTGGACACTTGGAGTTATATACTTGTGATAGCTAATAGTTGAGGACTAGACGGGGGTGAGGACAGCTTCCACAAACACCGTGCGCATTCCTTAGCCTCGCAATCAAGTCAGCTCCCAATTATACATCATCATCGGCATATACTTCGCCGCCATCTGCATTGCAACCAACACCTCCATACAGCCACTAGTCGTCGCCAACGACCCGATTCTGTCGCCATTGATATGAACCGTGAGTAATTTAGTATTAATTCCAGCCCGTCAACAGATGAGATCATGACTCCCGTAAGTGTAGTGATGATGAGAGTGTTGGAAGGTGACGTTGCCACTCTCACTCATGCCGGTACGCGAGACCGGGTATCAACTTGAACGTCAACTTGCTTTTCTCTCCATCCGAGTATCTTCTCCATTGCTTCATTGCTCCTGTCGGGGTAAACTCGTGGTTCCCGAAAAGTGTGAGAGTTGTTGCATCTAAAGGGTGTGCGTTTGGGGGGAGGGAGGGACCTGGGTCACAAAGGAAATATCGCGCGCGATCCTTTGCCTATGTATAAGAGTGTAGCTCCGGCATTCCTCCGGTATTGATTCGAGAAAATACGGAAAACTACCGACCAGATCAGCCTCCGCATGAATTCTCCTCCAGACCGAGACTAAATTCGACCCAGCAAACTAAATATTGACGAAAACCTACCACCGACGGGTCTCGAACCCTTGGACCTCTCGGTGAATGATGCTACTGAACGACTGATACCCCCGCCACCAGTACCACTTCTATTATCTATACTGCGGTTTTCACAGAGCTGCGTTTCAAAGATATCAGTTGTTACGGTGTTATCCCATCTGAATGCTGAACCCTATCATTATGACGACATTGTAGTGACGGGTAAGATTCTGATTGGACAACACCGTAACAGCTGATCAAATGTTAGCGGCAGAAAAATAAAAACCGCAGTATATACCTATACTTATACTGGGATTTATTCAGATCTGAGTCTGACGTAAATCATCTCTTACGATGACATCCAATCGGAAGTTTGAACGCCATCATAGTGACGTCACTGAAGTGATGTGTAGGCTCCCGATTGGATGCCACCGTGACAGCTGATGACCTGTCAGACGCAGCTCTGAATAAATCGCAGTATACAGGTTCCCACAGACCGACGCGGAAGATCCGCAGCATACGCGGATTGGCCGCAGCGGAAGTTTCGCGTCACGTGTTGCCTTATGAGCACGTTCAGACCTGCGCGGCAGGCGCGCGTCGCGGCAACGGATTGGCAGCGTTTAATCCGCGGCGAAATTTGTAACGCAGTCAGACGCGTTTCTTCCGCTGCAGCTCGAGTTTCGTGGAAGTCCGCCCGTGTTCGGGAGTCTTCGCTCCCCTCTGGGTCGAGCGATCTTGCCAACCGTCACCAAACGCTGACTCATAATTGACGCTCTGGTGTGAACGGTCCCGCGAATTCCGCGGCCGCGTCTAGCTCGGAACTTTCCGCGCCGCACCCGCTGCGGATCTACTGCGCCGGTCTGTGGGAGCCTTAGCTCGGAACTTTCCGCGCCGCACCCGCTGCGGATCTATCGCACCGGTCTTAGGAGCCTTAGCTTGGAACTTTCCGCGCCGCACCCGCTGCGGATCTACCGCGCCAGTCTGTGGGAACCTTACATCTCCATCTCCTGTACTTGCCTACACTTCCTCTCCCTCACTCCATCTCCTCCGCCTCCTTCCGCCCGCCTCCCTCTCTGCGCAGCGAGGTCGCCGCGCAGCGCGGGGCCCAGGGCCGGAGGCGACGGCGGCGGCGGAAGCGCCTGTTGTCGCCGCTTCCGGCGAGGGGGGGCGCGGAATTGCGTGCGCATGCCCAGGCTGTTTAAGCATTTGCTGATGCTGCGCGATGGAGCTGCACCTGGGCTGCCAAGAATACAAGTGTGGTTATTCTCCGTTCGTGCCTTCTAGCAGCATTATGGAGTGTGTGGTTTAGCGGAGAAAGAACACAGAAAGGATGCGGAATTGCTAATAAAACTTCGATGTTAAAAATATATACAGAGATGGCAATGACGGCTGGTGTACCCACAGACCGCGAGGTTGCACCACCATCGAATGACAAAAATGTAGTATCCAAAATTCAAAAACACGAATATATAATAAAAATGTAATCAATTCACGTAAATAAATTGAAGTTAAATGAAATTCTACGTACGTCATTACGTACATAATTTTATGGATAGTGACCGTGTCAAGTATACACACCTTCCGCGCACGTGGTTCTGGTTTTGATTTCCACTGGGCACTTAAGTTCGACTCCAGCACGTTGCAACAAGCACTATTGTTTCGACACGTTTTAAACAAATAAAATTATTTTATTTCGGAAATTTCACTACCCTGGTATATTTGGCAATAATGAAAGATCTTTCCACACACTCACGCTCGTATTCCCACCAGCGCTCTCCGACTGTAACTGCAGACGAAAGCAGGCGGAAATATGCATCCACTGTGAGAGACAGAAAGAGACCTCATTCCAGAATGGCCAACTTTACATAAAGAATTCATCGTGTGCACATTTTTAATTAATAAACTAATATTAAATGAAAACGAATTCTCTAAACATCGTAAATAACGCATTAAATGACATCAAAAATAGACTGAACTTGTGTACTTTCAATAACACGGGAAGTTCTTAAAATTATGTTATAGCCAATATAAGACGAAGACAGAAAATTGGGATTCCGTTCGGGACATCATGCAGCGTTCGGCAAAACTTAGCGGATCCGGTGGTATAATGGTCAGAGTACCGGACTGTTGTACCCGAGTTTGCGGGTGTGTTGTACCCGATCGAAGCCGTGAATTTTTAAGGGCGAAAAATCCTTCGTACGCCTTCCTTCGGAGGGGAAGTAAAGCCGGCTGCCCATGTAGTAGATTTACTGCATGTGAAAGATCAAGCCTAAAAGAAGCCTCTGAGCAAAATTGAGATCCGCCTGCTACGTCGCCCAAAATAACACCTCATTTCTCCGCTAGGTGGTGAAAGGAGCGTAGCGAAATTTGCGTGGTCAGACGGAAGAGTAGGCCTCATGGCCTGAGTCTCGTCACGTAAAACAAGGCACATTCAATTCAATTCAATTCAATTCAGCGTTTGGCAAAACTCCCATATTTGTTTGCGTCACCGGAGGCCCCGTAATAACGCGCTTTAAAGCATAGGGCCAAAGAGTAAATCAGTTAACGTAGTAATAGAGGCCAGAGCGAAGAGCATGGTGCAATACCTGGGAGGGCACCAGGCGCTGGAGAGAGCGCTAGTTGGGCGCTCTTTTGTTTCAAAATGATTTCCAATACATCGATATTGCTGCAATATCTTAAATATTGAATGCCATTAGAACGAAAATGTGTTGTCCTACCGTATTATAAAATATTTTTCGATATCTGGGGATTGTGCAACCGTGCAACCTAAGCACGAGCCGCCACTGATATGTGTTTGTAATGTATTGGCCAGTCGTGTTTAAACCGACTTAAAAACATTATCACAATTGCTGAGATTACAATTTCTGAGCCAAGAAATCGAATAGGTTTTTTAGGAATTCTGTGAAGAACATTTGTTGAATCCTGTAAATATTATTAAAATTAAGTACCATTAAAAATATCGTAAAATCGATTAAACCAGCAAAAATACGAGTACATTAAAAATGACGGTAAAAGGTTAAAAAATGACATTAGTGGAAATCGCCGAAAGGTGCAAAACAATTACGTATAAAAGTAGGTCATTTCCTTTTGCCATAACATGGAATTAATTTCTATACTAAACGGCATTTTTGTTGAGTTTTAAACATGTTATATCAATGTAAAGTGCATACGTGAAGGGAAAGGCACAAGGAAATGCCAGACAGCAGCGCGGCGGCGGCGGGCCCCTTTACGTACCTTCCTGCATTTCCTTTTCCTCAGTCCTTTCAATGGTTGGGTTCGCAATCTACATACAAAATTAGAAAGTAAGTTTCACGAGATAAGATGAAGGGATTATTTGGTCCGCAATTTACATACGACCGTTCGTTGATACAAATGCAAGTCAGAACTTGTATGAGGAAAAGGTCTGGCAAGCTCCAAATTATGAAAGACAAGTTCACATAAACAATATGAACTGAAACTTAGGAATTTAAAGACACGGAATATTCTGGATAAATTGCGTTTTGCCGCACATTTGTTTAGAAAACGATGCCCGGTTCTTCACGAGCTTTCGGCGAGTCATCGATTTTCAGATTTAAAAATTCCTGTTCCATAATAACAGTAGTTATTGTAAAGAATGTACGGCAGCAATCGTCTCTTTTGTATATCAGTTTATTTCTGGTACCATTCCATCAATAGGGAAAAGATTTTAAGGTGCGGGACCTTTTCAAAAATATTACTGTTTTCAAATAGATAGTTTAATATATGTATTTGGGGGGATAAAATATCGCTTAAGCGAAATGAACACAGTCCGCTGCACCTTTTCGAAAGATTACTACACTTTGCCACCTTTTCCCTCTTATGCTTCAGCACATTTTCTCCGCGCTTCTGCGTTTATAAATGATTGGGCAGAAAAATGTATTTTTTCCCCTTCGTGAACAGATTTTTAAAATCTCATTTAATCAGAAGTCAACAATATTTCATAAATATTAAAATATATGTAAACCACCAGTAATTTATATCTCAGCCACAATGGACAATCTGCAGCTGTAAAGTCAAATTTAAATTTCAACAGTGTTTCTGCAGCAGTTTACCCTTTCCTTCTGGATTTAAAGTGCTGCCCAGACAGACAAATCAGGACATTTAACTGGGTGTGCAGAAATCCACTTGTCTGTGACCTGAGGAAAATGTTTGCCCTTGTCATAGTGTCGTGCACTAAAAGAGAATTGGCAGCGCTTGTGGATTTGGTGGGGGGAGGAGAGGGCAGTCAGGGCAAGTTGCCTTTGCTCGCAAGAGCATCGAGGTTCCCACGTGAGCAAGTGCTCGTGCGGGCACAGTTTAACGCGCGTGCGAAGTCCGTTCTACTACGCGATCTGCTAGAAAAATAAGTTCAGTCAGTACTGGCAATTGTTTAACACTTTTCTATCTACTACAGTGTTGGCTCAAGTACTTTTAAATCACCCCTTACGGACTTGATAAAGAAGAAAAAAGTTGGTTCAAAATGATACGTATATTCTAGAAACAGAGTTCATGTAACTGCCTTTTTTGCACGTTTTTGTAGGTATTTTCAGAACCTTTCTCCCTCTTTTACGACAATAATTTGCACATCAAAATCCTTTCACTAATCATTAATAATTAAATCTGACTCCACTATCGTAAATGTTCCTCTAAACAAAAGTAACTAAAAGACGCTGGTCGATGACCATTAACTTGTTGTTCGGTTCTATATTATTGAAGTCTTTAAGTAATTAGTGTGTGATATAAATAGGTTCCTTTCTTCTTTTCATTTTCAAACTTCAGCGACCAACTTATGGTGTGTTTCGCCACTTTTGCTTTAAAATTTCTTATTTTAACTTTGTCAGTTAATATATTTTTACCCAACAATTCAGGTTCTGCAAAATATACGTTACTGATGCGGTGTTTGGCGTTAGACATTTTCTGATGTTTAATAAATTATATATTATCTTTAGATTTGATATTGGAATTTTAAAAAAAGGAATCGTACGTTGATTGCAATTTGCAGTTCTGGTAATTCAATTTGATTAATTATTAAGAAGTTTTATCTTTCATTTGGGACGACCTGAAAAATCTGGACATATGAAGAAGTTTAAATTCTATACTATTTACTTTCATACGTGAATCGCCAGGCAGTGTTCTCTTCAATGCAATGCGAAGGCAGCATAAGAATGTATATACTCTGTGTGTAAATACAATGGCGCCTATGGTCTTAAGAAGTGATTTCCTATATGATATCCACGTGATTTTCAATTACGCAGAAAGTAATGTGGAAACCTACTACTTTTAAAATCAGTCTGAATGTGATGGTTTTTGAAAATGCGAGCATGTGTGAAGTGTACTTAAAAACTGGGAGGTTGGACACCCATCGATGAAAGAGGCTGCTCGTGAGCCGCAGAGGCCAAAGACACGCGGAAAAGCTCCCGTCCAGGCGGGCAGCCAGGCGGCGGATTCCGGGCCCGCGCTGGTAATCACTGATCTCGGGAGAGGCCGAAGCAGCACAGCGTCCACAGGGTGGGGAGGTCTACCGGCGCCCGCACGGCCGCCCACCGCCCACCGCCCACCGCCCACCGCCCACCACCCGCTACCCACCCACCCATCGGACAACCCTCCCACCGATCGACCGGCGCCTCACCCTCCCAGCCCCCCCCCGCCCCATCCACCCCGACCTCGCTCCGCCTCGCTCCTCCTCTCTCCCGATCACTCCCTCGCTCCTCCCCACGGGCCCCGCTCCCCCGCCCGCCCTGCCCTTCCCACTACACCCTCCCCGCCCCACCCGCCCCGCCCCATTGGCCTCGCCCCATCCTCCCCGCCCCACCCGCCCCGCCCCATTCGCCTCGCCCCATCCTCCCTGCCCACCCGCCCAGCCGCACCCGCCCCGCCCCATTTACTTCGCTCCTCCCCACGCGCCCCGCTCTCCCGCCCCGCCCCAGCCGCCCTGCCCCCGCCCGCCCCGCTCCCCCCGCCCCACCTCGCTCCGCCCAATCCACCTCGCCTCTTCCCACGCACCCCGCTCCCCTGCCCGCCCCGCCTTTCCTGCCCCGACTTTCCCGCTTCACCCTCCACGCCCCACCCTCCCCGCCCCGCTCCTCCCCACGCACCCCGCTCCCCTGGCCTGTCCCCGCCGCTTCGCCATGCCCTCCCGAACGCCCCCCCCCCACTCGCCCCTTCCTTCTTTCCGCTACCACGCTCGCCGCCTATAGGCCCACCCGCACGCCCGCCCGATCAGCCCCCGCGGCGCTGCTCCGGCCCCAGATCCTCTATCGGCTAATGCTCGTCCCTCAAATGAGCAGCCTCTCGGGGGTCGTCTGGCCGCGGCTTCATCAGAGGAGAGCCTCCCCGCCCCTCCCCCTCCTCGGCCAGCGCTTTACGACCGCCCGCCGCCTTTACGACGGCCCCGCCGCCGAGGGGCGGGGGCGCCCCACGCCCGCCGGTGTTAACGCCCCTCCGATGCACCCTGCCACGCGCACTCGCAAGCGCCCTCGTCGAATCTGCCCTCGTTGAGGAGTCTGCGCCGCTCGTGGGCGAAACCAAGCGCTTGTACTACGACGGTAATAAAGAGGCGTGGCGTGGGGTAAACGGGATGAATGGGTGCTCAGCAGCTCTTGTATTCCATTCTTCCTCCATAAATATTTCATCTTCTACTGATTCTAACAAATAAAAAAATTAAAAGTTTCACTTTACCGAAGGTCATATTGTGATGAAAATAGGGAGTTTTTGCAGCACGCGTAAAATAGCGACGTTATGCACTAACAGTCACGTGACGGACCTTGAAGTCATAACGTCTTACGTTAGGCCTAAGGTACGACCTTATACCTTCATAAATAGTGCACGCCAATAGGAGTCTCTACGGTCACCTTACAAGCGGCAAAATGGCCGCCTAGAAACTGGAAACGATGGGGATTTTTCCATCTCTGACAAACCGATTCTCGTATGTGAGGCAGTTACAATTATTCCTTACTAACTCCACAATGCTGGTAAGAATTAACAGCAAACGTTGGAGAAGTGGTTGGAAAAAAATTCGCGAAAAAGTTGAAATCATATCTTCAGGATAGGTTATGTCTTACTCTCATAATGAACGCTGTGTAAAAATATATCCTACGTCCTCGAGAACAGTCAATTCAAAATTCCATATTACATACTCGTCGCAGAGGGCCACAAAATCTAAAACTCCGAACACAATGTACATTTATTATCCTCTTGTCTCGTATCGTGGTTTAAAAGTCTCACCGCTTGCCTAGACTCTCTGATATATTATGCAACTTCTTTCTTCAACGCATGAAATGTTTCTTTTTTTATAATACATAACGCAATATCGCAATAGCTAAAACTCGTCTGAACGTTGTTCATTATGAGCGTATAAAGTCGTTAGTCACGTGATCAATAGAGCTTAAGAATGTCTCCTTACGCCTGCCGCTAACACTCCCTAATCTAAAAATTCATAAACATAGTTTATTTCACGAAGGGTCTTCAAAATACACAAAGTTTAGGCTACGAATCGTTGTGTAATTTTAATAAATCTAACAATGATGAAGTCGCCTTGTAAATATTTCTACTGTTAGATTTGATTTATCTATTTACTGAAAGGATTTATTTGAAGAAATTAATTGCGTCTTATTAGCAAGCTGATACGGTCAATATTCTAGGCATTTTATTCATCGAGAGCCCGTCACAATATCGCTAAATGTCCCTTTATTCTTAATAAAGATGTTTTCAGACTTACAACAAAGCTGCGAACGCTGAGAAAAGAGGTATCTAGACGTGTGTGATCTCAGAAGATATCTCATAAACGTGAATACGAGTAAAGGGTCCCACAGACCGGCGCCGTAGATCCACAGCGGGTGCGGTGCGGAAAGTTCCGAGCTAGAAGCGGCCGCCGATCGTTCACGCCGGAGCGTCAATTATGAGTCAGCGTTTGGTGACGGTTGGCAAGGTCGCTCGACTGAGAGGGGAGCGAAGATTCCCGAACACTGGCGGACTTCCACGAAACTCGAGCTGCAACGAAAGAAACGCATTTGACTGCGTTACAAATTTCGCCGCCGATTCAACGCTGCCAACCCGTTGCCTCAACGCTCGCCTGCCGCGCAGATCTGAACGTGCTCATCAGGCAACACGTGACGCGAAACTTCCGCTGCGGCCAATCCGCGTAGGCTGCGGATCTTCCGCGTCGGTCTGTGGGAGCCTTAAAAGTGCTTTTTTATGATGAAATGTTGAATGTTGGTGTGTGTGTGTGTGTTGCAGGCGCGGGGCGCGGGGCCGATGCGCTGAGGCGGGGGCGGGGTCGGCGTGAGCGGGGGCGGGGGCGGGGGCGGGGCGGCGAGTGGCCCGCCCATGGAGGGCGGCGAGTGGCGAGTGGTGCACTTCCTGGTGGGCGCCGGCGCGCGCGCACGCCGCGAGGCGGCCGCCTTCCCGCCCGACGCCTCCTCCGACCACCTCAAGGGTGAGACACTAGCCCTACTATTAGCATTATTACTATTATTATTACTGTTATTATTAACATTATTATTATTAACATTATTATTATTAACATTATTATTATTATTATTATTATTATTATTATTATTACTATTATTATTTTTTAATAAAAGTTCCAGTAATTAGTTTTTTAGACAGTCATAAATCCATTTATTAAAACAAATGATTTTTATATTACAATGGTATCTTGAAACAAATAGCCACGTTGTTTCTTGTTTGAAGATACAATTGTAATATATATAAATCAGTTGTTTTAATAAATGGATTTGTGACTGTCTATAAAAACTAATTATTGGAACAGTTATTAAGAAAAAACCTATTAACAGACAACCTATGTTTCATCTTTATTATTATTAACATTATTATTAGTATTATTATTAAAATTATTATTATTAAAATTATTATTATTATTATTGTTACTATGTTTTTACTGCTCAAAGAATTGACTGCGCTATACAGAAATCGAAGCTACGTCTCCAGGCACACGCCCAGTGTGCGCGTGGTATCCAGGTTCGATTTCCCGCTAGGACAGTCAATTCTGCGCACAGTCGAAATATAATTGTTAACCTTCCATCTCTGGTGAAATTATTAATAATAATGAATTATTATATTATTAGTTGTATTAAAATTATATATGATTGCCTGTGATACATTATTATTATTATTATTATTATTATTATTATTATTATTATTATTATACTTCAGGCAATAAATCAAGCGGTTTATTCTGATCTCAAGTCTATTAATGGTGGATTTGAAATTGATCAATCCAGCGCATTCTTGGGTGTCCCATATTCCTCCTTTCTTGAAGTCTGTTGTTGAGAAGTTGTTTTCAATCCTCCATTCTGTCAAGACGTTCGAACCAATTTACTCTCTGCATGTTGTCAAGGATGCTAGTGATATTTAGTGCCTGACGTATTGCGTCATTTGTTTTTCGATCTTGAAGGGTGTATCTTGCCACGTGTCTGAGAAATCGTATTTCAGCAGTGTCAATTCGGCTGGCTTGTTTTTTGTTGAGTACAGATCGCAGATCCGTGAAGGAGCGTGGGAATAGGCCACGCTCCTTTGCTACGTCTGTAAGGATAATTAATTTTTTAAGATTCTCTTCTTCCTATGAGTGTTTCCAATCAGGTATTCTAATTATTGCTAAATATTAAGGTCACGAGCAGTTTTTGCATCCTTTTTAAAAATTATTTTCATATTTTCCCTACTGTAGTCCTTTCTGTGTGCCTAATTCTGTTGAATAGACTCAGTCATATTGACAGTAAATTGTTACGTCATTTTTCACGAACACGAACGTCTGATCTCCTGCGGCTGTATCGTGAAAGAATATCTAGTAAAGTAATTTTATCATGTGGGTGCTAATTAACTCTATGTTCTATAGTTCTAAGGAGAATTTCCATAATGTGTAGATTACTTTATCTTACTCCATAACTTTTCTGCCATGCGATGTCGTCGATTCAGTTGTTCGTCTCTGCGGCTCAGGGTCCTTAAATGGCGTGGATCTTTCTTCAGCGCCTTCCGCTGAGGGTCTATCAACTAAGGCTTTTTGGATCATAAAAGGTGGCTCCAGTGGAGCTGACACGCAGCGCATTCTAGCGAACGAACTCTGCACGCTGCTTGTAGTAGTTCCACTGCTCGCCGAGAGAGCGCCCCAGCACCGCAATGGCGGTCGCTGATGGCGGGCTCGCGCAGATCTGCGCTTCACCAGACGCGCCCCTCTTCCTACTGTATTAAGCGGCCTGGTCTGTTTGCTCCCCGGCGGCGGCGTGGGCGGCGGGGACATCGCCGTGAAGATAATAATAGCGGCCGTGAACAAAGCACGCGCCCCGCCCTTCTCTCCCATCCCCTCCTTTCCCCCGCCCCGCCCCGCCCCGCCCCACCCCGTCCGCCCCACCGCTCCCCCTTCCTCGCCCCGCCCATGCTTACCCCGCCCCTGGCATTCCCTGTCACACCCCTCTCCTCTCCGCCCCTTCCTCCCCTTCCCCATCCTCCCTCCCTCGCCCCTCCCCTCGTTCACTCCTCTCACTTCCTCGCTCCACCCCACCCCGCCACGCCTGCCTCCCCCTTTGCCCAGCCTTCATTCCCCTCCACTCATCTCCGCTCTGCCCCGCCCCGCCTCGCCCAACCCTGACCCACCGCACCCGCCCCTCCCTTCCTCGCCTCGTTCGTGCCCTCCCCGCCTCTCCTCCCCCGCCCCTTTCTCCCCTCCCTCGCCCCTTCTCTTACCTCCGCGCCCCGCCCCCTTGCCTCCCTCCTTCCCCCAGCCCTCATTACCCTCCACTCATCTCCGCCCATCCCAACCCCGCTCCACCCCACCCTGCCCCCACCCCGCCCATCCCCTCCGCGCCTTTCCTTCCCCGCCCCGCCCATGCCCTCCCCGCCCATCTCCTTCCCAGCCCCTCCCTACCCCCGCTCCTTTCTCCCTTCAACGCCCCTCCCCTCCTTCGCTCCTCTTCTCGCCTCCCCGCCCCGCCTGCCTCCCCCTCCCCAACCCTCACTCCCACCACTCCTCTCCGCCCTGCCCTCCCACCCCGTCTCTCCCCACCCACTCCCTGTGACGGCGACCTGCCGCACCGGCAGCTTTGAGAAGCTTTGTGAAGGCGGCCGTGGCAGGATCCCCCCCTTGGCCTTCTCCCCTTTCATTCTTCCTTCTTCGTTCTTTGACCTGGACAGTTCGCTGGTGTAGGCCAGCTATCGATAAAACTAGATCAGGGGGAGTATTAAACGAAATTTGTTTTGCTAGATCCAGAATTTTCCGTGATTCAGAGAGGGTGATGTTTGCGAAACATAAACGTAGTTTTCATAATTGTAAAAACACAGAAAAAGGAACTCTCAGAATAATTTCGGATTGGTTACTTGTATATTAGCTCAAAGTGGTGTCTCTGATGATTTAAACCGTTTTGAAACACTTTTTCTATTGAATTCATTGAGGTATTTTCATTCGATTATAAGGATAAGAAAATACTGCCAGTTCCTCACCATCAGGCTAAGTCCTGGACCCGAAGGGGTGTGGAGAAGAATTGTTACGTGTATACGTGCTTACCCGTCTCATGCTTACCCACAATTTATCTGATCATATATTTTATACCATCCCGTCTGTCCCTATCTAGTATATTTTGTAATTATCAAATAATAATAGTAATAATAATTAATAATATTATGTCGAAGAATGCATAAAGATGATTCTAGTTCTCTAACAACAGAAAGAAATAATCCAGGCAAATGAGATTTAAAAACACAAATGGGAGAACTGGTCATTTTTATATAAACAATTATGTTCGGTATTTTAATGTAAATTTAAATTGATAGAGAAAATTTAATAAAACTTTAATTGTGTTTGCTTCTTTGTATATACCTTACATACATTACCTAAAAGTTTACCTAAAAACGTTTATGAGTTCGTAAGTCAAACAAAAGTGTACCTTTTTCACAAACAATTATGAAAATCAGAGCAAAATAAATTCTAATGGATTTTAAAAATAGAATGTCTCGAAAACTGTTGGTTACTCATAAAACATGCTAATAACATTCTTGTACAAAATTGTATGATAAATGTTTTCGTAATAACTCGGTTTCTTAACGAAGGTTGAATTTCTTGATATTACTTATGGGAGTGCCTTTTTGGGTATTTTGTAATTATTGGAAGGCCCTTTGGTTTTTAGGCAGACATTTATATTTTATCAATTTTTATTATGATATTTTTACATTTTTTTCATAAATCAAGAATTACAATAACAACACTTTTGTTTGAAAACGAACCATTTTGCGTGAAATGGGAGAGAATGTGAAAATTGCGCTCTTTGAGGAATGGAAATGGGGTTGCACCGCCTCAGGGGAGGGAACATTTGAAGAGCAAACATTCAAAACGTGACATCATTTCACTCTTTCCTAATAAAAATGAAAAATGTAGCCAAAATATTTCACTTTTCAACACTGTCTTTAACTCAACGAATAGAGTACTACTTAATGTATTGTAACAGATCTTACGTTTTGTTTTAGAAATAAAATTCTAGGCAAAAGCAACAGAAGAACTCAATGTTTGCTAAATAGACATGTCACCTTTTGAATGTTTGCTCCTCATTTCTGTTTCATATTACTGCACCCTCAATGAGTGTTTTTGGAAATTTTGAAAACTTTAAAACTCGTTCTCCCATGTGTGCTCATGTGCCTGAACTGAATGACACCTCCAACCCTGTGTGCGGCCGTGTGTCATTGAGTGAGGGGCGTTGCTTTGCTGTCCGGCAGATCTGTTCCGCTCGGCGGCCGAGGCCGGCCCGCTCGACATCCTCAAGCTCTACGGCCCCGGCGGCCGCCTGCTCAACATCTCCTCGCGCTTGGCGCCCAACAGCGCGGACCGCCCCTACCGCCTCGAAGTGGTGGCTGCGCACTGCCAAGGTACGCCCCCCGCCTCCGCCGCCACGCCACCCGCAGCGCTGCGCTGTTGCAGCGTGGGAAATAAATACAATTCAAATTCTAAATCCGTTTATTCAATGAAGATTAAATACATACAGTCGACTCCGGTTATAGTGAACTCGGATATAGTGAACCCTCGGTTATAGTGAACTTAAGTCACTGGTCCCGTTTCACTTACATTAAAAGTAAGCATAAGAAAATTTGGTTATAGTGAAACTAAACGTCGGCTATAGTGAACCTAGGAAATACAACGTCCTGGAAATTAGTTCCCTCCTGGAAAAGAATATATTGCCTCAGTGCCACAAATTCCAACACTAGGCAGCTTGAATTCCAACAGTGTAAGAGGCATTGAAGAGTGTCAAGACTGCATTACGATACTTAGACACAGAGGTCAATGTAGAATCAATTATGGATAGAACACGAATTCTGGAGAAGAATATGGAGAAATTACGAGTACTAATGAAAAAGTACGAAGCAAACAATTGAAATGAAATTGATTTTTTAAGGACCAATAAAAATATTGAAATTTTCAGTTCGTGCTGTTAATGTGTCTTGCTGTATCTCTGTGTTAATAAAATTAATCTTTATGCAGAAATTTTGTTTAATTTTTACATCCACGGATATCGTGAACCTCGCATATAGTGAACTAAAAATGTTAGTCCCCAGAAGTTCACTATAACTGGAGGCGACTGTATTATCTACACTTTGACTACGTACTAACTACACTTTAACTACTTATTAATTACACTTTATAATCAAATATTCAACTAATGTGCACCGTCAGCATTTGGTTCAGATTTCCTGCTTTCTAGATCGCAACCTCGATGTTATTCGATATTATGAATCGAAGCAAGGCGTGTAGTTTAAAAAGATACCCATAGATCGCATTTCAAGCAAGGTCCTCTGGGAACCCTGGAGAGCCCGGTTAGCTTTGCAAAAACTCGACCTGTCCGATTTAATTCAAACCACTTTTTAAATACTCCCGATACTCATAAGAACGAAGTGTAAAAATTTTCAGCAAAATCGGTCGGGGAGTTTTATGTCTACATGCGACATTCTCTTTGATTTATATACAGATTATAAGGAGTAAATGCGATGCAAGTAGCCTCCGGAAATAAAAATGTGCATCCTACTAAAATATATCGTCTTAATGGAAGTGAAACGTTAGTCCATATTGGATTTTATTAGTTATTGACTTCGCTAAGTCACACATTTTCTCATTTACTTAGTGAATACGCAGTTTAAATGCACTAAATTATCGTTTATTTCTCTTTAACGGGATTACGTAACAGTGAAAATGTTCAGAAAAGAAATCCAATTTTGCACCGGATTGTTTTGATTTTTAAAAACAATAATGCACATTAAAGCTCATCTGAAATCCAATATTTCCGGAAGTGCTTGATTCACTATCGACTTACAGCCGAAAAGTAAATATTTCCGAAGGAGTTTTGCATAATATGACAGAGACTATAAGACAGAGCGCAAATAAGATCGAAAAATATTACTTTTCGGCCCCAGTAGTCCAGTTTATTTTTTGAACAGGTATCTGTTGTTTCTCTAAAAATAAGAATGGGTTCTGAAGTTGTATTCGTGTAAATCATTATCAGAGATTGTGTTAGTGTTGACGAGAAATACAGTTAGACAATTTGAATTGTTGTTATGCCAGTTGAGAGCTAACAACTCCATACGAGAGATTTTAACTGTTTTTATGAGAAATAAATAAATATTCATTTATGCTTGTGTTCGACATCACCATGACTTCGTGGTAGAGAAAAGATGTCGAGGAAAATGCCAATATTTTATTTTCTATATAAATTGATATTTTATTCATATATTTATACACGCACTTCATTGAAGCAAATCGATCTACAGAATTCTCTCGAGTTCACATTAGGATAAGGAATATCATGTTGTCAAAAAGGCAATAACAAGTGTATTGCTTCTTTTCGGGATATCTTGATCAGATGTCCTACATTTGTTTTGGTAAAAACATTCAAAATTGAATATTCCTCTTTGTAACATGAAACGAGGTCTGAACATAAATGAAGAGCAATCTTCTTGAGGAATCCTAGATACCTGCATTTTTACCCTCTAAATTACGTACGTCTATAGCCCGGTATACACGGTACAGTTTTCGTGCAGATTCGCATACAGTTTCTATACAGAAACTTCAAGATCCCAAACTGGAAGGACGAAAGCCAAAAGTCGCGCATACACGGTCTAAACGTTTTCTGCACGAATCGCCACAGGCCGCCGCTACGGGGTCTAAAGAGAAACAACTGAATCTGTCAGTGGTGGTATTTCTGTGTGTGCGTTCTGGTTGTCTTTTTTGGTATTAATTAACCATGAGCAGCGTAGAGAATAAAAATAGAAAGACAAGAATTGGGAAAAAGGAAGTTTATAACAATATATCACTTCACACAATCGCACTTTCACACACCTAACCCCAAAATCGCCATGGCCGATCACCGTTAGTGAATCATGCTGCCGCTAGAGGCGCTTGAGTCAAACTGTAGACTTTCTGCATGAAAAATTATGAAAATGTTCGTATAGGAAACGTGCAGTCTGAACTACACGTTTTCTGTACGTCCAATGTGCACGAAAACTGTACCGTGTATACCGGACTTAATACATATTTGCGTACTTTTTTACCAGTAACTTTGTCACGAAAGTCATTGCTACATTTCGTTGTCATAGTACTGTCATCTGCTGCTGCAGGGATGCTGTTGGACGAAGTTGGTGTGGACCTGCGGGCCCTAGAAGAAAGGTGACGTATTCCAGATCATTAGTTTTTCTTCTTTTTTGTGCGTAGGAAATAATAATTTCATATTTATCTGCAGTGTTTTCAAAACTTTTAATCTTCTCGCATTTTTGAGGCACACATTTTGCCACGAAAACTCATTGAGAATACAGATTGCAGAATACATGATTTCCTTACAGACAGAGTACAGATTAGCGAATCTGTACAGTATGCTTAGTCAGAAGATCTTTCTTCTTCTTCTCATTATTATTCACGGCGTGCCTCTCCATCATATCCTTGTACTTCGTCATCCCTTCTCTTCTTCTTCTTTCTCTTCCACGTTCTTTTTTCCTCTTCTTCGTCTCTTCATCTTATTTTTTTCTTTACTTTTTGTTTCTTTTTGTCTTGTCGGAGGAGGAAGAGGAGTACTGTGTCTCTTTTCTTCTTCTGCTCACTGTTCCAGCTAATATTAATATCGAATGATGCTGTATGTGAAATTGTAGGGGTCGCTGCAACTCGAAATAGTAAAACACACGGAAGTCAAGCGGGTTGCATTGTAAAAACAGATAGGGAATCGCGGAGCTCAGCGAAATTTATTTACCGCAAATAAATTTAGCTGGGCTCCGCGAATCACCGTCGCCTGACTGTTGTTATAAGGCAACCCGCTTGACGTCCGTGTGTTTTACAATTTCGAGTTGCAGCGACCCCTACAATTTCACATACAGCATCATTCGATATTAATATTAGCTGGAACAGTGAGCAGAAGAAGAAAAGAGACACAGTACTCCTCTTCCTCCTCCGACAAGACAAAAAGAAACAAAAAGAAAAGAAAAAAATAAGATGAAGAGACGAAGAAAAAGAACAAGAAGAAGAAAGTGAAAGGGAAAGAAGAGGAGGGGTGAAGACACGGTGTTTTCTTGAAGTCTGTCGTTTCGAGGCGCCGACGTGTCATTGTAACACCAGCTTTGCCACGCGTGTGCCCCGTGGCAGGGGGCGGTGCGCGTGAGCGTGCGCTTGCACGTGAGCGTGCGCGTGAGTGTGCGTGTGCACGTGAGCATGCACGCGTGCGCGCGCGTGGGTGTGCGCGTGCACGTGAGCGTGCGCGTGCACGTGAGCGTGCGCGTGCACGTGAGCGTGCACGTGAGCATGCGCGTGACCGTGCGCGTGATAATGAGCGTGCTTGTGCTTGTGCGCGTGAGTGTGAGCGTGCGCGTGAGCGTTCTTGTGCGCGTGAGCGTGCTTGTGCGTGTGAGCGCCCGTGTGCTTGTGCTTGTGCCCGTGAGCGTGCGCCTGTGCATGCGCGTGAACGTGCGCATGAGCGTGCGCGTGAGTGTGCCTGTAAGCGTGCTCGTGCATGTGAGCATGAGCGTGCATGTGAGCGTGAGCGTGCATGTGAGCGTGAGCGTGCATGTGGGCGTGAGCGTGCATGTGAGCGTGAGCGTGCATGTGAGCGTGCGCGTGCATGTGAGCGTGAGCGTGCGCGTGAGCGTGCGCGTGAGCGTGCGCGTGAGCGTGCGCGTGAGCGTGCGCGTGAGCGTGCGCGTGAGCGTGCGCGTGAGCGTGAGCGTGCGCGTGCGTGCAGGGTGGCGCGGCTGGAGGCGCAGCTGCGCGGGGACCCGGGGGAGCTGCCGGCCGCCGTGCGCCTGCTGCAGCAGCAGGTGGAGCGCTTCCGCACCAAGCTCGAGACGGCCGAGCACCTCAGCTGGATGGGTGAGCCCCCGCACTCTTCAACACGTTCACCCTCCGGCCAAAAGCATGCGACATCCTTGGAGCTCCATCCAAAACATCGGGGTTTTAAACATCCGATTATTAGAGCCGATGTTTTAAACGTCGAATTGTTAGAGCCGATGTTTTAGATATCGAATTGTTAGAGTCGATGTTTTAAACATCGAATTATTAGAGCCGATGTTTTAAACATCGAATTATTAGAGCCGATGTTTTTAACATCGAATTATTGGAGCCGATGTGTTTTAACAACGATATACAGAGTGTCTGGGGAGGAAAGGTCGAAACTTCGCAAATAAGCTCTTAAGACATATTTAAGCATATTTTGTCCAATAAACTTCTTGGATATTCCGGATGGCTGAGCCGCGATAAGTACTCAAAAGTTGGTTTGAAAATATGTTTTCTAGGCAAAAATGTCAAAAAATTCATTCAACGGGAACAAATCATCGTATTTTTAATTAGAACTATTAATAGAAAGATGAAGTAACAATAATAATGATAATATTCTCTCAAATGAAAATTGCAGTACGAAGTTAAGTAGAATATGTTCTCATCAAATGTAAAGTAACATATTAATTTACATTACATTACAATGTTTATTGAAACAAAAATAATCGACTGCATTAAGGCATCTTCATTGCAAACGTATGGCGAATGGAGACACGGTAGAAAAATAATCCTTTGTCGACTAAAAGCATTGTTTTTCTACGTCACACGTTTACACTGAAAATGTCCATAATGTAGACGAACAAGTAGTTTGCTTCAACGAACACATAATACTATACATCACATGTTTCTACCGACCTGCAAATGGCAAAAGGATAAGAATGCCTGGAAAGACACGGCGTCTTCCTGCACACCCCGAACTTCCGTTTCTCATTGTTCCTGCGCGCCTGGTAACTCCCCCTCCGCTGCCCGGAACTTACTTCAGCGTTGAACAATCAACTCCCACTTACTTTCCACTTTCATTGCATTTCGTGCGTGCAGTGTGGATCTCTAAGAGCGCATTAGGCTGGATTTTACATCTGACTAATGCTTCTTTGTATTTTGAACCTCGAAAAAACGGTTAGTAGGGTGCTGATATTTGTGGTTTATAGAAAATTAGTTCCTCCGCGCCAGATGTCACTAACATTTATTCCCTACGTGATGATAAATTTCCAAATTTTGGTTTGGTTATATCTTCATGAATATTAGTAACCTTAAGTTGACAAATTGGGCTTCTTAAAAACAATATTCATGCCGGAAAAAATAAGAAAGAATAGTCTTATTGCAAATGTTGACCACATACTTGTGCTGATTTTAGGGTTTTACAAAGACATGGCTCCCCCACTGTCGACCGAAGCTTGTCGGCGACTGCAGTATCGTCGCAAGAGCGACTCGATGAAGAAGAAAGTTAGAGAAAAATTTTTTAGTATATGGTAAGTAGATTGGAAGTGATAAAGTCTCTCTGAATCATTACAAAAATAAATGTAATGCTGCTCTGATGCCAAAACTCTAAGCCGACGCAAGTTTGACTTAGAAATATTCAGGTGATACCCTATATTTTAATTATTTTTTTAGTGCTTCTTTCTACAAACAAAATTTTCCGATATTTCTTGATTTTTCTTAAGAGAAACATATTGGAATGTGAATGACTACTTATATTTGCTTTGCTTTGCGCTGACGTTTGTTTCTATAAAAATTTCAGCATTGGTGTCGAGGGTGAAGGTTGCTATATTGATTTACTTATTAAATAAACATTGGTGTTTTAACTGTTTTACATATTCCTTTGCCTTTAGTAATACAAGAACGAAATAGATATCAACCAATTACTGAGTTCGGACAGTGCCTATTTGGGCCTGTGGTTGGAGATTTCCAAAGAAATATCTCGTCTTCCTGTTGTCTACTTATATACTACTGTATAATATTTATTGTTAATCGATGACTTCACATATTTTTAAAAGTCATGAGTTAAGTTTTATTTCATTTGTTGTGTGTTCCTGATATGGATAAATTAGACAAATGTAAGTGATTTAATACAGATTATTTAATGAGATTGCTTTATGGAAAATACGAATAAATTTAAATTGAATACATAAATAAATGAAAAAATTAAAATAAAAAGGTTTATGGATGGTTAAATGTATTATTGTACCTCGGCCAGTGAAAGGTGTGCCATGTAGGATAATCGTCTACTTACAGAGAAATATTTCAATAAGCCTGCAGTTGCCTAAGAACTCTTTCAAAACTTTACAGTGATGCCGCTGTCTCTGAAGAAGTGCGGTTGAGGCTGCGACAACCAACGTTTGATAGCTACCAATGGGAGGACGAAGAACTTCTGCTCCTTCTGCAACAGATGTACATCGACTTGGATCTACCATCCAAGTTCGGGATAGAGATGCCAGTGCTGAGGACATTTCTATACGAGGTCTACAAAAACTACAACGATGTACCATTCCACAACTTTCGACATAGTTTCTGTGTGGCCCAAATGGTGAGTGCTTTCATCAAATGAGTAACGTGTTATTACTAGAGACCGGAAAAATATGTAGAATGAAACGTCAAAATATGTAAATAAATATGTAAAATTGGATATAATATGTTATATTAAAATATACTACTTATAAAACACTTTAACCTAATTCGAAATTACATTTATCAAAAAGTTTCCAAACAAATTGAAAAATACAAAAAACGTAAAAAAAAAATCATTTGGAGAGCACAAGTCAAAGCACGTTTTGCACTTCATAACTTTTCCGTCACTAATAAAAGACTGATCTATTGTTATCCAGGACCATAGTTTAGCAGCCAGACTAGACCCAATAGAAACCCTCGTACAAACTGGCAATTTCTACGACCAGCAAACAATCACTGCAGCGTGCTGCATTCTCATCAAAATATTACACATAGGCGATCGCCAAGGTTTCTCGTAAATTAAGGTTAATGGTCACAAAATACTACATTCGTAATACTTTTCACACCGAAAGGTGAAAATGATCTCAGTTGCGCACTTCCCATCACTGAGATAACTGAAGCAGGCACGCCGGACTGTAAAAATATTTGACCGCGTCTTAATGTAGCGCACCTCGAGTCGACAGCACTTAGTAATTAGTATGTGCAGAAAAATTCTGTTTTTTAAAATACTTCTTTTCATAAAAATGTGTAATAAAATTGAAGAAAATTGATAGATTAAAAATATTTTGTGAAAATAGCAAAATATGTAAAATATGTAATATAGTACTAAATATGTAAAGATATGTAACGAAAAAAATTGATATTGTGTTAGGATGCCGACGATTCGCCAATATTTCAGTTTTGAGAACGGTGAGTAAAAAGACAAAAAATATGTAATTACATAAAAATCATGTCTAGTTATTACACATGTATTTTGTAAAAAGGGATTCCAGGGCTGAGCGATTGTATGTGAATATTCTTATGTGTGTTACAAGTGTTATCATTGTTGTAATTTCAATTGGTTTCTAGACTTACGTACTATTCAGTTCTGAGATTTTGACTCATGGAAATTTGTTTGAAAAAAGAATAAGTTATTATTGCTATGGAACTAGTAAAGATTTTAGTATTTTGTTGAACACTGGAAACGAATTGTGTGAAGTAAATATATAATATGATTTTTTTTTGTTTTCGCAGATGTATTCCATAGTGTGGGCTGTTGAATTGCCATCTAAAGTTGGTGACCTGGAGACACTGGTACTATTAACATCTTGTATATGTCACGATCTCGATCATCCTGGATACAACAATATTTATCAGGTACCTTTACTTTTCGATTATTGCTTTAGTCTGATTAAATAATACACATTTCTGAGTGAACACTCTTTTGTTGCATAGATAAACGCCAAGACGGAGCTCGCTCTACGCTACAATGACATATCACCTTTAGAGAACCATCATTGCTCCGTGGCGTTCAGAGTGCTAGAAAACGCGGACTGCAACATTTTCCGAACCATCCCTGCGGAAGTGTACAGACAGGTTCGGGAAGGCATGATCCGCTGCATCCTAGCCACCGACATGGCGCGCCACAACGAGATTCTGGCGCAGTTCAAAGAAACAACACCTGAGTTTGACTTCGAGAACAAAGCGCACGTGAATCTGGTACGTAGTGTTGTTCTTTGGATGCCTGAATTAACAGTGAAGTGAAACTCTGGTTATAACACTTTTGACATCATATTCATTTCATACTTTCATTTTGCTAGTAAGTGATGAATTAACATGAAACATTTATTTTCTTAAAATCAGTAACTAATATAGTATTGTTAATTTCAATAGATTCTTTCTTTCAACTCCGCTTTGGAAATAGAAAACAGGGAGGTCTGACCGGGAGGTCCTAGGTTCGAATCCTGACGGCGGCAGGATTTTTGACACTAGCTGTTCAGCTAGGTCGAATTCAGTCGCTGTCTGGAGGAGAATTCTAGCGGCCGGCAGCTCTGATCGGTAGTTTTCTGTGGTTTCTCCGATAAACACTAGGCGAATGCCGGAGCAGTACCCTATCAAACGGGCCACGGACCGTGCGCGATCTTTCCTTCCTATTCCTTGTCCTACCCTCTCCCCTTACACACACTAGCATGCAGTACTCTACTACATATTCCGGGAGACCGGTCGGGAGCCTAGAGCTTGTCCCGGCTAGGGCGGTGACCCGCTGGAGGGAGAGTCCTGGTTAGGGGGAAACCCCGCTAGGCGACGGTAGGTCGTCGCCGGATCTCGCCATCCAGCGGGGGAAGATCACCGCCATCTCCCGAGAAAAAGCACGCATTACACTTACAGGACTAATGAACAAAGCCGTTGACGAGCCCAGAAACACGAAAAATCAATCAATCTTACTTGTGGGGTTGCCCTCGTCTAAGCAGTGTATTGAGAGAGCTGCTGTCTGTGTTTGGCGCAGCTGTCGATGGTGCTGATCAAAGTGGCGGACATCTCGAACGAGGCGCGGCCGATGGAGGTGGCGGAGCCGTGGCTGGACCGCCTGCTGCAGGAGTTCTTCAAGCAGAGCGACGCGGAGAAGCTGGAGGGGCTGCCCGTCACGCCCTTCATGGACCGCGACAAGGTGACGAAGCCCTCGTCGCAGTGCAGCTTCATCGGCCTCGTGCTGCTGCCGCTCTTCGAGGCGCTCGGGGAGCTCTTCCAGGTAGCGCCACCTCCGCCCCCCACCCCCACACACTCACTCACGCACGCACGCACTCACGCACTCACTCACGCCCTCACTCACGCACTCACGCACTCACGCACTCACGCACTCACTCACTCACTCACTCACGCACTCACGCACTCACTCACGCACTCATCACTCACTCACTTACTCACTCACTCACGCACTCACTCACGCACTCACTCACTCACTATTCACGCACTCACTCATGCACTCACGTACTCACTCACCACTCACGCACACACTCACTCACGCACGCACTCACGCACTCACACTCACTCACTCACGCACTACTCACTCACGCACTCACGCACACACGCACTCACTCACGCACGCACTCACGCACTCACTACGCACTCACTCACGACTCACTCACGCACTCACTCACGCACTCACACTCACGCACTCACTCACTCACTCACGCACTCACTCACGCACTCACTCACGCACTCACTCACGCACTCACACTCACTCACTTACTCACTCACTCACGCACTCACTCACTCACTCACTTATTCACGCACTCACTCATGCACTCACGTACTCACTCACGCACTCACGCACACACTCACGCACGCACTCACGCACTTACGCACTCACTCACTCACGCACTCACTCACGCACTCACTCACGCACTCACTCACGCACTCACTCACGCACTCACTGACTCACTCACGCACTCACACACTCACTCACGCGCTCACTCACTCACACACTCATCACTCACTCACGCACTCATCACTCATGCACTCACTCACTCACTCACGCACTCATCACTCACTCACGCACTCACTCACGCACGCACTCACGCATGCACGCACTCACTCATGCACGCACTCACTCACGCATGCCCTCACTCACTCACGCATGTACTCACTCACGCATGCACTCACTCACTCACGCACTCACTCACAATTGGATCTAACAGCAAAAATTGCTGCTTGCCGGTCCTAGGTATTTTTCTGAAAAGTAGCACGCTCACTGCTCAAGAACAGCAAATAAAATATTTTTGTATAACATTTGATTAAGTTAAATGCTTTAATAAAAACACTTTTCCGAAAACTGCAATGTAATATGAGCACAATGTATATATGCAACCACTGACTCAGTTCCGGAATCCGTTTCATTCGTAGCTGCCCTTCACGCGTGTGGGGCAGCACTGTTGCGGAGCGATGACGCTTTTGCCCTGCACTAGGGTGGGCTTCAGTCCAACGAATGGAAAACGCTATTAGAGGGCACTTAGACTAGTGGGCATTTGGACTTACAGGGCACTTAGACTTGAGGGCACTTAGACTTGGGGGGCAGTTAGACTTGGGACACTTAGACTTGAGGGCACTTAGACTAGTGGGCATTTAGACTTGAGGGCACTTAGACTGAGGGCGTGCGTTGGCAGGTGCTGGTGCCGCTGATCGTGCAGCCGGTGCGCGACGCCCTCGACTACTACCGCCGCCTCAACGAGCGCTCGCACCACCGCAAGAGCGTGATCGAGGTGGGCGGCGGCGGCGGCGGGGGCGACGGCGCGGGCCCGCTGGCCAAGAGCGGCAGCGCGCACAGCGTCAAGTCGCGGCGCAGCATCGCCAGCCGCTCGCGCTCCGCCGACATCGAGGACGGGCTGGTGGGCGGGGGCGGGGCCGGCGGGCTGGCCGACGCCGCGCCCTCGCCCGCCACCGCCACCGTGCACGAGGAGCAGGAGGACGCCGACGCCGACGCCCTCGCCGACGAGGACGCCGCCGCCGACGCGGCCGCCGCCGAGGACGAGGACGACGGCGAGGACGAGGAGGAGGACGAGGACGAGACGGCGACGGAGGTACGCGCTCTCTCACTCCACCCTTTGCCTCACGCCTCTGACTGGGAGGTCCTAGGTTCGACTCCTGACAGTGACAGGATTTTCGACACTAGCTTTTCAGCTAGGTCGAATTCAGTCGCTGTCTGGAGGAGAATTCTAGCGGCCGGCTGCTCTGATCGGTAGTTTTCCGTGGTTTCTCCGATCTACACCAGGCGAATGCCGGAGCAGTACCCTACCAAACGGGCCACGGACCGCGCGCGATCTTTCCTTTCTCTTCGTTGTCCTATCCTCTCCCCTTGGACACACACTAACATGCACTACACTACCACATATTCCGGGAGACCGTCCCGGCTGGGGCGACGCCCCGCTGGTGGGAGAGTCCTGGTTAGGGGGAAACCCCGCTAGCCGACGGTATGCCGGCGCCGGATCTCGCCATCCAGCGGGGGAACATCACAGCCATCTCCCGAGGGGGAAACATGCACTACGCTTACGGGATTAATGAACTAAGCTGTCGACGCGCCCGGAATCACTAACTAACCAACCAACCAATCCACCCTTTGCCTACAGATGTCTCGGAGTGAATGTTACAAACGTCTCGGACATGGACGTGTTTCAACGGTAAACACGTTTGGTGAAAGAACATGTTGCAAATATCATACAACGAACTTAAATATGTAGTATTTGCCCCTCATTTGTCCGCAACTCAACATACACAACTGTTCGGCAGGCACGTTCTGGCGCGTTTACGTTCTGTCAAAGAAATTGTGTAACCCCCTCCCCCCAAACAAACAAACAAACATCAATGCATTCTGAGTTGTCTTCTAATAAGGCCCATAAATGCCATACAAGAAATTTCCTATCACATGTTTATTTGCAAAACGTAATAACCTTTCTCATCCTCCATGTTCTAGAAGTTTGTTACATTCATCCCGAGATACCCTTTGTAGAAGGAGTACAACAGCAGTCTTTGAAAGAACTTGCCAAAGCATGGGGGATGTTCCACCAATCTTTTAGAAAATTATGAGACTGTCGTCTGATAGTGACAAACAGTTGAATTTTCACAGTTGCTGAAGCAATCATTGGCGCATGTGTTTTGGTTGAGTGTTACATCACAGACGAAGCTAAATCATTTCCAGCTTCAATTCGCACCTTTAGCCATTCGTTTAATAACTAGAAGAGGGGAAATCCCAAATTGTTTTCAATTGTAAACCGAGCAAAGTAATTAATTCACACCACTCCACTGTTCGATTCCACATCATAATAGTGATATCTCATATAACACGCAAAGCCAGGCTTGAAGTATCGTATTTCGTTTCTTTTTCACGAATCAGAAGATACGAGGACTACAATGTTGACATCCTAAGCGGTTGTACGATTGACACGGAAGTTCTTAGACGAGGGTTGGGTGCGTAGCGTAGCTTCATTAGACCGCATCCCCTGTGCACGACCTCTAATACATGAATTTTTGAATCAGAGATCATCATGATGACCTCTTACACATGTTTTGTTATTCATTATGTATTCTTATCGTAGATAGAGATGAACGAGCTCTTTTGTGTATCTTAATATATATTTTATTTGAATATTGAAGTTACTTATTGATGCTGATATTGTTCAATACTGTGTGACCATGTAGGTTTAATTCCATTTTAAATATTTTATATAAAATACTATTAAACCTTCAAGGCAGTGCCAAATTATAGGCTGAGTAGGCTGTAGCCTGGGGGCGCAATATTTGGGGGCTGGCAAATTTCGGCGGATGCAAAATTTCATAAGGCGAACTTCTGAATGTTTTTTATACAAATATTTCTTTTCATATTTGTGACAAAAGAAAGTGTTAATTATCCATTGGTATATGCAGATAAAATGAATACAAAATTATCGTATATTTATTAAATCAATAACGAGGTGAGAATTATTTATAGATATATGTATAATCAATTATTTATACGTACACAATGTTTGCGTCGGTTACAAATATCGTACATTTTTTTATTCAAAATATTATAAATAGCTTTTATGTTAAAAAATGCATGTTAAAGGGGCGCTAAAACATTTGACAGCCTAGGGCGCACAAAAATCAACGTCTGGCACTGCTTCAAGGACACGTCATATTAAGCTCTGGATAATGAGCCATTTATTCCGTAATGAACGAGTAGACGTGCGCCCCATAAGCACAAATATTGTTCAAATTAGTGTTCAGTTATTTCAAGTTGATACATGCTCCTTCCTTGTGAATCTTCTCTCTAAATGCAGAGCCAGATATTTTGCAGATGGCCGTTAAGGCTGCCGGAGGGAGCTGTTAACGCGCTTAACGCGGCGCGCGGCTGTGTGCGGCAGGTGGAGGTGAGCGAGAAGACGCTCAAGTTCAAGATCGCCACGGAGTCGAGCATTGGCGGCGCGGGCAGCGGCCGGCGTAGTTGCCCCGGCAGCCGCAAGGGGAGCCGCGAGCGCACGCAGCAGGAGTTCAACCAGGGCGACCTGGCGCGCGCCATGCAGTTGGTCAAGCAGCGCGGCAGCTTGGCCACGCCCCCCGACGCCTGCAACGGGGGTGGCGGCGGCGGCGGTGGCGGTGGCGGCGGAGGCGGTGGCGGGGAGCAGACGGCGGCAGAGGCGCCGGCCAGTATGACGCCTTCCTTTAATTTTTGCATTTTTTTTAACCTATTACACTAGCTTTTTTAATATAGCATCTCTGGGTAGTATCTCCGAGATGGGATTCGGCACGACGTTTTGCGTGCTTTTTGGCCCTGTTGCAAGATGTCGCATGATCGCGACCGTATCAAGCAGTGCTGCAGATCAAGCGACTCTAGCGGCAGGACTGGGAATGACGCAAAAAGTCCTGCCGAATTCTATATTGGAGATACTATCCACAGATGCCATATTGCAAAAAACCCTAGTATAACTGCCATGATCCCCAATTGGGGATCTCAGAACTTTTTCCTTGTTGCTTGACATTGTGTAATATAATTTGCGAATTTTATTTCTTCAATATATGCCAACAATCTAAATGAAATATATAAGCAAGATTTTTCATTTCTGAATGCCAGATGTCGATTTAGCCGTGATCGCTAAGGCATTGTATACTCCTGGCCAGGGTGTACATTTGACTTGGGTCGGTTCGAATCCTCATCTAAAACCGTGCTCAGCTGCAATATGTCTGGGGTCAAGTCGCAGGGAGAGGCTGCTGTAAAGCAAACTGTGGTTGGTCCGCATTGAAGTTGACGGGACATATGCAGCTAAAGTCTTAATAGTTTTGCATCTTCTTATGAAATGAATGAATGTAAATTTTATTGGTTTAAACTTTGCGTTTACATTGCCATACACATAGCAAAGAATTTACATTGCTAATATAATTAAATTCCTCGGTTGATACTTAAAATAAAATTCACAACACGTATTCATAACTATATTCATTCAAATTGATACTTAATTTTTACAACGTGTTTCTTATTGGGTTCTATCATGTTTAGTGCACTGCATTTATTTTATACTCAGTTCGTGTACAATTTCTCACTTATTTTTTACTCTCAAATCACAAGCGGGAGTTGCATCCAGCTGCTAAACTGCTGACGCTGTCTCACAACTCGTGTCTCTTCAACCAATGCAAAATGCCATTGTATTCATTCCAGATACCGCCCAAAAGGGTTAAAGAGTCTGCAATAAAATTATTAAAATGACATGCGATCACTCGCGTATGAAGAACTGTGCCTCTACCATCAAGGCCTTAGTTGATGTAACCACGTTGCAGTACTCGTCAGAAAGACGTGCCGTTGCTGAGTTGAATTATGTGAGAAGACATTTTCTTCATTATCTGTGCACGTCTTCAAGAATTCAGTGGGAAATATAGTTATTCAAATTATCGTTTCCATGTTGTCGCGGCAAGAAGTGACGAAGGACATGATGGATAAGAGCCAAATTTTATTGCTGATTGATCCTTTTTTGCTTGATTTTTGTTGCTTTTTATCCTTTTTTACTATTTATTACTGATTTTATTACATCGGAACGTTTTTTAACAATCCTTGCAAAAAAAACGCTATTTTTTCTGTATTCAAATTCAAGTAATGTATGGCTTAGTGTAGGGATCACAGAATTGTGAAAACGTGCACAGAATTCACTTCCCCTTAGCACGTCACAGACAGTTTTTAACTGTTTTTTATGTAAAATAAATAAATAAAATAAACATTGCTAGAATATCATCGAATTAAAATGTCGATATTCCAGAATGAATATAAATATGAAAAGTTTTTATTAACATCCGGAGTAACGGAGGTTTAATTATTGAAATAGCGTAAGGACAGATAGAAAAACTCGTTTGCTGCTCTGCAAACAACTATTCATGTTATTTTTGAGTACTGTGACCTTTGCATTTTGCCGTGCATCGATTTTGGCTTTCGTGCATGCAGAAATGTGTATTTTCATTATTAAAATAACTTTTAATTTATATAGTTATATTTTAGTCCTAACGTGTGCAGTTTACCAATAGTTTGTTATTAGATTTTTGTTCCTTTTAAATAAATTCCTGAACCTACACCTAAATGAAAATTAATCGATTCACATGAATGAGAATCAGCCTTGAGTCCTCGATTCATTGGTTCTTGGAGAGTATGGCAAACTTTGAGCAGTGGATTGATATTTTAAAAGTTCAGATCTCTTCTCATTTTTAAGAGTTGGATGAACAACTTCCTAATCCCTTTTAACTTTTCAACTCCCATCAGAGTCGGGCAGCGGTTGACTTAACGTCTTTTTCCTCGAACGTTCGAATGCCCCCTTCAAACCGGATGCAGTCACCCCAAGCGGATGTCTGTTCCCTTTGACGCCTCAGGCACTAGCGAAATTCCATTGTTGCAGACGTAAAGTCGCTTGTCCTTTACTTGACTATGACGGTGAATCTCTCAGACCGACGTCTCTGTTTAATTTTGCACGTTCTAATTGAAGATAGTGTAGGCGAAGTATTAATTTAAGTTGAAGTGGACTCGAAAGAAAGTCCAAGGGAATTGTTGAAAATAAAACAAAATACTCATGTGATGGAAATTCACTCAGAAATTTCGAGAGAAAAAAATACCCTGTACAGTATTTACATTTTCTGAGCAAATTGCATTCGGGTCATTTCAAGAAATGCTGTTGATCGCTGTCCGGCACAGGAAATGCTGAATGAGTGCCACCAAGGGTTGCCAACAAAGTTCACGTAAAAGTGAGGACACTCGGCAAACAAACAAATGAAAATGAAAAATAAATAAAACAAATAAATAAATCAGGATTCACTGCACGAATCAAACATTACAAAAAAAAAAAAAAAACAAAAAAAAACGATGATTCCAATCAATTAACTATATGATTGTAGCAGACCTAAATTGTAAGGCCCTCATCAGTGTCTGAAAGGTCAACATCAACCAATCAGTTACAATCATTACATAAAATATTACACGAGTATTAATATTATAAAACATAAACAGTGAGGCAAGGACGTGGTACCTGTAAATTTTTGAGGTTATGTTACATCTTGATATAAATTGCCTTGCCTCACTGTTTATCTTTTATAATATTAATACTCATATAATATTTTATGTAATGATTGTAACTGATTGGTTGATATTGACCTTTCAGACACTGAAGAGGACCTTACAATTTAGGTCGAAACGTCTGCTACAAATATATAGTTAAATTGACTGATTTCGTCGTTTTTGTAAAAAACAAATAAATAAATAAAACATAAATAAATTAATTAATAAAAAACAAATAAATAAAAAATAAATAAATAAATAAAAATAAATGCACAACACATTTATTTTTATAAACATTTAATTTACTCTAAAATCAGCTGTATTCCTTTCGTTTTTGATAGTTGAGCGATTGAATGTTTGTTGTGTGCGCAGTGGGCGTCGGAGGCGGCGCGCGGCCCGAGGGCGGGGCGGGGGCGGGGCCGGAGGCGGGGGCGCAGCGCCAGCAGCGGCCGGCCACGCTGCTGCAGCGCCTGCGCACGCTGACGGAGCGGCTGCCCTTCGGCGCGGGCGACGCCTCCGCCTCCGGGGCGCCCAACTGCCGGCCGGCGCCGTCCTCGCCCTCGCCCTCGCCCACGCCGTCGCCCTCGCCGTCACCCCTGCCGGCCGACGCGGCGGCGGGGCGCGCCACCACGCTGCCCAAGGCGCGCAAGGGCGGCCACCGCCACAAGGGCGGGCTGCGGGGCATCATGGGCGGCGCCGCCAAGGGCGACGCGCCCTCCTCCTCGCTGGAGCTGCTGTCGCCCTCCGACGCGTCGCCCACGCCCGCCGCCAAGCGCCAGTTCTTCCGCAACAAGCGCAACTCCTTCACGGCCGGCAGCCTCGACAGCATGCTGCAGCCCGGGCGCGGGGGCGGGGGCGGGGCGCGGGGCGCGGCGGGCGGCGGCGGGCGGAAGGGCGGCGGGGGCCTGCTGGCGCAGCTCGCCTCGTCCTTCCGCCGGCCCCGCCCCCGCGCCGCCGCCGCCGCCGCCGCCCCCGCGGCCCCCGACGCCGCCGCCGCCAAGTGACACACGGCGCCCGCCGCCGGCCTGCTCTGCCCCTGCTGCCCGGGCGGGCTGGCGCGCGCCGGCAGCGGCGACATCATCTAGTCATGGGGCGGCCCCAGACGGTAGACGACGGTTGTGTCCGTGCCGTGTAGATCGCTACTTCCACCTTTCCACAGAAGCTCTAGGCAGTCTTCCGCGTGTTTTTTGTGTCGACCTCACCCAATACTCAGTGTCAATTATGTGGCCGTTGTGACGTCAAGTCCTAAACTATTACCTCACTGTCCCGATTCTAGTCCTGCAACCACAGACCTCAGTGTATCATAATGTTATCTAAACCTTAAAGCATTTATTATCGTTTGGAGCAAGATGCACATTTGACAATATAATGTGACTTTGTGTTCTAAAATGAGAAAAGGTGTAAAGTGTTGCAGATGATTTGTAATCTGAATGATTGTTTCTGTATATGTCGGTGTGAAAGTGTCATGTTGCCAATATATCTACATCAGAGTTGTTTAGAATTCCTTATTGTGAATTATATATGCAAATGATGTTTGACGTATAGTTTTGGAAGTTATGAATTGTAATTTGAATGTGTATTGACCAAGTAGGAATTTATATCTTGAAAAGTTCTTTAAAGTGTTTCATTCACATGGCAAATAGATGAATATTAAAATGCACATTTTCATTATATAGTTTAGTGTTTTTAGACATTTAGTTAATAAGAAAATATATTTAATGTACATTGAATTCTTATAGGTATTTTATTAGATATAGATGTTGTATATATATTTTGTAATATTCTAAAATATGTGAACAACATATTGTTGCAGATGTTGATTCACTTCATCGTGTTTCTTAGACAAGAATCGTATCTGCCAAACAGAAACTCACATCTAGCTGGCTAGATGTGCTATGTGAATGACAGGATAAGTAATCATCACTCAACCTGACTTGTCCAGTTCTTAAGATGTGGGGAGTTTTATCCGAGGTGTTGTACCTAATTTTTGTCATGTGGATGAGTCACTTGAATAAGCAACATGGCATGTTGCATCAGTTCATTGTTGTGAGAGTCTTTATATGTGTGAATGTGTTCCCTACAATTGTTCCCGTGTTCTGTCACAAGCCAAGTCATGCAGCTGGTTGCATGTACATGGCAGGATGGTGCTGCCCTGTCACACCTAACTATCTGCTCTTGTGGTCAGTTGGTGCCTTTTCTTGGTCTTTGCTGCTGTTGCTGCTTTTTTCTGCCACTCTCGACTGTCCTCCTCTCTAGTGATACCTGGTTCCCTGCTCCTGCCTTGCTCGTGTTACTGCTAGTATTTGATGTAATGCTCCCTGTAAGATGTCAGTGATATTCAGTGTGACATCTAAACCTTTATGTCAAATGTTCTTTGCCTTGAAGTGTGCTCCATCGTCATGATGTACTGTAGTAAGATGTTTTGTAGCTGATTGTTCACAGATTAACTTGATTGAGTCCTGTTAGTTTCAAAGAAATGAATTGAAGAAGCTATACTTTCTTTTTTGGAAGATTATCAAATATAATAATGGTACTATAATTAGTATAATAATACATTTGCCTGCCAATATTGCTGCAGTCTTTCAAAGCAAGTATATTGGCTGAGAATTTAAAAAGTGTTTATAATTTCAAGTAACTGGTATGTGTTAATGTGTGCTTTTTGCTCAGAAAATTAACTAGCCAGGTGAATGCATGGGCTTGTCATGCCCACTCATTTCCACCGTAATCGCTAATTTTGCATGGTATCTACATTAGATTATATGTTGCATACTGCAGTGTATTGGGCAACTCTCAGTTCAGTTAGCAGTCACATGGCAGGTACCCTGTCAAAAAATGCGAACACTAGCTAAATCACTTGTAGTATACAGCACCGAGCAAGCAGGTAATGCTATCAAGTTTCCTCCTGTTAGTGTTTCTTCTACATGTGTTTTTGAGGACACTGTCTAGCAGAAATTCATAGTTCTTTTATGTGAGCTCTATAATATCAATGAAGTTGATCAAAAAACACTTATGCACTAATTTAACTAATTAAGAAGTTCATGTTAATTGTAATTTACTTGACCAGATTATCAACTCATTGCTTGTGTGTAATAAATTAAATTAAAAAAAATACTCCCAAGTTCAATAAAAATTTTCAATATTGTATACATATCGCACCCCTTTAAGAAGAATGCCACCTCTCCAAATTTCTTTCAGGAGATATTGTGACAATTTGAAGCAATTGTGTATCACAGTTTAAAGAAAAAATGATTTATGTGCAATAGATTGTCAAAATTAATTGAGTTGCGGTACTTACCTGTGTCTTAGACACATTTTGATGCTTTCAAAAACTAAAATTCTCCTTTTTTTATTGTGGTGGTCTATTGATGCCATATGTTTTGATGGTAAACAGTTCCTTTTAGGTCTTTACAGCTGGAATACAACTCACAATTTGAGTGTCTCATTTCTTTTTTAAAGTTCTTAAAAGCATATGGGAAGAAACTTTGCTCCTGCCCCTGTTCCACTTCCATCGCTGAACATAGCAGGCAAGTCCTACCAGCACAAGAGGCAGCACAACTCAAAGCTTTAAGTGATTCATAGCTACATATGTTGTATTACTGAGTCAGATGATCTATATTTCCAATCTTCTTTAAACCTTCTATATTGTTAAAATGCAGTCCCTCTATTTTTTTAAAAACTCATACACTATCTGCAAAACTTGTTCATAATGTTGAAATTTGCAGTATTCAACCAGAGATTGATTATTTAGTCAGTGGTAAGATCCAGAAGATGTCCAGGAAATTATGGCTAGTGCCTGGAAGAAAGACAGCTGGTTCTGGTAATGTGGGGTGTGTCATGAGCCTGAATTTCTGATGTTTATATTTCGAGAAGAGATATTTCAGTTGAAAGCTAAAGAAAAATTTGACTCAGCATATTTGCACTTTGTCATTTAGTCTTGGTTCTCAAAAAAACAATCTGTTATTTTTCTAATACCACATTTCCATTCAATAGAAATTTCCTGTTAAAATTTCGAATATTATTGTTCCTTGAAGTACAATGTATAATCAAGACTCTTCAAAGGTCACTTTTCAAAGGCTGTTGTTGTTTTGTTGTTATTTTTTCTTAATTTTAGGCTAAATGTCACTCATCTGTTTTTTATAAAAATGGATAATTTATTTGATATAAAACATGACATTAGGTTTCTGGTAATAAAATTTATTCAGTGCACCATTCAATGTTTAATTAACAATGCCAAGAGACATGGAGAAAAGTTGACAAACATGAAACTGATTTTGAAATAATAAATTCAAATAAAAATTTCTCATGATTTTAAAATTATATTTTGAGGCAGTAGTTAATGAATTGTTCAGCTCCATTAATAAAATAATCAAATTTAAATTCTGGTATAAGATGGAAATTAAATAGAGATTCAGATGTCAAATTCCCATGATTAAGTTGAAATGACTAGTTTTCATTTTTAATTTATCAATTCATTTTGTTAAAGATTTTGGTGATATTATCTTGGAGATAATTAAAAATTGCCACTTTGATTTGAGACATTATTCATTAATTAATCATTAGCTAGATCATTAATTTCAAAACTGATGACTACTGCAACAATTTTTTTAGAGTAAAATAAATTCAAGATTAGACTACATTTTTGGTACTATTTCAGTAAGTTAATCACAAATTACAATTATGCATTGTATATTAGACCAGTTGAGCCTGATTTATGAATATTAAAAATGATATACTTTTTCCTCATTCCTCTTGATTTTCATGTAAATTTTTTTCCACATTCCTTAGGTGTGTTATCTGTAATTTGAGAAGTAATTATTATTATATGATGTTTAAAAAAATTGGTACATACGTGCCCATGTGTAGAGGACAATGAATGCCTTGTGTGTTTCAGAGGTGGTATAAAGCCCCACCTGCCAAGACTGGCAGACTCATCTCCTGTAGTATGAGAATGGCCTAGTGCTGTGTATTGAAATCACTATCTAATCCAGGAGAAGTTAGCTATCTACTGATAAAAATGTATTTTCCTAAAACACTTCTGTAAATTGTGAAATTATATCACACTGTCATTTGGAATTTGCGTTTTAATCCACCCCTTTCCTCTACAAAGTTCCATATACGTAGTGTAAATAAATTATTTAGGCAGTGGCGGTTTGTAGGGTAGTGCCAGTGTGCCATGGCATCACCACCCTGGCGAAAATCCGTGTTGTGGTAGTCTGTAAAGCAGATGTGCACTACATATTTTTCACTTTCTCTACTTCTGTCCGTACTGTACAGTAGTTCACACATCGTTTACAACATCCACACAACCATTTCTCCAGTGTTGCGGCACTTGCCTGACACTCAATATACATTTCAACGTCGCACACATTTCACTATACATTCGTACATTTAAGGGCTGTTAAAATATAATGCATGATGTACAAGTAATTTTCACATTCATCTCAAACACACGTTAATATCTTTCTGTACATCACGTAACTTGTAGTTCATGAAGTAGTGCATGTGTGAGACACGCAACGAGATCTGGGATCTCGAATGTTTTATTTAAATTGACAATGTTGTGATAAAAGGGAATTTTTATGTCGAGTTGAATTAATGAGTGCTGGAGTAATGAGTACACAAACAAGATTTGGTTATTAGTATCCGCGCACTTTTTCTTGGGCCTTGCTTCGCTAGTTGCGAGAGGAGTGGGAAGTTTGGTTATTTTGACAAAAATAATTTTATATCGAATTTCTAGTTTGTTTTCCGGCGCAAAATAGTTTCTATTACACGGGAGCAAACATTTATATAAAGTTATCAGATTTTGTCAAACAACGCTCGTTGCTGTCATTTATTATTTCAACTAATGTTGGCTAAGGAGCGGAGGTATTCCGGGGCTCAAGAAAACTTGCGCGTATAGTAGCAGGAATCGCGCCCTTTTAGAAGCATACTTAGAACCCTTTTAGAAGTATACTCTCTGTTTAGAAGATTGCAGTAAAGACATTAATCAGTGGTCAGTGTGCGGATTTCGTGAAGAAAGCGACAATTTACGGTAAGTAGCTGTATTTCATTTCGAATTTTTTGCTGGATGTGTGTCCCATCGATTGTCAACTCTTGAAATTACCAAATGCAACCATGTTCAATGGTAAACAAACACCTTTCGTATCGTTAATGAATTGGTAGCCCATAAAGAGCTTATGGTTGAAATAATCCTAACACAATCATGTTCAATGGTAAGCAAACACGTTTCTCTTAATTGTGAGTAAATTTAATATATTATACATATTAATAATAGTGCATTTATTGTCTCAGGGATAACCCACAAAAAACATTAGGGCTACCTTCTGCAAAGTGTCGAGTGGTCATAATCGGATAATTGATGTGATAGAAAGGAAAACTGAAAAAACAGTGTAGTATGGCCTAGGATATTCAAATGCCTGGTATTTACATGTTGACCACACTATGAAGATTCTTAAGTTCCACCAGTTCATGGGCAGTGACTTAGTCAATTTCCAAAATTGCATGTGGATTTCAATGAAAAAAACAACAAAAGATGTATATTGTCTCTGAGACAAAATATTGTTGCATTCGTGTTATAAGTTTTTTTTTTTTTACTTAATGTGTAATAACTTGTTTGGTATTCAAATGGTGTAGCAAAGTCCTTTTTTTGAAAGTGTGCAAATAAAATTTATAGAATTAGTGTCATGATTTTTCAATTCATATATTGTGTTGCTCCATAGCATTTGTTTTTTTAACTCATGATTTTTTCAAAATTAAAATTTAGAATAATTTCTCTTGATTCTATCAAGATGCATGTGAGTTACTATGATTGGTACAAAGATTAATTTGATTGTAGCATATACATGCAATATGTTACTACAGATTTCCAAATAGATGATTTTGATATTGTTTAAACTGAAGTACGTTACTTCACTTTAGCTTATTTTTCAAGTTTTGAGTATGAATGCTGCAACTTACAACACATTACCAGTTAACATTTCTGCAGTATGCAAATAAAATACACATTCAGGTGTTAATTTTTATACCATTACGGTTAACATTTTTTATTGTGTATAAAGATAATTTCTTTATTAAGAATTATATTATTGTACTTCATTATTTAAATTTCATGTAAATTGATGTTATTAGCGGATTACATTTATAACCACATTTCTAAAAGACATTCAGCACTCTCTGATTGTCTTTCAGTATCTTTTGTGTGAAATATTTCTTTCAACCGAAGTCAAAAGTTATTTAGGTAAGTTTGCTCACATTGAGTTTTGTGAAAAAATTGCCAGTGCAAAGCATATCTAAACATTGCCTGTTCACAGCAAACTGCACAGTATGATTTAATATTGTCAAAAATATTACACATGTAATAGTGAAACTTATAGACAGATAATACTTATTTAAGAAACAAGGTTCATTTGGACTACTTTATGATGTTATAAGAAATAGGCATCTTTCAAAACTTTATTTACAACAGCCTTGGAGGTTGTTTTTTTATTTCATTAAATTAATGAACTACTAGGCATTGAATGTATTTATTTCAACAAAAATGACTTTCAATTCTTTTTATTGATTTGTCATAAGCATGAAGCATTGAAAATATTTTATAGTTAAAATTTATTATCAATATTTGGGGCACTGATTTTTTTTATCGATGTACATCAGTTAAGTTAATTGGTGGTAGTATTCACTTAATTAAGAGGATTAATGTTTGAAAATTTTCTTAATTTTTTCCTGTATTCTAGGATAAAAAGAATATAAGATCAGACATTTATTTATCTCATAATATCAGGTGAGCGAGTGTGTTGTTCAGGGTTAAGTGCACAGTTGTTGACATATTAATAATCATTTTGATGGAAGGTGAACTATTATTTCTCATCAGAAGTACACAAAGCATAAATGAAGTCGCTTTCCTGTTCATATTGTTCTAAACTGAGATGTTTTCATATTTCGATAGAAGCATCAGCAATTATTTGTTGCCAGAAGTATGTAAATGTCTGTATAAGAAATCTTCCCTCTTGAGACATGTGTAGACATTACAATTGAAGCAAAATATGGGAGTACATATTCATAATGATTTAGCGTGAGGTAAATTTTCTATTTATATACATAAAATATTGGAAAAGGAAAATGTGCAAGTTGATGGTGAAGGCAAAATCTCATTTGCTCATGATTTTTGTACAATTGACAAAAATGTAAACAGTCTGATTAAAAATGTTTTTCCTAATGAGCAACTTTCACTTCAACAAATGAGTATGTGGATCCTGTAAATTTAAAGATCATGCACATGTTGCCTGGTGAAATTAAAACATGTTTTTTTAATAGACATTGTTCTTAATATTGTTCAATGCATGCACTCTACTGTTGAATTTTTTAATTTTATTGAAACATCTGGGATACCATTCTTAAACTATAGTCAAAGGTAGGAGTTCCTGTTTTTTAACTAAGAAATCTTGATGTGCCGTGGTTGTGCAACTGAAAGTGAAGGAACTAAAAAAATAATTTTGTTGAATGTGAAATACAAACTGGTTGTGAAAAGAGCAATGTGTATTAATACCAGGAATTCCCATTATAGGCCCACCTACTGATTTCAATTTCAATTTCACAAACAATAGTTCCTATTAAAAGTTTAATTTGAAATTACAATAAATAAATAAATCATATAGTGGGATGGGCAGTGCTTCACACTTAAGGAACTAGGCCTGCTTACAAGTCTCCAGTAATAATTATTTAATGTTCTGTGAAGAAAAGCTGTTAATAGTTGTAAAAAGCACCAAGCATTGTCAATTAATAAATGATAAAAAAATATTTTCTTTATCAAATTTCTTTAAATTTATGTTAATATTATTGTTTTTTATTTATTTCTTATTATAACAAATATTACACAGAAATAACACATTTTCACTAAACAAAAAGTACATAATAATTGACAAATATTGGTGCTAATTATCAATTTATGTACTAATGTCAAACACTAAAAACCCGTAAATGTATATTTATTGGTAATAGTAATTTAAAATAAATATGAAGTTTAGTTCTCAAATAAAAAGAGCTAAGAATACATTTTTTTTAAATACATGCACCAACATGAGTCGTTATTGTGCCCATTACTATTAATTAAATGAGAGGAACAAAGTTTAAATGAAAGACTTGGAACCATAGTCTTAAGCCAGATTTTGACCTAAGGTGATATGTAAAATTCTGTGTGACCTGTAGGCTTAAAATTTGTGTTCCTGTAAAGGAGATGTTACCTGGCGGTCCTCTTGACAACTGACTGCGACGTGACGTGACATAAGGTAATGGAGGATTACTCCCCAGCGCAAAGCGCTCAACGCCCCATAAGGGGCTTAGAGACGCGTTGCGTCAAGTTGTAGACGCAACAAATTTAAAACAAAAAACAAAGAGAGCTGATTCTGTCTCGATCGTTACGATTAGGAAAAAGAGCCGATAATTATTTTGCATATATTGAGTAAAATATAAAAGGATGTTGGCTTTGGAGATGGCAGAAGCCTCCGTGTGCCAGGGGCAGATCCAGCCGATCGTTTTGGAGGGGGCTACCATGGATGTTTGTTAAATAATGAAGATTTCTTATTATATTGTGTCTTATTTTTATAGTGTATATATGATACTATACAATATGTTTTAAATCATTACATAATTCTAATATAAATAAATATTTAAATCAATTTTTCCAAATAAAAACAGTAACAACCGAAAACTCTAAGCCTTTTGGCGGAAGATCATCCCACTAATCACTATCTACTTTCTACAACAAACAACCAATAACAATTGTCTAAAGAACTCTGAAAAGAACCAATAAAATCAACTGTTTAAATAACTAAGAGCAGACGCACAAGCTATTACGGGACAAATCCAAGCCAAAATCACCCAAATTAAAAAAAAAAAACAAAAAAACTCAGTCACAATAGTCACCTAGTCTGCGTTTCAGAAACTCTTATTGACGTAGATGTCGGTAACATCAAGGCCCGCTAAAACCTTTCATTTTTGCTGCCAACTTACCTTCAAAACTGTTCCAACTTCGTACGTTACTTCTTTTGTAAATAAAATTAAGATATATATTCCTACAATGAATAAACGAATGCTATAACATTTGTTGACATGTCAGTTCAATATTTCTCACTTCTAGCTTTTCCTTTTATCATGTATACATTTAAATAAATGATTAAATTTGTGGTAAATGCGAAAAAAGTTTTCAGCACTCAGTACCACTCCTGTTGAATAAAAGTAACTATGTTTAAGAAATCTTGAAGTAATTTTACGAGTATTTTTTCAGTGATTTGTCATTTCCTTTAATACAGAATTAACTGTTAAGTGTTTTAAATTCATCTGCTTGCTAATCATAGAATATTATGTAGTAATTGTACTTGGTGGAAATTTTCATGAGTTTAACCTGTTAGTTGTCTGTTACGGTGCCCGCACAATGTACTGTGGTTTAATGGTGTTTGACGTTGTATACTACAGGCATCGAAATGAGCTATTCGCCAGAAGCACCAACAGATATATCTGTGGAAACACTTTTATATTTTTACTCTGTGTTAAAAAATACAGTTTCATTTTGTTGGTAATCAGAAACGTCGCATGAACAAATCATGTTGACATTGTTGTTGTAAAATCAGTTCACCCTTTCTACAGAATGTCCCACTTCAGAAAATGCATGAAAGTGCATGCCGCAAGAAAAGCGTTGGAGACATATCAGTATGAGAAATTATTATCCTTGGAGAAAAAACGGAGAACATTGCTGGATCGTATTTGCCAACGCTGTGATCGGTGAGTGGGCCTTACAAATTTTAATAGCAGTAACATTTTGCACAAATTATATCAAAGACAGGAAAATTATCTGAAGTACTTAGTTTGTATTGAATGTGTTAAGTTGGGTGTTGCGTTTCTTTTAAGGAGCAACTATTTTCGAAATACTAATGCCTTTACACTAGAGGTCACTCATTGGTTTTGTCTGATTTCGATGATACAATTTATTAAATCAACTCACATTTTATTTATAAATAATTGTCTTCTGAGTGGTCACCTGCATTTGAACCTACATGGATTCATTACTTTACACATTTTTATACTTCATACGCTCATGCGAAGTTAGATGAACTTTTAAATATTATTTCAACAAGCAAATCAAATAAAACAGAAAATGGGATAATTTATATTTACAGTCAAACCTGGGTGAGTGAGAATTGGATAAGCGAGAAAACTACACGTGAGAGTAATTGCCAGACCCCATCATTCCAGCCCTTTAAAACCTCTATAAGTGAGAAACGGAAACATCTTTAAGAGAAAGTCGTTTTTCCCTCGTGGTACTCTGTAACGGAGACTACTACTCTGAACCTCCATTAAGGACAGTCGAGCTTACATAGTATCTGCTATTTATGACCCATTCTTAACTTTCGTGGAACTAACCGCTAATTTTGTGTTCTTAAATTTCGTGGAAAATTGTTTTTGTATGGTATTGTATTCGAAAACTTGGTTTAGTGAAAAACATCCGTAAGCGAAGAAGAGATTGCAGTCCCTTGATCTCTTGCTTATCCAGGTTCGACTATGCTCCACAAAGTGTAGTATAACAGGAGTGCTTACTTTATTCCGTTATGAGGTTATGTTACCTAAAAAATTGAAGAATAAAATTAACTATGATCATTCATGATACATTCTTTATCTATGCAAACATTACTAAAACTTTCTAAAATTGCACATTTTGAAAATACTTTTGTTTTTGTCTTATTTTAAGATAATTCTGTTCCAGAAAACGAATAAAAAACAATTAAGCACATGACGGATACAAATAAGAAGTTTGGCAAATCTTGTTTTATTGTTTTTAATTATTTGAGTACTTTCTTCACAATGTCCTTATTTTACTAGCTGCACAAGTTGCTTTCAATACTACATATCAAGACTTCTACTCTACCACTACATTGGGATCTTATGGAGAAGGATATCTACTAGCGGAACTTTTGAAAATTACATCACGAAAAGCTTCATCGGATTTTTAGGTAAGAAAGGAAAATGTGTCAATGTTATATGATGTAATTGACAAACTAAAGATATATTTGATAAAACAAATGTATTCACAATGTGATTTTTCCCTAAATAATAAAATAGTAATTAAATTAAGAAGAGAGTTGCAGGTATTATTTTCAATGAATGAGCTCATTTTTAATACTCCATAAATTGATTTCAAATTGTTATATATTACTACAATTTTAAATAATTTTAAACTAATATCCGAAGGAGACTAAAAATAATTGTCGGTATGTGTTTTTTATTGTGAAGTTGGTACTCAATAATCCCTGTGTGTATAAAATGCGAACTGTGTGTATAGAATTGGTCGTTAATAAAGTAGCATATGTATTCAAGACATTTAACTTTCAGAAAAACTCCTTTCAGATATTAAAATATTCGTTACAACACTTACTTCGATTAAGTTGTCTTAAATTGGAAAATTCGAAAAGATAAAACCTTCCAATGTGCATTTATAACGTACAAACCTAAAATATAATGAAACGTTTTAAAATCTATGTATGGTAATTAATTGGCAAAATACCATCTAATTTTTATTGTAATTATAATTTTATTATAATCTAAATTATAATATAAACTTAAATATTATTATAATTTAATATTAACTAACACAAACTATTTTCATTGAATCATTTCCAGAATGTCTCGAATGGGCATTTCTGTTCGACACTACTTCAAATCGCGTTAACTGTTCTGGCAGCCTCTCGAGTCCTCGCTACAATGACAAGATATCTTCTGAAGTGCTCGTCACCACAATCAAATACCTTCAGAAGTGCTGGCGCGACGACCAAATATCGCCTGACAAAATTGCGGCCTCAATGAAAGATGCCACCTCCGTTTTCCTTTCTCTTATAACTTTCTGTATTATGTTTGCCATTGAATGCAACTCGTCTGTCGACAATACCCTATCCTGTCCTTGATGTCACTGCAGCGCTTCTGACCGGGAGGTCCTAGGTTCGAGTCCTGACGGCGGCAGGATTTTCGACACTAGCTTTTCAGCTAGGTCGGATTCAGTCGCTGTCTGGAGGAGAATTCTAGCGGCCGGCTGCTCTGATCGGTAGTTTTCCGTGGTTTCTCCGATCGACACCAGGCGAATGCCGGAGCAGTACCCTTACAAACGGGCCACGGACCGCGCGCGATCTTTCCTTCCTCTTCCTTGTCTTATCCTCACACCTTACACACACACAGACGAATATGCCCTACACTATCACACATTCCAGGAAACCGGTCGGGAGCTTAGAGCTTGTCTCGGCTGGGGTTGTGCCCCGCTGGTGGGAGAGTGCTGGTTAGGGGGAAACACCACTAGCCGACGGTAGGTCGGCGCCGGATCTCGCCATCCAGCAGGGGAAGATCACCGCCATCTCCCGAGAAAAACATGCACTACACTAACGGGACTAATGACCGAAGCAGTTGACGCGCCCAGAAACACGAAAAAATCAATCAATCAATATCCTGTCCTGACGCCTAGACCTGAACTAAACCGTGTCACCATTGAATGTACATCATTTCTGCATTCTATTACATGGGACAAGGAAGAAGAAGGAAAAATCGCGCGCAGTCCGTGTCCCGTTTGGTAAGGAACTGCTCCAGCATTCGCCTGGTGTTGATCGGAGAAACCACGGAAAAGTACCGCTAGAATTCCCCTCCAGGCAGCGCATGATCTCGACCTAACTATGTAGCTAAGGTGCTCGAACGCTAGGACCTCCTGGTCAGAGGCACTGCGGTGGCATCAGATGATGCTCTGAGCCACCTTCGCCGGTAGGACCGTTCGGGGCACTCTCATTCCGCCCATAGACCCGACATACCGCCTCCACCCACGGCTCCTGTGTGTGAAGCCCACCACGAAAAATGATTCATTTGCTCAGCTGCTGGTGTACAACGTACCTAACAAGTTCACAACGGATCTGTCGGTTGTTTCTGGGTGCAATGCTTTATATGACGATATTAATCCAGAAAGTAAAAAATCCATTGCCTCCAATGCTTTTTTGCAAAATTGTGTTGTTTATAAAACTAATTTCTGACAATAATATCATGTAAAAAATGAGTTTGGACAACTTTCAGAGTTTCCTTGTTGCGTATTGTATTAACCAGTTGACTTTGTTACAGGAGGCTGCGTCCTAATTTACCTCATTTTTTTCTTCATGGTCTTCCAACTCCGATTCACTGAATTGGCTGCCGCTCGAGCATGTATGGTGATAGGCCCCATGCTCACCCTGGGGCTCGCTTTCTCAGAGAACGTGAGGTGAGGGTCCAGCAGAAGTTTTGCGTAAACAAGCATTTAAAATGTTTCGTAGATTTGAACACTGAACACATAATGCTGTGTACCACAGCAAGTGTGCCCCGAGGATCGGTGTGGGGGCACACTGTACCAGGCAGTGTAGTTGCGGCCGCTGCAGGGTTGCGCCGCGGGGCGCGACCAGGGTAGGAATGAGTAGTTCCGAATGACACCACCAGGAGCAGGGCGAGCGACGGCGCTTTCCCGAGGGCACCGGACCGCGTCGGCAACGCGGTCTCCGAAGGGGCACTTCCCCTCGATTCCCCGCCACGGAGGGGGCAAGTGAAAGACTCGCCCCGGTGCCTCGGGGCATATATAAGGGCCCCGGGCCGGGACGGTAGACAGTGACTGTTTAGGAAGCTGATAGAGTACCTAGTGTGAGTTGGAAGTTCTTGATGACGCGTGCGTACTACGGTAGTGATGTCCGGCGGACTGTAAATTTGCTTCGAATAGGTACATCTCCTGGAACTTTGTTTTTTGACCTGGCTGTATTTCTGGACTAGATTTTTGGATTGTGGTTTGGCTATAATAAAATTGTTTATGAAAGAACTGTTGTCTTTCACCTTGATTTCCTTGTACACAACTCATAAAGTCTGCAAGTGCCAGCCAGTATGGTCATCTTAATTCGTCTAAAACGCTATTCTTTTCTTTCTTTTCGACAGCATCACCGTGTGCTAGAAAGAAACCTTTATATCATGTATAAGTATGAAAACACGATAAAAATATATTAATATTTGTTGAAATCGTCCATAATATTTGCACTCAAAATTTTCGATACGTTAAGCTGACACTATTATAAAGAAATACATGGGATGCTTAGAGTTAGCTGCATAGTGGGATATTTCGGTTCTAGAAAAAGGTGATGTGGCCAATATCACTCCATTGATATCCCAATCTCATATTTCGGCACTGAATATGTACTAAGAAACGTGAGCTGAGGAAAAACTGAATGAATATTTCTTTTTTAACACAATATGGAATTGCATTTGAGATGTCGAGATTTAATGTTAGCACACTGTAGTTACATTAACAAAATACATGATTTATGACACTTGAATACTCTTGAACAAATTATATTAACTTAAAACTAAATGGAGATGAAATGGTTCTAAGACTAAAGTAAGTGATAAATAGTTTGATATAAGTAGTTTGATACTGCTTAAGTAACATTGCTGAACTGAAGCTTAGTACTTTGAATGAGATTAATTCTTATTTCAGTTTAGCTTTGATTTGCTTTACTAATGTTGAAATCATTTATTACACATTAATGTTTTAATGTTCATCATTGAATAATATATGGCTTAGTAACTCACTTGTATTTAATAGACTTGAGATATTGTATTGGGTTATCTTGAGTTCAATAACAACCCATTATTAGAAAGGAGTTTATGGAAATAAGGTAGTTGTCTGCAGCTCCTAGACTATCTACTGTCGGTAGACTGTCAAAAGTCGGGTGGCACAGTCTACCGACGTTTGCCAAACGCAGCGAGACTGATGATGACGGCAAAGCCGTCGAAAGCCGGCAATCTGAATAAAAATACTTTGTTAACGAAGATGACCTCTTTTATTTCTTCGCATAAGAACGTCAACAACACCGAATCAGAATTCTCACAATACCTATTGTGTTTATTGCAGTTTAAATTTAAATTGATACACAAGCAATACGTCGATAGAAAACACCACCTATTACTTAGTTTAAAAGCTATGCAAACCAACGTCCTAAAATCCATAATTTTTTAACGAACCTCATGATGTGGTCCATGTCAGGTTAGGGATGGCAAAAAACATCAATGATTTTAAAACATGGATGTTTTCCATCAAAAACATTGATATATTGCTTTCGATGTTTTCTTCACATCGATATTTTGTCGCAAAAACATCGATGTTTTTTAATTTTTTTTAAGTAAAGGGTTTTAAGTACGTCGTGGAGTAGCAGCAATCCACAGCAATATCGTTGTTTTGCGTCATCGTCTTCATCACGCGGCACATTTATCCTATGCAATCTGAGGGAATTTTAGGTGTTTCTACTTCGATGGTGTATGAATGGAAGTGACTACAGAGTAAAGTAGCAAAACACGATGTTCTTTATTGTTAATTTTATTCTTTACACTCTATAATAATTTTTATTCATGTACTACTAACATGCTGGTAACCAAACAATACCTTTTACGTACTGTAATTAAAAATGGATAGGAAAATAGAATGTTTATTAGTCTGTAATTAAAAAACATCAATGTTTTCATCTACATGGAAAACTTTTTAGCGATGTATCAATGTTTTGGTAAGATCTGCCATGGCTATGGCAGGTGCATGGTGTTCCTGGTGCTGCCGCAGTTCTTCTCGCGGCACGGGCGGCAGGCGCTGCTGGCGTACGCGTTCATCCTGGCGCTGTCGGGCCCCGGCCGCAACACGCTGCACAACACCGAGATCCTCTCCTCGTCCCTCGCGTGCGGCCAGGTCAGTGCGCGCAGGGGGCACTTGGAGCGACTGGGCTGCCGCAATAACAGAACGAGCAGTCACTTAGGTGCGCGTTTCGCTGTGCAGTTTATTTAATTAAATATATTAGAAACGGTTTTACTTTCTCATATACGTACGTATATGCGGAGTAATATACATAGTATAGAAAAGTTACCCAATGCTTCGGAAAATCGATTTCGAGATTTACACCGAAGTACACCTTTTGGGGTCTTCTGATACCGAAAAAAGTTTTTTTTTTCATAACGTCCGTTCGTCCTTCTTTCTGTCTGTCCGTCCGTCCGTCTGTGAACACCACTAGCGCCTTAACCATGCGTACGATGTTTTTCAATTTGCAGAAACCTCGGTCCATCTGGTTCGTCGAAGCTTTTGTTTTTCAAAAATTACCAAATTGTAATTGTTTTGACTTGTCTCTCAGGACGTTGTTATTTGCATTAGCGGCGATTCTTTTACATTTTATTTATAGATTTACATTTGTGGCAATTTGTGAGTTTCACCAGTCTTCTGCGAAAATGACCTCAAAATTCCGCATTTTCAAAAACGGTCAAACGCCATTTTCTCAAAAACCGCTTCAAAGTTTTTCTTCAAACTTTTCGTTCAGCTAGTGATAATTGTACCATTTAAGATAACATAAAATTAATTTTTATGTATTATTTGTTTTTTCAAAAATTACACAAATACAATTTTTTTTTAAATACCACGCCGAAATAAGCACATTTCCAACGATTCGTAAACACTATTGCATTCGTGAGTCAAAATGCCTCAAATGACCTTAAATAAAGTTTTTCGAAAACTCAATAAGATTTTGGGGAAAATAGTTGAAATTTCGCATTTACAGTAACACGTAAACCCCATTTTCTTAAAAAGACTAAATTTTTCAATAAAAATTTTCAGTTATGACGTGGTTTTCCTCTTCATTTATATTATTAAATTAATATTTCGCGTGTACTATAAGGAAACCGAGAAAATGTCAAAATAATATACTTTGGGAGGCGATAGATGGCACCTGGCTAGAGGATACGGCAAGACTGTAAAGCCAGTCTACACTAAGAAAACTAAAAAAACTTTGCTACGAGAAAGAATGTGCTATTCTATAGCACTAGTTACTTTCTTGTATACGTATGTATATATGGAGTAAGATACGTACTATCGAAAAAGGTATGTAATACTGCGGAAAATCGATTTCGAGATTTCAACGGAAATACCTATGGTATTTGTGGTATTTTGTGGTACCTGATACCGGAAAAGTGTTGTTTATTTTCAAAACGTTCTTCCATCCGTCAGTCTGTCTGTCAGTCGGTCGGTCTGTCTGGTCAATGTGAACAAAACTAGCGCCTAAATTACGTCTAAGATTTTATCCAAAACATTCAATAGTTTTGTGGAGTACTTTTCATGAAGCCCCTGGAACATTTTCAAAATTTTCTCAAAAACTGCTCCAAATTTTTTCCGTAAACTTTTCGTAGTGATGGTGCTAAAAGTACGCTATTAGATGACATAAACGCCATACTGTTCTATTCTTTTGTTTTTTCAAAAAATACAAAAATTTAATGTTTTTGACTAGCCTCTCACGTCGTTAATATTTACATTAGCAGCGATTTCTTCACAGTATTGCATTTACGAATACATGATCTATTAATAATTCTTATACAGTCTCTCGGAAACTCAAAACTTTTCTGTGAAACGAGCTCAAATATCCGCATTTTCAAAAACTTTAAAAATCATTTTGTCAAACACGGTTCCAAATCTTTCCTCCAACTTTTCGTACGGATAGTGCTAATTGAACTGTTTAAGATGAGATAAATTTAAATTGATGTATTCTTTTGTTTTTATCAAAAATTAAACAAATGTTATGTTTTTTAAGTATCGTTCACACCGTTTATATGAACATTTAAGCGGTTTGTATACATTATTGCACTTTTTAAAAAATTTGTTGCGTCTATGTATTGACCCAACGCGTCTCCTAGCGTTGAGCGCTTTTGCGCTGGGGAGTAATCCTCCATTAACATGCGCGGGAGTAATCCTCCATTACTAATGTCACGTCACGTCGCAGTCAGTTGTGAGTGTATGTGCTTTAAATGAGTAAAGAAAGGAAGAATTTAAAACGTGCACTCCTCAAGAGCATCTAGCGAAGTGGAGTGTCGTGTGCCGTGTGCAGGAGCAGCTGAAGGCGATGGCGCGCCAGGTGAAGGAGGCGCTGAAGAAGCCCTTCCTGGCCATCCGCGACGCCATGCGCTGGGTGATGCGCCACGTCAAGAAGATCGCCGTCAAGATCCGCAACGCGCTGCTCGCCATCAAGCGCGTCGTCGTCTCCATCGGTGAGCCACTTTGTAAACCACAAGTAAAACAGAACCTATGCCGTCACTGCAGCGCCTCTCACCGGGAGGTCCTAGCTTCGAGTTCTGACGGTGGCAGGATTTTCGATACGAGCTTTCCAGTTAGGTCGAATTCAGTCGCTGTCTGGAGGAGAATTCTAGCAGACGGCTGTCCTGATCGTTAGTTTTCCGTTGTATCTCCGATCAACACCTGGCGAATGCCGGACCAGTACCCTAACAAACGGGCCACGGACCGCACGCGATCTGTCCTTCCTCTTCCTTGTCCTATCCTCTCCCCTTACACACACACTTACACTAACATGCACAGCACTACCATATATTCCGTGAGACCGGTCGGGAGCTTAGAGCTTGTCCCGGCTGGGGCGGTGCCCTGCTGGTGGGAGAGTCCTGGTTAGGGGGAAACCCCGCTAGCCGAAGGTAGATTGGCGCCGGATTTATCCATCCAGCGGTGGAAGATCACCGCCATCTCTCGAGAAAAATACATGCACTGCACTGACGGGACTAATGGCCTACGTTGTTGACGCGCTCGGAATCAGTAACGAACGAACCAACCAAAACGTATGCAATTTGAAATGTGGTGACACCGAACACCGGTCACTTCAACAATATCGAACATGTATTCACGATCGGTAATTTGGCAGGAATATCCCTACACAGACTGTCATATTTGGGCGTGAATCTAAAGAGTAATTAATTACGTTATACATTTATCAGCAATCACCAACTTACCGAAATGTTTACTTTCATGCCAACGTTAAGCATCCGTTGGTGTATCAGAGGGCGAAGAAATTTAAATATTTTGAGTTATTTTTAGCACATTTTTAAAATGATGTGAAGTAGTCCCAAAAATCAAAATATCCGTTTTAAAGTACGCAGAATCTCACGTTTTCTAGATCGATCGGGGACTGGCTATTTTGGAGAAAATCGTCTGAACAGTCTGGGTGCTAGCGTCGATGACGTACGGACAGACAGACATTTTGCCGTAAAACAATTATTTCGTATCAAGGACCTACAAACGCAGATTGACTTCACGTGTTAGAGACACATAGGGGCAAGATTATCCCCTTCTTTGATATCAGGAACCCACTTCTTAGACCGAGAGAGCCAAACCGTGCGTGTGCGTGCGCAGCGAAGGCGTATATAGCGAACCTCGGATACAGTGAACCAAAACCGTTAGTCCCCAGACGTTCGCTATAACCGGAGTCGACCGCACTTCGTAGACCGAGAGAGCCAAAGCGGGTGTGTGCGCGTGCGCAGCGAAGGCGTATATAGTGAACCTCAGAAATAGCGAACCAAAACCGATAGTCCCCAGACGTTCGCTATAACCGGAGTCGTTCGCACTTCGTAGGCCAAAAGAGCCAAAGCGGGTGTGCGCGCGTGCGCAGCGAAGGCGTATGTAGCGAACCTGGGATACAGTGAACCAAAACCGGTAGTCCCCAGACGTTCGCTATAACCGGAGTCGACCGCACTTCGTAGACCGAGAGAGCCAAGGCGGGTGTGTGCGCGTGCGCAGCGAAGACGTATATAGTGAACCTCAGATATAGCGAACCAGAACCGATAGTCCCCAGACGTTCAGTATAACCGGAGTCGCCCGCACTTCGTAGGCCAAAAGAGCCAAAGCGGGTGTGCGCGCGTGCGCAGCGAAGGCGTATGTAGCGAACCTCGGATACAGTGAACGACAACCGTTAGTCCCCAGACGTTCGCTATAACCGGAGTCGCCCGCACCTCGTAGGCCAAAGCGTGTGGGTGTGCGCGTGCGCAGCGAAGGCGGTGCGCGCGGCGTCGCAGTGGCTGCGCAGCGTGCTGTCGGTGTGCCACAACAAGCTGGGCACGCCGTACGAGCGCTGCGCGCGCGCCTTCGACGGCGCCATCGCCGACTGCCGCGCGCGCCTGGGCCGCCCGCTGCGCTGGCTGTGCTCCATCGCGCTGCTCGTCAAGATGGTGTGCCACGTGCTGCGCCTGCTCGACCTCATCTGCGCCGTCGCGCGCTTCGTCGGCGACGCCATCGTCTCCGTCATCGGAAAAAGTCAGTTGGGCACACGCTCATGCCACCCGACTTGTATTAACGTATTAAGAGCGTAATGCAAGGTGTTAACTGACATGAAGTCGTAGGCGAAGTCGTAGGCTTCCGCGGCCGGAGTCATGTGCATGATCTTGGCTGTCTGGGTGACGCCGCGTCGAAGGCTGTGTTCCCGACGTTTCGACCATCTTTTCGTGGGCTGGTCTGCGAACTCAGGCGAACTCAGGCGGTCTGTTAACTGACATGTTTGTGAACGCCATTTTGAATTGGCGCGCACGGGCAGGGCAGTGCGTTTGTCTCGACGCACACTGGTTCCATCGGTTCAAAAACCTGGTCATAATTACAAATGCGAGTGAATTTGCGAAAAAATAGGTATCAATGGACTTTTGATGTCGCTGAATTTTAATAGAAATAAATTTCAAAATCCAAAATGGCGATCTACTCCTTTAAAATCAAACAAATGTGCATAAAAGTATACATATGGGGTTCTGGAGAACACGAGATGTTGAATATCATAATGAAATTTAGATCAGTAACTTTATGATTAAAAGTAATTATAAGAAGGAGAAATCGGAAATATATACAGAGAAAATAACTCCCTGTGGTGTGAAAGATCCTTCCGGGATATCTAGTGTTAAATCTTACTATGTAGCATGCAGTAAAGTTATAAAACAAAAAAGTGCCGATATGTGCAGCTAAATGTTTAATATTATGATTAAGGGCATTCTACTTGATAAATAAAAAAAAATGATTGAGGCAAGAATACGCGGGACAAAAATATAATCCACAATAGACGTGACTAACATTGTTACGCTACATACCCTAGAGTTCAGCCGTGTTATATTGTAACGCCCCGTCGCATACACGGACCACCGCGCTTCGTGAACGCGAGGGACGTGTGCAGCGGGGTAATTTAAAATGCGCGCTCCAAGCCGGCGTGGCAAAACCTCGAGGCTAGCGATAGAGTTCGCTGATGTAGTGGGACTGACGAAATCTGGAAGCACTCCGAGAACCCAGCTTTCTTTTCTTCTTGATGTGGGAGCTAGGAGGGAGAGAGGATGTTGAAGTGCCGAGACACGGGTGTGTGAAGCAGGACTGTGCTGGTGATGAGTGGTATGTAGCTCTCTACCACAAAACAGGAGGTAAATGGAAAAATGTAATTGAGTGGGTTGTGGAGTATTTGTTTCACGAGATGATGTGACGTAGTGTTAGAGGCACGTTAGGATAAAGGGGACGGAAACGTAAACGTGTGAGGTTAGAGAATCAATCTCTCTCACCAAGCTGGTATGCGATATCAAAATTTAGAATTGTGGGGAGCATTAGAGAGGTCGGCTCTGACATTTTCAAGTGGCGAGTGACTTTCTGTGAGTATATTTTGTGAGAGATGTGTAATATCCTTTGAAATGCACGATGTTCTATTGCATCATTCTGAGTTGAAGACTTGAAAGACTGGTAAATGAAATTGTGCATAGTAAAGCATCAATGTTCAATCACCAAAGTACATGTGTGGATTGTGAACTGATTATTTATTCATGGGAGAAGAATTTAAAGAAAGGTGAACTTTCACTTTTATTAACTTGTAGTGCTGCCAATTATGTACTGTTTATTTGCAACTTGTATTGCAGTTCTCTTACTGTAAGGAAAGTGTTAAGTTGTTAATTTTGGTCAATTTGGGAGTGAAATTCTGCAATTTCTGTGGTAATGTAGCATTTTATTGGAGATTGTCCAGTACCACAGATTATGAAAAATATTAGATGAGTGGGAGGACAGTTAGTTGTTTCTACTGCCAAAGAGTTTTAGCAACATGTTTATTTATGAATTCTTCTGATTACAATTGGTATGGTGTAATTTCATGGCATGTAAAATTAGCATGTAACAGGATTGCTATGTGATCATGCAGGATAAAGTGGGGAAAAAAATGTTACAATGATTACTTGTATGGTAATGAACCAATATTATCATTTAGATAAGGAATATGTCAAGAGTTTAATTTTGGTCAATTTGGGAGTGAGACTTTGCAATTTCTGTGGTAATGTAGTATCTTAGTGGAGATTGTCTAATACCACAGATTCTGAAAAATATTAGCTCAGCGGGAGGACAGTTAGTTATTTTTACTGCTGTCTGTAACGTTTCATTACAATGTTTATTCATGATTTCCTTCTGATCATAATTAATAGGGTGTGATTTCATGGCAGGTAGAATTAGCATGTAGCAGGAATGCTATGTGACCATGCAGGATAAAGAGAAAGAAAATGTTGCAATGATTACTTGTATGGTAATGAACTAGTATTATCATTAAAACTTTGGGTAATGATACACCCTAGTTTCTTGAGTATTTATCAAAAGGTATAAGAAAACTTTGTCAGTCATGAATATTTTTTATACAATTTCTGGAGAAATGGTGTAGGATGTTTATTCTAAAGTTTATATTGTAAATTAAATTTCTATTGCTGTGTTGATCGAAATGGGATGTGAAATTATTATTGAAAAATAAGCGGAATGTTTATTCTAAAGTTTACATTGTAAATTAAATTTCTATTAATGTGTGTTGATCATAGTGTGGAATGTTTATTCTAGAGTTTACATTGGAAATCAAAGTTCTATTGCTGTGTGTTGATCGTGATTGGATGTGAATTTATTATTGAAATGAGGGAATTGTGATGAGGAATGTATAAATCTGAATTGTTTTGGAGTGAAGGAACATAAGTGTATAAATTAATTGGAATGATAATATTAATTCCAAGGGACTTAATCATTTGTTCAAAGTTAATAATTTGATTTTCCATTTTTTAAGAGGATGTTAGATGGTTATAATTCTCAGAATAGTTCTAGAAACAGTACTTCTTTGTTGATTTGCTTGTTTTTTTTTGTTCTTGTATTTGGGTACAGGCAGCCAGACAATTGTACACTGTTGTGACATTATTTCTGTGCTGTTGCTTTTGTGTTTGTTTAGAAACTTGCAGATGTCTGTGTACTACAGTTTTCATTAAATGTCATTGTTTGTTTTTCGTAACATTGCACTTTCTTTTCTTTTTCGTGGGAAAGGTGTGGAACAACGCAGGCAAGAACCCTCCTTTAGTCCTCGATTTCCTATTAAGGAAATTTAAATTATCAATATTATTATTATTATTATTATTATTATTATTATTATTATTATTATTATTGCATCTCGATGACCAACCGCGGACGGCCCCTACCCACGCCGCCGCCGTCCGTTTGATAAAGCGTTGCGTCACAATATATAACATTATTTGACACTTTTTCTTGAAAATACACCTATCTTATAGTCAAAAGTGTCTTCTGTTTGGAAATACAAAAACCATCCACAAAAAATAATCTAAACACTTTTTTTAATTTCTCAAATATAGTTGACAACGATCTATGAATTCGAGTGTTTCGAGCAACGGTAACTTTACTAGACCGTGAAGATGACAAAAAATATTAAAATAACATTCTGGAGCTTGTCCCGGTTGGGGAGGTGCCCCGCTGGTGGGAGAGACCTAGTTAATGGGAAAACCCCGCTAGCCGACGGTAGGTCGGTGCCGGATCTCCCCATCCAGCGGGGGAAGATCACCGCCATCTCCCGAGAAAAAAATACTCTACACTAACGGGACTAATGACCAGAGCAGTTGACGCGCCGAGAATCACTAACCAACCAACCAAACCAAGCAACGTGTCCGTGTTCCAGAGCTGAAGTCGTTCCTGGGGTCGGTCCGCGACGCGTTCTACGTGTCGCTGGAGACGCACCACGCGTTCGACATGCAGACGAACACGAGCAAGTCGCTGTCGGAGGTGGCGGCGGGCGTGCTGACGGAGGTGCGGCACCGCGCCGCCTACTTCATCGGCGCCTTCGACTGGATGTCCAGCAGCGCCACCCTCGCCATCGCGCTCATGATCATCAAGTAAGGCGAGTACTGGCGCGCCACGGCCTCAAATTCCTCACCTAGACAACTTCACACTCCCGAAAACTCCTCATAGAACCGGAATAAAAAAATAGATATTCATACCAGGCACTCCTAGTCAAATGTACCCAAATAGATTGTTTTTAGTGGTGTCTGGAGAAGATTTTCTCACCCAAATTAGTTTGTAGTTTAATTTTAGGTAAATTAGAATGTAAGCCATCGATATGTATGTATGTATATATATATATATATATATATATATATATATATATATATATATATATATATATATATATATATATATATATATATGAAAAAACTGGCGTGCCACGGAGAGGCTGCACAACTCCTCTGTAGGTCTTTAAATTGTACTAGCAAAATATCCGGCTTTGCGCGGGCTTTCTTCATATTCAATTCTTGCGAATTACAGAGATCAATTTTACCACGGTGATTAATATTATTTTTAACGTAATTGGTACGAATATTAATAAAATACTATATTTTCTTTGATTTTATTTTACAACACATTGCTATTAGAATAATTTTTTTCTAATCTTATTCACCGCTACTAATCTCTAGCTAATAAATTAGTTACCAGTTTCGCTGCAGCACTACTGGGCTCTGGCGGAATATATTAGGAAGTACGTGCTCTAAGCAAGAGACGAAAAATGGTCGCGGTGCATCTACAAACATATTATTTTAATTATTTATTTTCCGCATTGGGGTTGTGTTTGTCTTTAACAAATTTTGCAAGGACACTGCGACAATCCGAAGAAGGGACTGTAAAAATTTCGTATCTATTCATATACTACTTTTTTGGTATCGATGTCGGTTACACGTCGTTGTATTCACCTTTATTTGTATAGATTACTAACTCTGCACCCTATTGAAAGAAGCACTCAATCATTTTAAGAAAATATAAGCATTTTTTAAGTATCTCTATACGTATTTTGCCTAGACATATTTTTGTAGTAACTACACAATGGCCATAATTAAAAAAACAACTATGCCAAGTATCCTTCGCTGTCCGGAATACCAATCATGTATTAGTCGGGAAAATTAATGTAGTCAATGAGCCGATTTACCTCGGCTAATCCGTCTTGGCATGTAGTACAGCGACCTTTCGCCGTCTCGCTCAACCTCTCCCTGTTCCGTTCTACCAATACTGTTCCACCTCCCCCTTCTCAATCTGCTCCGCTCTGCCTCATTTTGTTTCAGCTGGCCCCGCCCCGCCCCGCCCCTGCCAGTGTTTGCTACGATTGTCGTTGCTAACACCATCGTTGTCGTTACTACCCCCAACTAACGGGTTGTTGCATACTCCCGACAAACATCCAGTGACAATTTGGACATTTAATTACTGAAACAGTAATACCGTTATCTCTGTGATTAAAAATGTTTTTAAAGGTGGCTGGGCTGCGCCGGCTGGGATCCAGATATATGGCCCGCTCTGTAGCGTCATTTCTATTGATTCTTCCTAAGCTATCAATTGGCGAGTTAAATTATTCACACTTGCAGGAATTGTTACTATCATAATCAACGACTGACTCCTTTAATCATCTTTATTTTCTACATTTTCTTGGTTTTCTAATTCTGAGTTAACTTTAAAGAATGTGAACAGTGCAATTAATGCGTTGTTTCGCAACATCTTTGTAAAGTTCAATCGAGTAAATACCTACATTTCAGACCACACATTTCCTCTCTTAATTACTTCGTTTTAAAATAGTGTGCAAAAACTGGTTCTGCGAATCTAACCTGTAAAAGAAAGGAAATTCATCTCTTACTTTAGAAGACTGGAAGTGCGTATATTAATTGAAACAAAGGGTTTCACCTTATTTTTTAATTTTTGTCATTTTCTCTCCGATTACAGAGCACTGTACTTCCGCTATAGCTTCCTGACGGTCGATCATTTCGAGAATATGTACCTCACGGACGAGTTCGTTGAGCTGGACTTGCGGCGGGCAGCGCTGGGGCGAGAGACGTTGCTCCCGCTGAACCGACGCGAGAAACGTCGCTATGTGCCGGTAATCACTTCCTTCTTCCCTCTTTATGGTAGTGTAGCGTCACGTTGGCGGCCGTGGGTGGGAGGAGGAGCGGAAGTATCGCATACATGCGGGCTGAATAGCTTGGCGCCCCGGCGTTGGGATATATTTAGACACAGGGGACGCCAGTTTGACCTGGAAGGTCACGTGGTAGACGCGAGCCTCCCTCCTACACCAAGGACGGTCACGTGACGGTTACAGTCTAGGTATAAAATCGAGCCACGAGCTCACACGGGTGTTTTAGTTTTGGAAACCTCGCGCGATGCGCAAAACTTTACGCCCAGGCTGGAGCGTGTCGTGCCTCTTGCACGGGTGACGAGGTCACGGTAGTGGCGTGGGAGAAGCGTCAGTGGAGGTGGGGCCTCCCCAGCTATGTGGGGTATCCACAGGGTAATATTCGAAAGTGTGTAGTTTCGGAGCAGAATTTATTTATTGTACATACGTGTAAATAAACTTGTACATACTGGTAAATGTCTGTGTGTTTTCTCCATGACGCCACAGTAGAGCAGTTTTTCACATTTTTTAAATTTTTTCTTGTACTTTATGGACGTGGTTTGTGCCATTACACGAGTAAAAATGTGTGTGTTCCGATTTCAAAAACAATTTTTGAAAAGCATTCACTCAGTTTACCAACACTGTAGAAAATATTTATATATATACGTGCACCTATTAATTATCATGACCGAATAAAATTTGTGTGGAGAAGAAATAAGCCTCGAAGTGTTCACCAGATGATGGCGGATTTTCGACACAAAGTACGACGTAGGTCGAATTTAGTCGTTGCAGGGAGGAGAATTGTAGCGGCCGACTGCTCCGATCGGCAGTTCTCCCTGATTTTTCCTGCCACCACTAGGCGAATGCCAAAGTAGAAACCTAACAAAATGAGCCACGATCGCGCGCGACCTTTCTTTCCTCTTCCTTGTCCTATCCTCTCCCCTTACACACACACACACACACACACACACACACACACTCTTACACTAACATGCACTACACTACCGCACATTTTGGGAGACCAGTGGGGAGCTTAGAGCTTGTCCCGGCGGCTCCCCACTAGAGGGAGAAACCTGAGTGGGAAAACCCCCGCATGCTAACATATAGGTGGGCGCCGGATCTCATCATCCAACTGAGGACGAACAACGCCATGTCCCATGATAAAACGCGTACTACACTTACGGAAATAGGGACCGTAGCTGTTGACGAGCCTGGAAACGGGAAATAATCAATCAATCCATCCATCCACAGCTGAAGTCATGCACCCTTGCGTCGTCTGAAAGGAAGAGACTGACAAGAACGGCCGCTTACCTAGCGGCCATCACTCTAAAACTGTGCATTCACATTTGCACCGACTACGGTATCTATTGGGTGCTTATGCTGATTCGCCGTCATGGTGCTTACACCACCGAAATATCCGGTAAGTTCTTTTTTAACGTTACGGTTTATTTTTTAATTCTATGATGGGTCATTCCATGTCGAATCGGTCGAAATTTCCCGACTATCTTCCGATTGGACTGAAATTTTGAAAATTGCTTTAAAAAGCCGAAACAACAATGAAAATTGTCTTTACGGCTTTAAATTTTTCTTTTATTACCTTCATTTTGAGAATTATGAAATTTAATATTTTGCAGGAGTCTCAGAGCGTATTATTAAAAAAATACTAAAACTTCTTCAAATTTGATTTTACTTGAAAACTTGCTTTACTTATCTTATGTATACATCCCATTCTGAAGATTTAACACAATAAACCTAAATATACGACCATCATTAAGGTCGTATTAAGGGCAAAATAAAAAATGATGTTTTTTCAAAATTGATTTTCGCCGATTTTTTAATGATTTTGTGAAAATTGATTGAAAAAGAAAAAATGAAAATGTAACTTTAACTGCTAATAACGTAAGCAAATTTCAATTTACCATGAAGATTCTTTTCATATTTATAAATCGCAATGTCTCTGCTGTAATTGGAGAGAAGAAAAACGAAAATCCGAGATGGAGTATTTGAGAAAATTACTTTTGAAAAAAAAAATTGTTTTGCCCTTAATAAGGATTTATAATGACCTTTTACTTGTGGCCTTATACAATGGCTAGGCATTGGAGAAAATTAAAAAATAAAATGTTTTCAATACTGTTCTTTTAGCTCCAGGCGTGCCAAAAGTACAAATACAAGGAGATGGAATTTTAGCTAGCTTACTGCGTTCAGTGGTGGATGCCTTCACTTCGATAGGAATAAAACTGAAAGTGGACACCACTCCCTGCCTCCCTGACCCTTCTCCTCCTGATATCAATGGCTACTGGCAAATTCGTAAGTAAAGTAGATAGCAAATTGCCACTTACTTAATAAACTTAATTTAAACATAAATTTTATTTTGTGCTGTTGGTTGTGCCTTAATAGATACGGTGCATAAAGAAAGTTTTCAACGATCAGTAAATCTGTGACAAATTGTTTAAAGTTGCACTATTTGTTGAAGCAAGTCGTAAATTGTTTTCAGTTTCTTATTTCCATGCTTAATTTAATTCATGTAAGTAAGAACTGAGATTGCTCAATAATCTTTGCAATAAATCGTATTTCATTTATCATAGTTCGTCACAATAGACAAAGGACAGTAGGCGTGTACAAATTTTGAGAACGAGATTCGCCAAGTCTCTGATTCAGTAGCTCTATCGCCCGAGGGAAGAGGTCGCAAAAGAAGAAGAAATCCTGTCGGATGGAAGAAAAATACGAACAAAAATAAGTACTCTGCAAAATTTGTGAATGTGTGAACATGTGAATAGAAATGATTTTCATTGTTCTAAATTGATCATGCAGCACAGTTTACGTGTTTCAGAGGCTACCCCAAGCATAAAGGAAATATAACTCTTCTCCCAATACTCGGACGCTCCTTCATGTCACCCGATCGGGTGTTCGATAGAATATAGAATGAGCTACGAACCTACACAATTACTGCAACACCATAGGAATACAACAGTATCATAGAACAGCATGGTACAGTGTTTAGAATTGGAAAATACTTTAACACATTGGACTTGAAAACAGTTTTTACAAGAATTGTAGAGCCTCCAAAACAATGGAATTTTAGATTTTCAGTTATTATTAGTTTATTACTTAGTTATTATTTCAGTTTTATTATGAAACGTGGGACCCCACCCACAGCAACAAGCATCGTTTAGGGAGAACCTCAGTACAATCTCGAGTTACGAGCAATCAGAAAATGCCGGCCGAAAATGGATGCAGGAGATATTGGCCTCTCAAAAATGAGTATAGGAATGCCATTAAAACTGGCAAAGAGGAATGATATCCAACGATTACTCGTTTTGATCTATGGAGCGCTCGCAAGTCTTTTCCTCCCCCCCAGTTTCCCAAATGTTCTAGAAGTTTCCAAAATTTTTACAAAATGTGCTTCTATTGGCAAAAGGTTCCTACGTCTTACTTAAATTTGGTCCAATAATATCTTGCGTTTCGTCGGTGTGTCGAGCGGAATTTTCCATGAGGCGCTCTCACTCGCACACTTTTCGTAAATAAACGCAGGTGGTCCCTCCCAGAGTTTCCAAACTGCGCAGCCCCCCTTCCCAGCTAGATCCCCAGGGATAGACCCGCGTCGGCGTTGGCGAAAACAAACACAGTTTCCCCCCTTTTTTGCTTGGCGCCGAGATGTCGCGACAGCAGTTGTGCGTAACGAATCAGCCGCCCGACGGCTCAGGAAAGACGCAAAAGCGCCAGTGCGTGATTACGCAACACTTTGTTTTCGATTAGCCGGGGTATAATATTCGGTATCGTTACATTATGAAGGCGCCTATGTTTTCTCTGACACTTGGCTACTGTTTGCAACTTAACATATTATTTTCACGCGCTCAGTTAGTCAATGCGTTCGTTTCCATTTGGCTCGCTCGTAAGTGGCTTCGATACTGCCTCTTGCCGTCCTCCAACATGACGCTAATTTCATTGTTTCCAACCTCTCAATTTATAATATTATGGATATTTGGCGTTTGCAGCATTCTATGCTCTCACAGATTAGAACTCCTTCCGTTCATAGGACGAAATGTGTGAAAAGTTCCCTTTTCCCTTCACACGCTAGAGGGCCGTGTAACATTTTACGCTATAGAGTGCACAGAATCTGTACGACCAGCAATCTTAAAAATTTACTCATTTATTTTTATTTTATTTTTCTATTTCATCGTAATTCATTTATTTACTTTTCTTTACATCTACTGCTGATACTTATTCAATGTTCATTAAATGTTCAATAAAAACATCACCACGGTGTCATATATTTTTCTCTCTCTCTTCCTCTCTCTTTCTCTCTCTTCCTCTCTCTTTCTCTCTCTTCCTCACTCTTTCTCTCTCTTTCTCTCTCTTTCTCGCTCTTTCTCTCTTTGACTCTCTGTATTTCTCTCTTTTCCTCATTCTTTGTCCTTCTCTCTCTCTACCTCGATTGCCAGGTTGAATTCAGCCGCCAGTCTGGAGAATTGTAGCAGCCGGCTGCCCTTGTCGCCATTTCCCCGTGCTTCGAGCAGTGTTTCGTGGCGTGCGCTAGTGTCGCTGGCGGCGTGCGTGTGGGCGCTGGCGCTGCTGGAGCCGCTGGGGCTGCGCGTGCGCCACGCCGTGCTGCGCGCCTACCACCCGGCGCGCGCGCGCCAGCGGGCCGTCTGGCTGTACAACCACGTGCTGCGCCGGCGCGCCTCCTTCGCCAAGGCCGCGCGCCGCCTCCTGCGCCGCCTGCTGGCGCCCGGCGCACGGCCCTCGGGCGCCGACCTCAAGGCGCTGCTCCTCGCCAGGTCACTACAGTATTGCAACTGAATAAATAAATAAATGAAAGAATAAATAAATGAATAAATGAATAAAAGAATAAATGAATAAATAAATGAATAAATGAATAAATAAATGAATAAATGAATAAATGAATAAATGAATAAATGAATAAATGAATAAATGAATAAATGAATAAATGAATAAATGAATAAATGAATAAATGAATAAATGAATAAATAGATAAATGAATAAATGAATAAATGAATAAATGAATAAATGAATAAATGAATAAATGAATAAATGAATAAATGAATAAATGAATAAATGAATAAATGAATAAATGAATAAATGAATAAATGAATAAATGAATAAATGAATAAATGAATAAATGAATAAATGAATAAATGAATAAATGAATAAATGAATAAATGAATAAATGAATAAATGAATAAATGAATAAATGAATAAGTGCACAAGTGCACAAGTGCACAAGTGCACAAGTGCACTGGAGTGCACAAGTACTAAGTCACGTGCACAAGTGCACAAGTGCTGAAGTGCAAGTGCTGGAATGCACAAAGTGCACAAAGTGCACAAGTGCAAGTGCTGGAGTGCACAAGTGCACAAGTGCACAAGTACAAGTGCACAAAGTGCACAAGTGCACAAGTGCACAAGTGCACAAGTGCACAAGTGCACAAAATGCACAAAGTGCACAGAGATGCACAAGTGCACAAATGCACAAGATGCACAGAATGCACAAGTGCAAAGTGCTGAAGTGCACAAGTGCACAAGTGCTGAGTGCCTGGTGCCTGAGTCACACAAGTGCACAAGTGCACAAGTGCTGGAACACAAAGTGCACAAGTGCACAAGTGCTGAAGTGCACAGAATTGCAAGTGCCTGAGAGTGCACAGAGATGCTGAAGTGCACAAGTGCACAAGTGCACAAGTGCACAAGTGCACAAGTGCACAAGTGCACAAGTGCACAAAGTGCACAAGTGCACAAGTGCACAAGTGCACAAGTGCACAAGGTGCACAAGTGCACAAGTGCACAAGTGCACAAGTGCACAAGTGCACAGAAGTGCACAAGTGCACAAGTGCACAAGTGCTGGGAGTGCACAAGTGCTACAAGTGCACAAAGTGCACAAAGATGCACAAGTGCACAAGTGCACAAGTGCACAGAGTGCACAAAAAGTGCACAAGTGCTGCAAAGTGCACAAGTGCACAAGTGCACAAAGTGCACAGAATGCACAAGATGCACAAGTGCACAAGTGCACAAGTGCACAAGAGATGCACAAGTGCACAAGTGCACAAGTGCCTGGTGCTGAGTGCTGAGTGCACAAGTGCCTGAAGTGCACAAGTGCACCGCAAAGTGCACAAGTGCACAAGTGCACAAGTGCACAAGTGCACAAAGTGCCTGGAGTGCACAAGTGCTGGGAGTGCAAGTGCACAAGTGCTGGGAAAGTGCACAAGTGCACAAGTGCTGCAAGTGCACAAGTGGCACAAGTGCACAAGTGCACAAAGTGCACAAGTGCCTGAAGTGCACAAGTGCACAAGTGCTGAGTGCACAAGTGCACCAGTGCCTGAGTGCCTGAGTGCCTAGGTGCCTGGGTGCCTGGGTGCCTAGGTGCCCTAGATTGCGCCAGGTGCATAGGTGCTAGGTGCATAGGTGCATAGGTGCTGGGTGCATAGGTGCATAGGTGCTAGGTGCATAGGTGCATAGGCCTAAGTGCCTAGGTGCCTAGGTGCCTAGGTGCCTAGGTGCATAGGTGCATAGGTGCATAGGTGCATAGGTGCATAGGTGCATAGGTGCATAGGTGCATAGGTGCATAGGTGCATAGGTGCATAGGTGCATAGGTGCATAGGTGCATAGGTGCATAGGTGCATAGGTGCATAGGTGCATTATTAATGCCGTGGATTTTTAAGGGCGAAAAAAATCTTAGTAAGTTTTCCTTCGGAGGAGAAAAAAGCCGGGTGTCCCATGTTAGTAAATTTACTGCATGTAAAAGATCCTCAAACCTAAATGAAGCCTCTGAGCTAGGTTCAAAATTGCCTGTTTCGTCGCCCAAGTAATACCTTCCATCTTCCGTAGTTGGTGAAAGAAGCGTAGGAAAAATTTGCGTGGTCAGACGGATGAGCAGGACTCATGGGCTGAGTTTTTCTTCATAAAGTAAGGCAATTCAATTCCATTATGGTTACACACTGAATGACTTATTTTTTGGTGCCTCATTTCGTAGAGTAAGTAGTAGAGTAAAAAGTACCCAAGTTGGCGGGTTCCAACCCGATCGAAGCCGTGGATTTTTAAGGGCGAAAAAATCCTTCGTTCGCCGTCCTTCGGAGGGGAAGTAAAGCCGGGTGTGCCATGTAGTAGATTTACTGCATGTAAAATATTAGTTGTTGAAAGATGCGTAGCAAAATTTGCATGGTCAGACGGAAGAGCAGGCGTCATGGCTTGACTCTCGCCACGTAAAGTGAGGCACAAATTGAATTCAGTTATGGTTACACGCGGAATGCCTTTCACTTTCTGTGGCGGCGCCTCATGTCGTTGGGTGACGAGCAGGTGCCCGTGGCTGTGGGTGGTGCTGGGGCGGGCGGCGGAGGCGTGCGCCCTGTGCGCGGAGCCCGAGTCGCCCGCGGTGCCGCTGCTGCGCTGCCCCACGCCCGGCTGCCCGGGCCTCTACTGCCAGCAGTGCTTCGGCGACATCGGCCAGCTCTGCCCCGGCTGCCACCTGCCGCTCGAGTACGGCGACCTCTCCGACGTCAGCCTCGAGCGGTACGTTATTTTCGCAAGGAATCAAACCAGTGGGAAACTCGTCAAACTTTGACGGTGAGACCCGGAGCGGTAGCTCAGGGCATCAAGTGTTGTTACTGCAGCGCACCTGACCGGGAGTTGCTAGGTTCCCACTCCCCACGGCGGCAGGATTTTCCACACTAGCTTTTCAGCTACGTCGAATTCAGTCGCTGTCTGGAGGAGAGTTCTAGCTGAATGTGAAGTTAAGATATTTCTCTCACCAAGTTCACATTAAATTGCAAAATTAATAATAAATGTAATCTAATTTGAGGAATGTATACAATTCTATCAGAATGAAAGCATTCCTGAAATCCAGTGGCGAATTCTCCGTTACCCCGCGTATACCGCCGGTATACCTAATAATTCGAAGTGTATAGTAAATAATTCATAAGTCTGGTAATCCTCTAAAAACTTATTGAGATTTTGAAAGCTTTAAAACAGTTGCGAAAAAAACCCTCTGTTTTGCTACTGAGAGCCAGTCAGTCTTCCGCATCCGTAAGTCCTATGAAGTGCAGTAGAGCGAGAAGTTTCAAACTATTCTAAATGCTGTCCCGAGAATTCGCTAGAGCAAGCGAAGACACCGAATGCTAGCCGCGATAACCAATGGCTGCTTATGTTTCAAAGGCGTGGAGAGGGAATGAGGCGCGTCTGAACTGTCGGTAGGCACCGCAAAACATTACGGTGAACAGTCCTTGTCGGCTTGTTCGTAACTTAAACTTCTCTCAAGTTTTTGAGAAAATGGAGTGTGTTAATGATCCAGAAGTTAGTGGTTTGTGTAATTGTCCCATAGAACAATTATTAAGAACGGAATTTCATAGTATCAGGATCTCAGAAAAGCTCAAAATAAAAAACAACTGTAGAGGTAGCTTCCATAAAGTGCGGTGTGCTTAAAATAATGTTGAGGATTCGCCACTGCTGAAATCATTGCCGAAGCCTTTTACTCTGTGCACAGGGATTCTTCGGAGGAAGACGAGAAGGAGTCTCAGAGCGTCTCTGTTGAAGACGACTCGTCCACGTCGTCGTCAACCTCCGCCGTCTCCTCCGCGTCATCCGACGACGACGATGACGATGACGATCCCGGAACGAGCGCCGCAGTCGCTCTCATTTCCAGAACACCTCGACGAGTCTCCAGGAAAGAGCACGGGCGGGAGGCTGCTGGACTCGAGTACGTTGCAATGCACTCTCTTGTGTTCAAAGCATTCTTTGATTACCTATTGTAATTTTTATTTCGTTGTACTTCTGATTTACTTGTGCCACAAGATGAACATCAAATTGTTAATTTTATTGTGGTATACAAATCTATGCTTCGTAAGTTTGTGAAGTAGTGACCATTCTTGACTCGTGTCTAATCCGGTAGATCTTAATAATCGATTGCGTTGGACACGGATGAAGGAAAGTAGGTGTGTGAACATTAAAAATGTGCGACGCTATATATTCAACGAATTCGTTAGGGAAAAAGGCACATATTCTTCATAACTAAAGACCTTATTACATGTTTGTTTGTTTTCTTTAAATTAAATGCAAAACTACGGAAGTTAATTACATTAGTAGTAAAAGAACAGAGTACTTAAATGAATCGCCAATTCGGATCGCTGTTTTCTAAACGGTGAAATTTGTAATGGAGACTTCCTGGCAACTCGATCTTAGTTGCTCTAATTCTTGTTCTTACACTTTTTCAGATAACCCTAGTCTTTTAAAATATGATTTTAATTAACTTACGTACATTTCCAATATAACATCACAAATAATATTTTATGGTTTCCTAGTTTATTGCTGTGTGTTTACGGACCTCAAACAAAACACATAACGGTATTGTTAATACCCTTGCGGACCTTCCTGATTCTTTATTCCATCGGGCCTTTTGAATACTTTATGGCTCGCTCTAATACCAACACGACACATGCAATATTTTTATTAATTCGATTTATTAAAGTTACTATGCAATCAAATAAATAAATAAATAAATGGCATAATGCTGAAATAAGTAAAATAACTCATTATAAACCTTATTTTGCTTAATATGAAATTTGCAATTTTGGAATGTTCCCGTAAATATACAATTGACACCAGTCACTCATATTTCACTGTTACGCATCACCTTTTTCATAAGACATGGTACGTGCTTCTTGAGTAGCAGTACTAATCGTAGGAACTTCATGTATAAGGCACATCGGCTAATATCCTCAAAATATTATGTTTCTTTGTGGTGTGACAGATTCTAAATAACTTTTGGGAATAGAAGCAAATAACCTGAAAGTACTGTTTTATCAACTCAACTTTCAGTTATTCACACGGTGATATAACTCAAATACACCAAGAACATTTTCATGGATTTTTCGAGGTTTTACTGGAAACCACTGTCCGTAGTTTTGTTAGCTTTTGCGAGATTTTCCGCAGGAACTTCACAATATTCTTTCATTTTGTACGAACAAATTAGTCTAATAAGAATTATGCAATAGTAATCAGATGCACACTGTTTTGTTTATCTGACGTCATTTTGACAACTGATTACAATGCATCTTTTTACTTTAGACGTAAGAAAAAATATAAAATGTTTCGATATGTCGTTTAATTCAGCTACGAACTTGTAAATCATAAAGTTTTGTATGCACCACGGGCGTTACTAGATGTTTTTGCCCCTCAGGCGATTTTCAACCTCTCGGATCAGAGGCCCTCGGGTTTGGAAGTCGTCTTCGTGGCAAAAACATCCACTTAACGCCCTTGATACATGACTAACTTGAAATGAAGGGGAAAAAAACAATTTGTGCTGTCCGAGTGACGCCGCGTCGAAGGCTGGGATGCCGACGTTTCGACCGACATATCGCGGTCCTCTTCAGGGCTGTACTGCGCCAGGATGTTGGGCTGCGTTGTACTGCGCCAGGATGTTGGGATCTCGGCCTATCACAGCCTGCCCCTTTCTCTATATAAACCAGAGCGCCCAACATCCTGGCGCAGTACAGCCCTGAAGAGGACCGCGATATGTCGGTCGAAACGTCGGCACCCCAGCCTTCGACGTGGCGTCACTCGGACAGCCCAGATCACGACTCTGCCCGCGGAAGCCTACGATATCACCAAACAACAATTTGCTAGGGGCTTCGCGGAGCGGCTGCGGTGGGGCGGCGGCGGCGAGGGCTCTGCGCTGCGGCGGCGGAGGCGGAGGCGTGGGCGGGGGCGCAGCTCGAGCGGGTCGTCGCGCCACAGCTACCAGTACGACGGGGCGGAGGGGGCGAGGGGGCGTGGCCCGCTGGGCGCGGGCGAGCGCGCGGCGCGCGGCCTGCCGCCGCACTTCCGCGACGTGGAGGCGCAGGCGCGCCTGGACCTGGCCTGCCTCCAGCAGTTCCACCTGCCGCCGGCCTTCTGCGTCCCTGACTTCCAGGTGCACAACTTGGCATTCCGGGAGCGGTGGCTCAGTGCAGCGCCTCTGACCGGGAGGTCCTAGGCAAGATTTTCGACACTAGCTTTTACCAGCTAGGTCGAATTCAGTCGCTGTCTCGAAAAGAATTCTAAAGGTCGGCTGCTCTGATCGGTAGTCTTCCGTGGTTTCTCCGATCAACACCAGGCGAATGCCGGAGCAGTACCCTGCCAAACGGGTGACGGACCGCGCGCGATCTTTCCTTCCTCTTCCTTGTCATATCCTCCCCCTTTACACACACATTTACACTAACATGTACTACACTACCACATATTCCGGTAGACCGGTCGCGAGCTTAGAGCTTGTCCCGGCTGGGGCGGTGCCCCGCTGGTGGGAGAGTCCTGGTTAGGGGGAAACCCCGCTAGCCGACGGTAGGTGGGCGCCGGATCTCGCCATCCAGCTGGGGAAGATCACCGCCATATCCGGAGAAAACACATGCACAACACTAACGGGACTAATGATCAAAGCAGTTGACGCGCCCGGAAACACGGAAAAATCAATCAATTAAAGCCGAGAAGAATATATACACATATTTATTTATATAAGGGAGTGATGTCGTGGTTTTGAATGCAAGAAAATTTGTGCTTTGAAAGCAATACTAGTTTGGTCCTAGTATGCTAGTACTTTATTTCGAGTAGATTGCATTACTGTCTGGAATATTTTTATTGGCAATTTTCTTTTACAAATTCTACTATTTAACTTTATTAGTACACATATCGTCTGTATGTTAGTTTGTTGTTCATTGATTGCATTGCATTTTTCTTGTTTTCCTTGTTATTCACTTTATCATTAATCTCATTTACTTATTTACGTACCGTTAATTCGCTTATTAAATATTTAGATGGAGATCATTATTTAGGTGAAGATTTAATCATTATTTAGGTGGACCTATAAATGAAGAACACAGTGCAAACTTCAAACGCAGTTATATCAAAACGGGTGTTTTGGAGTTTACTCATTATTTTTCTTAGTAGGCGATTTGACCGTCAATGATGAAGCCTGTGCTATTTGATAGACACAAGTCGTGAATGTCGCAAAACTTACTTGGGAAACTTGACCCAGTTTTCCTGCTTGAAGGCGGAGAAGGACCGTCTGCTTTACGGCGACTACCAACCCGGCTGGGCGATACGCAACTGCATGCGGGTCCAGCGCCTCAATGAGGAGCCAGCAGATCTCGGCGGAGCAGGTACGACTTGCCCCTGTTTTATTTGTTTACTGATTATCCGGCGTTGCTCGTGTATTTAAACCGGGAGCGGTAGCTCAGTGCATCAACTGATGTCACTGCAGCGCCTCTGACCGGGAGGTCCTAGGTTACACTCCTCACGGCGGCAGGATTTTCGACCCTAGCTTTTCAGCTAGGTCGAGTTCAGTCGCTGTTTGGACGAGAATTCTAGCGGCCGGTTGCTCTGATCGGTAGTTTTCCGTGGTTTCTGCGATGAACACCAGGCGAATGCCGGAGCAGTACCCTAACAAACGGACCACGGACCGCGCGCGATCTGTCCTTCCTCTTCCTTGTCCTGTCCTTTCCTCTTACACACACACTTACACTAACATGCACTACACTACCACATATTCCGGGAGACCGGTTGAGAGCTTAGAGCTTGTCCCGGCTGAGGCGGTGCCCCGCTGCTGGGAGAGTCCTGGTTAGGGGGAAACCCCGCTAGCCGACGGTAGGTCGGCGCCGGATCTCGCCATCCAGCGGGGGAAGATCGCCACCATCTCCCGCGAAAAAACAAAAAAACATGCACTACACTAACGGGGCTAATGACCAAAGCAGTTGACGCGCCAGGACTTATTTGGCATGACATATTTGTTGTAATAACTCATCAAAAATGGCTAACAATTCAGATGGTCTGAGAGACCTGGGGGAGCTTTTATTCTATTATTGTGATTGCCGTTTGGTCATCCGAGACCACTGATTCCATGTCCTTTTTCTTTCCACAGAAACGAGTCACACTTCTTTTGAGAAAGCGAGTTTTGTCATTAATTCTAGCGGTGAGACATTTCAAAACATTGTACTGGTCTCAGAGACCACCTGCGTGCACTTGTGCAACGGTCTTCGTTCAGTACTTTACGCGACTGAACAAAATATTCGTGACAAATATGCAAAAAGTTTGTTTGCTTGGAGCAATCATAAACAGTTTGTAAATCATGCAATGAAGGAAAGTTGTCAGATATATAAAATAGACCAAACACAATGAAAATAATATTTCAGACTATTTCATATTTTCAGTTTTATTAATTTGCATACAAACCACTAAATACAGTAATAAATTATATAAACATATATCTCATTATTGAAAATAATATCCATCTTTTTTCTGGTGCACTCCTTTTATCGACATTATAAGGGGAAACGGAATTAAGGAAAATGCATGCAGAAGGGTCTGCGAGACCAGGTGCGTGCTCTGACGTTTTAGAAAGAGACGCGTGTACTGGCGGGTTAACAGAAACGTCTATGAAGCAGCCTCGTTCGCCCTGCTTGTCTTCGCCCGCACATCCCGCCCCCTTCCCTCTCTCTGCCCCTGAAGTTCCGTTCATTCCGCTTCGCCCATTCTCTCCGCTCCGCTCGCCTCTTTCCTCTCATTTCCCATTCCCGGCTTCCATCCCTCTTGCTCCTTTCGCTTTGTTCGTCCCTTCCGCTCATTTCGCTTCTAACGCTCCTCTTGCTGCTTCTGCCTATTTCCCTGCGCCCAGACCTTTTTTCTCAGTCGCTTCGCTCGTCGCTTCCGAATCTCTCATAAGTTCAGCCCTGCCCTGCGTCACCCAGCATTACTTTTCATGGACTTGGGACTGCAGTTCATTAAATATTGTAAAAAAAATAATATTCAATCGCAACTGCTCTTTTTTGGATCTTCCTCTCTCAAAACTATTCGCGCCAAATTTGGGAGTAATTAATCCAGTAGTTTTAAAGTTTTTTTGGCATATAGAAACACGTGTATAAACTTTCACTTTTATATAATATATTGATTTATTTATTATTTACCCTTCTTCGGCATTCCAAGTTTCTAAATAGTTTATGTCCATAGTTGGGGTTGTATTGGATGCTCTTTTGCGGGCGGCCACGTTAAATGTATTTTTTCCTCCCTACTGGCTGAGGTACGAAAATTAAGGAAGTTAATTACATTAGTCGTAAACAAAGACTGTACTTATGTGAATCGGCAATTTGGATCGGTTTTCTAATCGGTGAAATTTGTAATGGAGACCTCCTGGCAACTCGACCTTCGTTGCTCTAATTCTTGTTCCTACACTTTTTCAGATAAAAATTGTCTTTTAAAATATTATTTGGTTTAACTTACGAACATTTTCAATAAAACAGAATAAATAATATTATTTAGATAGATTTATTACTAATTCTGCAAATAAGTTCCAGAACTTGGTGGCAGAATACACTAACTAAACATTACAAAACTTAACAACTATACAAAATTTTACAAATTTTACACACTTTACAAATTAACATAAACATTTCACCGTGCAAGCTTCCATAGCACTCCACTTCACTTCACTTCACTTCACTTCACTTCACTTCACTTCACTTCACTTCACTTTACATCACTTCATTTCACTTCACGTCGCCTCGTCTCACCTCACCATACTGCCAATCACATTTTAATGTGATTCTGACACACTCTTTTCCCTCAACTTCACATCACTGCACTACACTACACGCCACTGCACATAATAATAATAATAATAATAATAATAATAATAATAATAATAATATAATAATAGTAATAGTAATAATAATAATAGTAATAATAATAAATAATAATAATAATGTTATAATAATAATAGTTATAATATAACATACTTTACATAGGAGGTAATAAGACACATATAAACATCTAGGAATTTAATTTATTTTTAAATTTGCTGACATCATGAGGGAAGGGATCAAAGATTGTCACAGGCAAGTCGTTCCAGTCTCTAATAGTTCGATTCGCGAATGAATATTTCCCAACGTCCGTTTTCTGAATTCTTGTCTGAATTTTGTGCATGTGATCCACTCTGCCGAAATATGTAGGTTTCCCTAATCGACTTTGAATTTCTTTCCACGGTCGAAAGCCTGTGTACGCTTTATACATAGCATAGAGACGCGATTTCATTCTCCTTGTTTCGAGTGACTCCCATACTTTATTCCTAGTACCCCTGAAAGCAAATTTTGAAGCTCTACGCTGAACCTTTTCTAGATTTCTTTGCTGCAAAAGTCTGTATGGGTCCCAACATATCGCGCCATATTGTAATATGGGTCGCACTAATGACATATATGCCAGTTCTTTGGCACTCACTGAACTCTTTTTGAGAATCCGCATAATAAAATGCAAAGATCTCCATGCTTTCCCTACAACGAAATTTACTTGATTTTCCCATGTCAATTTACTGTCTAGCTGAACTCCTAAATATTTGCAAGACGTGACTCGAGGTATAATATTATTATTCAATTTATATGCGGTTTCATTGTAACTTCGACCCCTACCAAACGTGATGGATTTGCTCTTTGAACTATTTATTTCCATGCCGTTTGTATCCGCCCAGATATGTAATTTGTCCAAGTCTCGCTGCAAAATATTCTCGTCCTCCTCCGAGTTAACAATTCTATAAATTACGCAGTCATCTGCAAAGAGTCGTACATTAGATACTAAACTTGTCGGTAAATCATTAACGAAGGCAAGAAACATGAGTGGGCCGATGACACTCCCTTGTGGAATTCCTGACGTGACGTTTCGCGAAGTTGAAAAGTAATTTCCGATTCGGACCTTTTGTGTCCTGTCACGAAGTAGTTCGTTTATCCACGCTACCACTCTAGTGTCTAAACCCGAATCTATTAATTTCTTTACAAGACGATCGTGTGGAACAACATCAAAAGCTTTGGCAAAATCAATTACAATCGCGTCGACCCTACCACCTTCATCAATTACGTCGGCTAGGTCCTGTAAAAGTGAGACTAGCTGACTTTCGCACGAAAAACCATTCCTGAAACCGTGTTGACCCTGATAAAGCCATTGCTTGTCCTCCCATTCTTTCCTGATATAGCTAGAAATTAGATGTTCCATAAGCTTGCACACGACTGATGTAAGACTTACCGGTCTATAGTTACTAAGTAATGTCTTGTCGCCACTTTTAAAAATAGGCACGACGAGAGCCAGCTTCCAATCTTCCGGTACGCAAGCGTTGTTTATCGATACATGAAATAACCTAATTAAATATGGTATAATAGCCTCTCCACCTAATTTAATGACGTCCGTGGAAATAGAATCCGGGCCTCGTGATTTCCCTCTCTTCATTAATTTTATTCTTTTCCGCAAAGTATTTACATTAATATGAAAAAGACTTCTATCTGACAGTGATGGTATCTGAATACAATTTGACTTTTGCTTGAAAACGGAGCTAAAATACGCGTTAAAAGCATTAGCTTTTTCACAATCGTCCGATATTGGCGAATTATTAACCCGAACAACTGGAATCTCATCTTTATTTCCCTTCCTTCTACGAACGTATTTAAAAAATGCCGACCAATTTTTACTGCCCTCCGCATCAAGAATATGAGTTAAATGATGTTCCTCGGCGATTTTCTTTTCCTTCCTCAAAGCTTTTGAATAATTTCGAAATAATGTCATATGGTTTTCACTACAGTGTCTGTTGCTAAACGCTTCTCTGGTTTTTCTTTTCAACCGTCTGATTTTCGCATTATAATATTCCGGATCGCATTTTGCTTTTAACAATTTACTTGGTACAAATGCCTGCTCGGCATTTACTAGAATATTTTTAAACGCTTCCCATATTTCTTCCATTCCTCCTCCTATACTAAGGAATTCGCCATACCGTTCTCTTAAGTAATTTTGAAACTCTGCTGCATTCCCTTTCTTGAATTCCCTCACTAGAATACCTGTCGCAATATTTAAAATGAATGTTAACATTTTTTTAACATTTAACATTAAGTTTTAAAATGAATGTTAGAACAAATATAACACGGAATTTCAAATATCGTGTTAGTTTCAGGTACATTTTCTTGATTCAAAAAAGCATGTGTCATCACTTCAATCTAAACTTTGAATGCGTCGTAGTTCCACAGCCCTTATGGGATGTTGAGGACCAGAAACCATTAAAACTTTTGTAAAGTATTTGGTAAACTATCCCTCAGCTTCATGAACATCAATAACGCCTTATAATACCAGTCCAGCAATGTCCTTTATAGAGAGTATCAACGTAATAAAACAAAAAATTCGACTTTCTTATTAGATATTTCGTTTTATCAAACACTTGACTCTTTTGTATCTTACATTTCAATTACTAGTTCCGTAGAAACATTAATTGATGTGACCATCAACAATAATAACGTTCATACTGATTTTGTTTTCTTTCCATAGGTGATTTCAGCAACAACGACTATCTTTTCTCGCCAATAACCTCTGAAGGAAGCACAAAATCGGGATCCCTGAAAAGTGATATTCACAACATATTTGGATCCGGAGACAGTATTTCCATTGTCTCTTCATTTGATGCTCATTTGTCTAGTAATACCATTAGTTCACCCAATTCTTTGAAGTCAGCAAAATGTAATGCAAGCAGAAAAGAATCTAAATTACACCCTACTGGATTGAAAAGCTATAGTGACATTACGTCTCAGGAAAGTTGCTGCGTCAAATTTGAAAAATCTTGGTTATATAAAAGAAAGCATTACTTGAAAGAATTACCACCAAATGAATATTCTGAATTACACACTAAAAGATCTGAAATACAAAAAAACATTCTGACCAGCGAGAAAGAAAGACAATATAGGAAGGGGAAAAACAAAGATCAACAAATTCAACATTTCCAGTCTCCTAGTGTTTTTGTAGCGATTGAAAGAAGTCAACAACTATACGACCGTTTAGAAACTGATGACACTGCGAGTTTTTCGCGGCGACAACCAATACGTTACAGTCACGACGCGCAGGAAAACAGTCGCGAATCGTGCATCCCAAACACGCAATCTCTGGCATCGCATCACGAGGGTCGTAGCTCTCTCCTCCCTGGTCGTCGACACGTGCATCAAACTCCGGATGGTACTTCACCAACCCTGGAGCGTGAATTGGCGCCCCCCGCGCCAGTCGAAGGCGAGGAGGGCGACTGGGGCTGCGCCGGCGCGTCGGCGAGCGCCCGCCGGCGCCGCCTGCCCTCGCTCGACTGGGCCCGACAGCCAGACATCGTGCGCGACGTGTCGGCCCGTCGCGCGCCGCGCGCGCCCTCGCGGCTGACACACCTCGCGCAGCTGCCCACGTGGAACAAACAGTAGAAATCACCGCTTGCAGCCTGCAGAGTCTCAGAACAAGCGTTGCAAATTTTTAGAGCACGTAGGGGTGAAAGATCGCCCTTTTTACAGTGAACAAGTGGAGAATTTTATGTGATCAAGTCATCCACATTAAAGTTGCCCCTCACTTTTAAGCAACGCCCATACAGAGTCTCAGAATAAGCCTTGCAAACTTTTAGAGCACGTAGGGGTGAAATATCGCCTTTTTTACAATGAACGTGTGGAGAATTTTATGTGATCAAGTCATCCACATTAAATTTGCCCCTCACTTTTAAGCAACGCCCATACAGAGTCTCAGAATAAGCGTTGCAAACTTTTAGAGCACGTAGGGGTGAAAGATCGCCCTTTTTACAGTGAACAAGTGGAGAATTTTATGTGATCAAGTCATCCACATTAAAGTTGCCCCTCACTTTTAAGCAACGCCCATACAGAGTCTCAGAATAAGCGTTGCAAACGTTTAGAGCACGTAGGGGTCTAAAATCGCATGGTTTGAGACATTTAGTATCTCAAACCAAGAAATGTTTGGAATATTCATTCTGAGACATTTAGTATAATACTACCAACACATTTAGTGTATCATACTGAATCAGAGATGAACATTAAAATGAGATACTAAAACAAAACCAAGAAAGAAAAAAAACATGAACAGAAATGTAATGTCATGAATTATAAGATTTACGGATTTAATGCCGAAAAGCTTTTTTATAGCATACATTAGAAAATGTGTTAAAATGGTAACAAATTTTTCAACTGAGTTTAAATGTACTCACGTGCTTACGTAGTTTATGTTTCTATTTACGTATTAAATAATTTGATTTATTAGAATAGTAAGTGTAATAGCAATTGTTACATTCAATTTACACATAGTATGTTAAGTTGTTTCCTCTCTTCACGAAATGTATATGCCGCCAATATTGATAAAAAAATACATTTTGTTATTATGTGGTTATTTTTTGTCAATGGTTTATATTATTTTTTGTCGATTTGCATTACGTCATTACATTGCCCAAGAGCCTGAGTTGATTATTGTGGAATAAGGTGAGATAGTAGCTATTACACCCGTGTGAACATTCCGCGCATTGGAAATCATTGTTTTCAAAGCGAAAGTAGCTGGAACCGAACCAAGAACGGCTCAGAACTGTGCGTTACATCATATAGGACTACATAATAATAATAATAATAATAATAATAATAATAATAATAATAATAATAACTCTACCTAGGGACATGACCTTGTCGTTGATGGTGGATCTCCAAAACCCCCAAAAGAGCTATGTCGGCGGTAGCCTAGCTGCTGGTAAGGCTTCCCATGCTGAATAGGTGCTCAGAAGAATGAAGCTCGTGACAATTGTAGTCTTAACCACATTCCACTGCCATAGACATATTTATTTGTTTGCTGTTGGTGGAAGCGACGTCAAATTTCGGGAGCGCCCCTGGCGTATCAGAGAAGCAGAAGAGAGCAAAACCTTCTGCCCCAAGGCCGACGCACGCACAATTGAAAAGTTCCGAAATCCCAATTGGTGATATTGGCAGTTATACTAGGGTTTATCTAACGTGGCATCTGTAGTATCTCCGAGATGGAATTTGGAACGACGTTTTGCGTCATTCTCAGTCCTACCGCTACAATCGCTTCATCTACAGCACTGATTGATACGGTCGCGATCATGCGACATCTTGCAACAAGGAAGACGCAAAACGTCGTGCCGAATTCCATCCTGGAGATACTACCGACAGATGCCACGTTAGAAAAAACAAGTATATATAAAAATTAATTTTTTGCTCTTACCATTTTCCAAACCCCCCAAAAAAACTTAGAAAAATTATACAAGGTGTACTGGTGTAAGATAATTTAGTAAATTTAAAAATTACTTGTATCTAGCTACAATTGGACAGGACAAATTCACGTCATTAACAATGATGTCAAAACAATAAGCTCTGAGGGTTGTTTTCGAGGATTCTATTTCTAATTTTGTAAACTAAAAATCAGCATTTTTAGTAAGTTTTGTTTTTATTAACGATTAATGTAAAGTTAAATTATATTGTACCTAATTTGTCACATAGTATTATAACGATATTGCTTATTGTAATCAATTTTTAAATTTATTATTTTTAATTTATTTGAAGGCATGTTACAATTGTTTAATTCATTTTGAATAAAAATTTAAAATCTATAATCTCGAAAATGTTATATAAAAATGGGGGCCTCATTAATTTTCCAGCTTGGCTCCTTGACAATGGTAAATCCGTCGCTGACTACCACTGTATCACTTGGTGCAGCTTTTTCTTTTCATCTCGTTAATTCGGCAATGTACTAATTCGTCTATTACAAAAATTATTTACGGTGATTGATGTTACATTCAGATGAACTAACGTTCGTATATTCAAGCAAAAAATAAGTGCAAAAAAAAAATACTGCTCAGCAGCGTTTCTAGACATCACTCACTTTCGATTTTCAAAAAATCGGGGATTTTAATAAAATGAGACCAACACCATTCTCTCAAGCGTTCTATAAGTTAACATATTAAAAAATTGGATAAAAAATTCTGGAATCATTTTTGGACAATTTTGAAGATGTTCCTGGGCTTCATATAAAGTACTCCCAAAATTAAAATGTCGGTTTCAAATTGAAGGGGCTGCAATATCAGTCAGATCGAATGGGATATATCAATTTTGGGGAAAATCTTGCTTACAGTTTAGCCGCTAGCGTTGTTGTCAGATGTTTTGCCATCAATCGGTTTTTCTGTATCAAAGACCAAAAACGTGGATTCTAAATGCACAACGTGTTAGAGGAAGTAATTTACTATTGACAGAAACAAGAATTGACTTCGCACTTTTTTCTTAACAGGGTCCCATAATAAAAATTCCACCGGGGACGGTAGCTCAGTGCATCAACTGATGTCACTGCAGCGCCTCTGACCGGAAAGTCCTAGGTTCGAGTCCTGACGGCGGCAGGATTTTTGAAACTAGCTTTTCAGCTAGGTCTAATTCAGTTGCTGTCTGGAGGAGAATTCTAGCAACCGGCTGTTCTGATCGGTAGTTTTCCGAGGTTTCTCCGATCAACACCAGGCGAATGCCGGAGCAGTACCCTACCAAACGGCCACGTGCCATCTAGCGGGGGAAGATCACCGCCATCTCCCGAGGAAAACGTGCACTACCCTTACGGGACTAACGACGTAAGCTGTTGACGAGCCCGGAATCATGAACGAACCAACCAACTAAAATAAGAGCTTCTTTGACGAAAATTCGCCGTTTTTCCCACAGCTTTACTATACTTTCTCAATACTGGGCAAGCAGTGGAGAGAAAGTAATACTGATGTAAACAAGTAGTTAATACCTATGTCGGAGAAACAACATAAATGATGTTCCATTCTGTAAATTACGTGTAGAGGATTCTGGCAGACGCAATCTGGAGAGATATCACAACTTTTCCTGATGCGAATTACTAAGTACTTGAAGTTGATGTACTTAAGGTAGAAATTGCATTTGTTCTATTAATGTGTTCTAAACATGTTTTAATTCTTAACACTTATAAAAGTGTTAAGAATTAAAACATGTTTACAAATTAAAAAAAATACTCTTTAATTTCTGAGTAGCCGATTCCATCTGTCACGAAATGGTAATTTATCAAGGTCGTTGTCAGGAAGCTGTGTTTTTCAATACGCCACACAAAATGAATTTTTCACATTTTTAAAATATTTATTTTTTGGTTAAGATATAAACGTACATAAAATGATCGTACTTTTTATTTCTGTACAAAATCATTCAAAAGAGTATATTAATAAATAAAATACGAAGAGCTGGAAAATGTGTGCACGTGATGATTTATTTACGCTCATATATTGAAGCACATTAGTGCCTAGTGTAATTTTTTAAGAAGTTATGATCAGTTGGTCTTGGATCAACTTGAAACCGAGAGTATAATAAAGAATCTATACTCTCTTTGGAGACGTAACTACAGATGACGTGGGCGCTGTTGCTTAAACAGGAACGTGAGTAGGAAATATGTCTTCCTATTTTCATCTTAAGCATTTTCTTTTTTTTCTTTCTTGTCATCCTTATCCCAAATCTGTGAACAAAAAAAACATGAATTTGGATGGATTTCGGTCAGGTCAGAAAAGACATCTTGTATATATAATTTTGAAACAATATTTAGGTAATGGAAATAATCATTTGCTTTCTGGAATATTACACAATTTCATTTAAGTTATTTGGTACAACGTATGTATTACTTTGGGTTAGTTTTTCTGAACATTTCTCAAGGCTTTGCTGTTTTATGTTGTGAGAAATGTGAGTAATAGTTATGATTCATGTAGTAAAAGTGACATTTGTTGGCGAGTAGGAAAGGTTGCAACACGAGGCCGGAAGGCCGAGTGGTCCTTTTTTGTATTCCAGCATTATAGATGACCTTTTTCATTTAAAGAAATCGCCCATAAAAGAATATCTTACGGGACAGATTATGACGCGTTGGCCGTTTATGGCATAAATAATGGCGTCATCAAACATTCATCCAATCGCAGCGAGAGAATCCTGGGGAGGTAGCTGTAAACGAAACAGCTGAATACCGATTTTTCGCAGACATTTGCGACTTGCACACACTCGCTTCTACACTGCTCGTTTTCAAATCATGTACTCGTGCAATAAAACTTATCATTAGAAACTAGTTGCACCAACTAGTTTTTAATGATTGCAACTATTTTATACAGCCTTACGAACCTTCATTTTATTTTTATTCAATTACACAAATCTCTTGTACTTTAAGGTCAGTAGTTGCTGACGAGGTTAGAAGAAATTATTTTCTTTTCTTTGTTGCACTCACAGATTTATCTAGACACTTGATCCTCGTTCCCTTTTAGCTCTAGCGCTAAAAACTGAACTTTTATCACATGCCCTGAAATCATTGCTTTAACTAGTATCTGTTTGAAAATTGTCGTGACCGACCGCACGCATTTGATGGAGCCGCCGCCAAGTGACGTCAGCGGGGCGTTACCGCCCCTGGCGAGAGAAGAAGGCGACCGGTGCGAGCCGGCCTGGCCTGTCCGCGCGCGGCCGTCACGCCCGAGAAAGCGGGTAGGGACTGGCCACCGCCCCTACTCCGTAGCTAGTCGGCGGGCCGCTAGCCCTAGCGGGCTATAAGAGGGCTCCGACCCGGCGCCAGGGCAGATAGCGAGCGGCGGTGTTAGTGATTGTATCCTGGTGAGTGACTTGGAGAGAGAAGAGTGGAGATCAGCTCTTACGACGACCTGTGCAACGAAAGTGGAACTCTCTCGTGGATATTTGACGACTCGGCTGATTTTGAGACTTCTTCTGGACAACGATAACACGGCTTCGCTTTTGGTACATTCTTCTGGTGATACGGAACTTCGGCAATTGTACCTGGTCTTGAATAAAAATTGTTTTATGAATTCTTGCCTTTTGATTGGATACTACAAAAATAATATTACCGGATGCATTAGCAAAATCTTCTTGAATGTAATATTACTTAATATATACACTCTGCAAATATAAACAGAGAATCGCCTGCAAAATACTGTCTTTGATCGGCAATTCTGCTTACTTAAAACCTAACAAACGGCGTCCTTGGTAATGTCTTTCACGTGACGTAGAGCCAGTGATTGCGATCGGAAGGGGATTGGGCGAAAGAGCTGGAACTCACGTGCGCGATCTCCTTGTGCACGCACTTGGCGATGTGGTAGGCCCTCTCGCAGCGCAGGCTGGCCTCGTCGCCCGTGGCCTTCTCTCCTGGAACAGAGCGAGCGATTGGCTCACAATAAGAGCGCTGCCAAAAAAATCAAAGTGATTATATTTTCTACTGATACGTTATTGCCTTCGATACGGAGCTGAATTTTCACTGCATGTCTTACCGGGATTGAGAGGATCATGGGAAATATGGAAACAGTTTTGTGATGCCACAAGTTCTCTTATGGAAGAAATTACGAGATGGACTATTCGAAAGGAATTATGGGAGGGAAATATGAACTGACAAACCTGGACAAGTTGATAGGTGATGAGGAGATAAAATAAAAAATAATTTTGCAAAGAGGGTTCGATTATCCAGAGTAAAACGATGATAATTTCATTGAGTACAAGGATTATGTGACAGGTATTCCACCTGAAGCCGAAAAGAAATTGATAGTTACATAATGACCGATATGGTCGGATAGTTGGGTCGTTAGATAATCCAGAGTAGAACGAAGATAATTTCATTGACTACAAGGATTATGTGTAGGTATTGCACCTGAAGCAGAAATGGAATCTGATGGTGACAGAGTGATCGACATGGTCGGCACTTTCTCGAGTTGGTGAGTTACGAGTGTGCGGCTGCTTTTGGGATGAACGGTCAAACTAATAATTCATACCACATATTTTGGGATAGGGTCACATTAAAAAAAATCGTTTATTCTTTTAAAAATATATTATAAAGTATGAAATGGGTGCCCTAAACGCTGTCATAAACTTTCATCTTACGAAACTTCGCCTGATTCGATGACGAATAGGTCGTGTTTTCTCTTTGCCACGTAAAGAAGTAGCAGGATTGTGAGTTTCGACGCTTACAGTTCTCTCAAAGCTTGATGGTGTTTGGTTGCTGCTGATTAAGCTCAGTGAGTGACCCTTCATCATAAACAATAAACCGCAGATGAGACATAACCTCAGAAATGTACAGACATTGAAGAGTACTTTACAATTTGGGTCGAAACGTCTGCTACAGATATAAGTTAATTGACTGGAATCATGTTTTTTTGTAATGTTTGGTTTATGCAGTGAATCGTGGTTTTCAAGATAGTGTTACTCTCCGACGCGCGTTAGTTGGCGCTCGTGTGCTGAGGCAGTGGCTCACCCTCAGGCCGGCACTTCTCCACGGCGGCGCGCAGCTGCTGCCCGCGCGGGTTGTCGGCCGTGCACACGGCGTCGCACACGGCGTCGCACGTGCCCACGTCCATCTTGCCGCTTCGGGTGCACTGCAAGCAGAACACACTGGCTTTACCCCACGGCGAAGGTCGATATTGGTTCTGGGCGCTGAGATAGTTTTCCCGCAAGGGTTGCGCATTTTGTGATTCTTCATCCATCTAGTACTCCTATCTCTCTCTCTCTCTCTCTCTCTCTCTCTCTCTCTCTCTCTCTCTCTCTCTCTTTCTATATATATATATATATATATATATATATATATATATATATATATATATAAAGTGTGTGAGTGTGTGTGTACTCGCGTCTGTAAACCTTTGTAAGCGCTTGAAGTATGAGTAATTAACCATTAACTTTTTATTTTTGTCAAGTCTTGACACTTCAGTCAGTGCCTTTTATCCCTTTGGTCAGTGTCTCGGCGCCGTCAGAAACCGGAGTTCCGAGACTGTCACCCATCCAGGAATCCGTGGTGTCTCGAAGTGCTTAACTTCCATGACTTCACAGAGCGTAATTAAGCAAATCGGCTAGCGACACGTTTGCGTAGTTTTGGGGGTGACTGATGTACGGGAGTGTCAATACCTACAAAGCTTTTTTTATTTCAGAGGTGGTACTATGGTCAGTAAGTATGTGGCGGATTCCTATGACCTACAAATGGGAAAATATGAATGCATTTATGGTAGATACATTCATAAAGCGAGCCAATAAAACTCAAAATATTACTTTATCTCCTAGGAAACCAATGGAATTCTCTGAGCTTGAGAAATTTCAGAATTTGATAAATGTTTCAATGTTTCATAACAGTTGCACCATTTTTTACTGCTGTACTCTAATACTTTACTTTGCTATTTGAAACTCTACATGTTATGAAAATAAATCCACAATTATTTCAAGAAAATTCTCTAATTATTAAAAAATTCTGAAATACATTTCGCTTATACTTTTTCCATTAATATTCCCGCTTTACGGACTTTTAAAAAATGTCTTACATTGTACACTTTATACAAGATTCATTACTTTTGTGACATACAAAATGATTGATGATAAATAAATTCGACTCAACATCGAGTCCCTTCCCCTTAAATTTGAAGATGCTATTTTCTTTAGTGAAACTTCTCTTACAAAAAACTATTACTTTTTCCACTAGACCGGAAATGTTATTTTTTGGCATTAAATGTAGTTATTTTATGATTAAGAAATTGTTAGGAATGTCAATAATACTCACCAAATGTAACTGCTCAAACCAACAAGCAAGGAAACACTGAAACAAGAAACATTTATTTCATGGCTTTTTGAAACGGTACAAACCAAATATCATTTTGCACGTCTCCAAAATAATTATAGAAAATGTCTGGATAAATTAACATTATTAAATGTAGATAACTATGATAAGTGACAAATGTAGATATACATTCTAAATGTGTCAATTTACATTACTAAAGACATTATTAAATGTATGTATTGTTTGTTTGGATTCAACAACTCAATTCAATTTTGTGGGGGGTAAAATGACTAATAGAAAAATATTGAATTAAAAAATTGTGGGGCTATGAATACTGTTTATTGCTCAATAAGCAAATTGTCTTTCTTTGCAATTTCAATTTTAGTGTGCTGCACTCAGTATCATCTATGATTGATTCCGAAGGCCATTGTGACTTTGAAGGCTTTTGTAACTCGTGAGAGCAAGCAGCGCATTAGAGAGAGTCTTCTTTAAGGAAGAAATATGTGCGGAGGTTTCAAAATAAGGGTCTGAACGGTAATAAATTGCGTTGTAATGTAGATAAATGTAATGTACCACCGGTACGGAACACAACGCGTTGTAATGTACCTACGTCATTTCTGCTCTCTTATCTATAAAAATTGAATTATTTTGTTTGAAGATGCGGAATCAGTAGGCAAAATTGTAATTACTTACTTATGTTTTTGTTTGTTTAAAAACATTAATTTTCAAGTTCCTTATTTATACTTTATAGTGAAATTTGTAAGGAGTTACTCTACCTTGCCATCCATGGTTTCAGGAACTTCTCTTTTCAATAATGTTTTTTCAGTTTCTGTAAAATAAAATAGCATTTTAATAAATATAAAATAAACGACTAAGAGACATCTGGCGCGACTGAAAGATCTTAAACAAAACGAGATTCATCATCGCATTGTTTGAGATTTTATGATACTGTCTATAAGTGACAGAGTGAACTTTAAAATATGGAAGTTTCAATAAAATTATACGAGAATTTCCTCGTCAAAATATTGGCAATATTATTGAACGTATGAGACTAGGTCAAAGATTTGGATTCATCAATTAAAATTTTGCAACTAGTAAGAGAGTTGCCAACGGATTTTTGGTCGCTGGAAGTGGTCGCAGATATTTGGTCGCAGACAGTGTGACTTGAGCACTGTATAGAAAATAGTGTGAGGAATAATTTTTAATCTACATATGGACATTAAAATCGATCTCTTTTGGGTCTTCTTAAGCGTGGTTTATTACTTTTTCTGGATTCAGACACTTCCATAGATTTATACGAAGTATTATAAAACTATGTTCCAAGTGCCACAAGTAGGGAGGTAACCATTCGTTCCATTATGCCAAAGAAAAGCAATTTAACCACTTGACATTTGCTTATATAGAATCTCGCTAAATCAATATTCAAACTCGATGTGATTGGGTGTTGCAAGACAACCTACATGGTAAAATATCAGCGAAATTAAGATCCAGGAATATCATCATTCAAAAATTGGACGACATATCTTGTGAAAGAGTATTGACTGTTTCTGGATTTTATCCTTCCCCTTAATTCTCACCACTGCTGAATACTGTGCCCCTACTTAGATAAATTGCTGTCATTCCAGTCAGTTTTACGACTGAATAAAACCATAATAATTGCCATAGGAACCTTTCATTCCATCCCAATAAAAACACCATCTCCTAGCACCAGAGTCCGTAGTGGGCTTTGGCCTTCCCAACAACAGATTTCCATCTATCTCGATCTTGGGCAGCTATTCACCAAAGTCACGCTTTCATTGGCTGCAAATCTTCTTCTACTTCATCTCTCCATCATTTTCTAGGTATTCCTGGGCGCCTTTTTCTGTCCATTCTGGCTTGCAGTTAAAGTATTTACATTAAATATAAAAGCGACTCATTTGCTTGGTCTGAATTTGCTGATGTACTCAAGACTTTTCAAGAGACAATTTCACCGAAAAAAATGAACGTTCAAATTCCTCGCTTACTCTTCAATACGACAAAAATAATGTAGTGGCGCCCAGGAAAGGGTCTTACCGTTTGCGGGAAACCTGTTGAGGGAAATTTAATCTAATCGTGGCCATTGGAAACATGAGTTTTTTGAAACTATTTGCGGTAAGTCATTGCATTTTTCGAAAAACCCGGATTTTTCCGAATAACTTAAGACCATGCTGATTCCTTGGATGTACGAAACTTCTCCGTAGCTGTCGTAGTATGCCAGTAATTTTCTGTATCGAACTAATCTAAAATAAATAAACATCAAGTAGTACGGATTTTTCAGAATATAATTAAAAGTGTGCCTCACTTACCGGCAGTGATATTCTCCTTTGTTTTGCAGGTTTTAAAGGCCTCCGCCATCTTTTCTTGGCTGAAGCACAGTGGTTCAGAAGAAGCCTGTAAGTAAATGAAAATTCTTTCAGGTAATTTGCAAGTACTTTTCTTAATTGTAAAAGTGCTATTTTTAGTCGCTTGAACTTTCGCCGTGATACTTTCATTCTTTGCTTCAAGCTGAAGATGCAAGTAGGAGAGCAGTGTTATGAGGTAAAAACAAGTGTATACGTAATCTGAATTACCGTCATATTTTTTAACTTTGCCTTTTTCCGTTCCTACGGAGTTTGCGCTAAAGGGGGCGGCAGATTTTTATTAATTTTCAACTGTCTTCTTTTTTATACTGATTTGGCGATGACTTTAGACCCGGATGCTCTTTTTGATGCCGATCACAGGGGACATACAAGCACATTACACATAGACAACACACACAATCATGCCCGAGACTCGATTCGAACCCACGATCTCCCGGACCTAGATCACCACTGTACTACTACCTTAGCAATCTCAGCTACCCGGAGGCGTACTCTTGCTCTTAGAAAACACGATCGTCGACCCGGGGACCCTAATTAACAAGCTTCATAAAGGTTCGCTTTAACTGTACTCTATATCGATCCAAACCTTAAGTGAGGAAATTGTAGCTCTCTGAAAAACGATCCAGACCCCACGTGACGAATGTCTTGCTCCTCGAAAACACAATCTTCGACGCGGGGTAACTCATTAACGAGTCTCTAGCATCATAAGGACTCGCTTTAACTCTACTCTATATCGAACCTAACCTTAATTGACGAGATCCTTGCTCGCTTAAAAACAATCCGTACCTCATTTGACGAAAGTCTTGCTCCCAGAAAATACGATCATCGACCTGGGGACCCTAATTAACAAGACTCTAGCTTTATGAAGACTCGCTTTATCTCTTCTCTATATCGATCGAAACCATAAGTGACGATATTCTTGCTCCCTGAAAAACGATCCAGACCCCAAGTGACGAGAGTCTAGGTCCTAGAAAACACGATCGTCGACTCGGGTAACTCATTAACCAGACATTAACTTCATGAAGACTCCATATCAATACGAACCTTGAATGACGAGATTCTTGCTTCCTGAAAAACGATCCAGACCCAAAATGACAAGAGTCTTGCTTATAGAAAACACGATCGTTGACCCGGAAATGCGTTTTAACTGAACTCTAGCTTGATAAAGACTCGCCTCAACTCTACTCTGTATCGATCCAAACCTTAAGTAACGAGATTCTGGCTCCCTGGAAAACGACGCAGACTGCAAGTGATGAGAGTCTTGCTTCTAGAAAACAGGATCGTCGACCCGGGGACCCTCAACCAGACTCAAGATTCATAAAGACTCATTTCTTTTTTATTTATTTATTTATTTATTTATTTATTTATTTATTTATTTATTTATTTATTTATTTATTTATTTATTTATTTATTTTTATTTATTTATTTACGTCAAAAAACAGTTAAAAACTGCGTATGACGGGCTATGGGGAAAAGTGAATTGTGTGCACATTTTCAAAATTCTGTGATCCCTACACTAAATCATATACTAAAGTTTTGAATTTTGAAAGGGAGAAAAAAAAACAAAAAAACTCCCATGTAATAAAATCGATTTTCAAGGATAAATAAGCAATAAATTTTGAATTTTGAAGGGAGAAAAAAACAAAAAACTCCCATGTAATAAAATCATTTTCAAGGATAAATAAGCAATAAATTTTGGCTCTTATTACTTCCTGCCGCGACAACATGGAAACGATAATTTGAATAATTGTATTTCCCACTGAATTCTAGAAGACGTGCACAGAAAATGAAGTTACATTTATGTCCAGAAGCAAAACAAGGGGCCATCTCAGCATTTGCTCAATGGATCAGGGAAACTGGACGAAAAACCTGATCGAGATGGGGGTCATTGACCCGGAAGCTGTGTTACAATAGTTGTTACAGGTTGTTTATACTCATTTATACAGTCCAAATGGTAATTAATGCATTATGTATCATTGTTAAAATTAATGTTACTTTTCTTGTGATGCTCAGTATAGTCTCTAATTGTATAGAAACAGTTATGCAGCAGAAACGATTTCACTTGTGATTTAAACTTTTCTATTGAATTTAATCGTTTAATGTCATCTGGCAAAGTGTTGTAAAATAATGTACATGTATTGTATGTGAATTTTTTGTAATGAGCTGTTGATACTGTCACCTGATGAATATGATTTCTACGTCGAGTGTTATAGTAATAGACTTCGGCATTTTCTGAAAATATATTCCCGCCCTTAAGCAAGTCATTTTTTACAAAAACCACTGATTCGTAAATAAAAAGACACGGTAATGGTAGAATTCCTAGATTAATGAAGAGAGGCTTACATGAATCACGTGGGTGGGATTTGGTTATTATTCGTACAATTCGTTTTTGTAATCTAAAAGTCTGGGAGCTATAAGATGTATTTCCCCAGAATATTATGCCATATCTCAGGCGGGAATGAACATTCGCGAAGTATACACAACGAGCAGTATGAAGGCTGACTGAATTTGCAAGAATTCTGAACGCGTAGCATAATGAACTTAATTTTGTGTTCAATTCATTTAAATGGACGTTCCATTTAAGGTTTGACTGAATTGAGAGACCTAAAAATTTTGTTGCATTAACATGAGTCAATGGTACACTGTTCATTTTCAATGGAGCACAGAATTGTTTATTTGAAATGGAAAACTGCATTAAAACCGTTTTCTTTTCGTTTACTATTAATTTGTTATTTCGGAACCAATTTGAAACATCTGATATTGTACTATTTACGGTTTCTTTATTGCAAAGGATATCCCACTTAGGAAAATATTCATAAAATATACAGATAAAACTTTGAAGAATGATAAGTATATAACTAGTTATTCTACAGAATCGCATGTACTTTCTTGTATTAGTTTTCTATTTTCTTTCGTCTGGACAGTTAATGGAACTTGCCGGATACTCTAGCTTTCTGCCATCTATCTCCAGCCAAAGAACTTTTCTTTTCTCAATTCTTTGTTTCTCTAATAGTAGAACCGAAATATTATTTTAAGAATTTTAAAAAAGAGTAAAACCTCGCCATAAATGACAATTTTCTTTAAAAACTTGGAGCCATTTTTTAGAAAATATCTTTTGCAGCAAAACTAAAAATGTTAAATTGAAGCTCTTTTTCACAGAACGTTTTTGAGTTTTCGGAAAACTTTATTTGAAGTCAATTAAAGCACTTTAACTCACAAATGCAATAACGTTTACAAATCGCTTGAAATGTGCAAATTAACGGCGTGAGAGATATTTGAAAAAAATATTTGTTATTTCTCAAATAAAATAATACAGCAAAATTAATTTTATGTCATAATAAACAGTACAATTAGCACTGCCTGATAGAAAAGTTAGAAGAAAAAAATGGAGTCGTTTTGAGAAAATGGCGTAAAGGCTGACTCGGTTCCTTTGCGCAGTTTCAAGATGGCGGTCCGCGCTGCGTGGTGTCTCACTGGAGATCAAAGAGCCGCCCTCTACTTTCCTCTCTGTGTAGTATCTATTCTGTGGTCGAAGTTCCTGTCATTTGTTTTCAGTGGAAACTGTGTGACCGCGGGGAAAATGATTTATCGCTTTAGAGCGCTCTAACATTATAATTTTGCAACAGAATTCGGCGATAAAAGTTGCAAAAAGGCAGCTTCAACTTGTCCTCTGCGCACACCACAACAAGTGCGCCCGAGTTGCAATGAAATATATTTGGGCTCTAAGGGATGAACACTGCAAGAAATATTGGCTTACTGTTGTAGTACCAATTCTTTGTTTCCGTAGCTCAATTGGGCGATCTCTCCAAGGGCTAAAATATTGAAGAATGTAAGGAGTTAATGTTTAAAAAATTGTTTTATTGAAATAGAGTAGATCAAACTGAAGATATAGCGAGTATGATTGGACGATAATACAGTAATTTACACGAAAGAAGCTGCTTTTCGGTAACTTCCAGCGAAATACAATACCAAATGCGAAAATAAAAAAAAAGATTGAATTATTACGGAAGGAAGAGGTTCATGTTGTCTAATTTCTGTGTTTTTTACGTAACAGTATGGGAAGCGAAGACTAGAGAAAACATAATGGTTTCTTCCAATTTTAAAGGATAGGGTCTAATTTTAAAGGTCGACGTTGCACAGGCAATTTTTCAATTTTCTTTGAGGTAAAAAGATTGCTTGGATTTAATAAACAGGTATTGTGAAAATCGAAAAACAGGTATTGTGACAAAGTATATGTCGAACATAATTTTTCGCATTTGGTTCTTTCTATGAAGCATCCTGGCTCCGTATCTTCTCCATTTAAATATTACTCACCATACAGGCCAACATGGCCAACAGCACAGCTGATGCAAGGAAGGCTTTCATGTTTGGAGCTGAAGGTGGAACTGCGGTTCGTGCTCACTGTCTCTGCGACTGCTTCTCTGGTCTCGCTGCTACCCTTTTATGTATATTCGCATCCCGCATATTCATTTCCCTGGATCATGTGACTTTATCCGGATTTGCAAAAAGCCCGTGACTAATACACCTCTTCCTTCCGCGGGCGCTACCGTGTGTTGTAACTAGAGCATTTAGTTGACGCGCTGGTGGCTGTGAGGTTAGTTGAAGCGCTAGTATAGAAATGTAAAATAGAGCAGATCATGCACATGCTTATCTTAATTATTGAGAAAGCTTACTTCTTGTATACCAAATCGACCCTTCACTCTTTGAAGACTTCAGACTTGTCGGTGATGTCTTCATTCATCTGTTTCCTCATTAACTGCAGAAATAGTTTCATCTGAATTACAATAGTCCTCAAGAAGGATAGTCTCTCGTCTGATATTGCATTTATAAGGTATATTTTCTGTGCGTTTCAGACAAAAACTTCTTTCCACCGAGACATTAGTAGTAGAGATGGACGGAATGAGGAAGAAGAATTTGTAAAGATCCGTAAAACTGTCTTTATCCTCATCTTTTCTTGAGAAATCCGTCTAACAATACCGTATTTTCATTGGCAAATAACACAGTTCTTTGAAAGGTATATTATAGTCCAAAAATAAGGGAAAATTGCAGGAAATCTGCTTTCTATCTTTTATCATAACCAGAACCTTTGATATATTCTACTATCATGGCGAAACCCGTTTTATTCTACGATTTTTCGTTTATTTTTTACTTGGATATTTATGTAGCCTTGCAGTAGGGAAACCACGCCCTCTGTTTCGAAAAAAAGCCAAAAACAGATAAAAACAGAAAATAATAATAGAACAAGATATTTAAGAGGACGAAAGAAAATAAGAGAAGATATAGACATAGAAAGAGAAGGCATAATCTATAACCATAGTGCTTTGTAGAGCGTTACAGTCTTTAAAGCCATTTCCCAGAAAGTTGACTTTTCGGCTGTCATTGGAAACTTGAAATATCATATCTCCGGTCCTACGTAAGATAACTCTCTGATTCTATTTTGTTATAATTCTGAGATGTATAGCTAGTGCATGAAACAAAACTAAACATTTGAAACAATTATTTGATGGCAAAAATTTTATTTTAAAAATGTACTTTTTGATTTTGTAATTTTTTGAAAAAAAATGTAAAAAATATGTAAATACTTATGATACAAGTATTGTTTTGGTTCAGGCACGAGTTCAAATCATATGTTATTACGAGAAAAAAATAATCCAAACAATAGAGAGAGTAATTCCAAAGTTATAATGTCGCAGCTTACGGCCTATTTCTGTAACCAAAATTCCGTTATCTCTCATATTACATTTTCAAAATTTTTTCTTAATGTGTTTGTTTTCGTTGTAGAGAAATTTCGTCAATAAATACATGAAAAAATTATTATACCATATTTAAAATTTCTGCATGTTGGGGGTATAATGTAGCATTGTATGTAATGTAGCATTAAAAGTAAATCTGAACACATTCAACCTCTGAAAGGAATTATAACTCTCGTGTGGGCGGCATTTCTTTACTTTGCTGGCCTTTTCAAATATAGTAGCAAATACTGTTTGTTCCTTTTAGTTCTTAGTATATTACAAGTAGTTCTTACTTTTCACATACCATAGTTTACATCTAATAAGCTCTTTTGCAAAACATGAAATAGGAGATCTGTCAAACAAAATATATTTTGAAACACGTCTACAAGAAATGTGAAATAGAAACTATGTGTGTCCTAAAGAAAGCTTCCAGCAAGCTAGACAGATCGACAATCAGACTGTTTAGAGCAAACTGTGGTTTCGAAAACAACTTTCAGCTTTTCTCAGTAGTCTACATTTACACTTAATGATTTTGAGTTAGAACTCCAGTGTGAAGGTATTATTGGAATGCATGGACCAATGCACCAGAAATTACATAGACAGATTTGATTTATTTAGCCTTCTCGGCTATTTGTTACATAAAATACATATTTACATGTATAGGTACGCTCTATTAACTATTTAAAAACTTGATTTTAACTTTCATGGTTTTTGTAATTTTTCTTTTAAATTGTTTAATTTTATCATTTTTTATTTCTAATGGTAGTTTACTATATAATTAAAATTCTTTATCAAATAGTATATTTTTGTAATTAATTACTATATTTTGTGCCTGTCTTGTTTCTCTTGTTTTATCTTCCACTCATTGGATTTTGTAAACTTAATTCTTGTTATCTGGTGTTTTTGCTGGTGCTGGTTATTTTTGTATATATTTAATACAAAACTAGGCTTCACTTGAAATTCCTATGCGTCACTTGAAATCCCCCCACAGTTTCTTTTAAATCAGATATTAAGCGATCACTTCCTTGTAATTGATTATTTAATCAATTAGGCTGATCCATAAAATCTGTAAAAGAGGCCAGGTCAGAAATGAATTTCTCGCCTGTGATGTGAGGAAAATCTTTACCCTTGGCATCATCAATATCGTCACCGTCAATATTAAAAGAGAATTGGCAGCACTTGTAGACCCCTTTCTGGATTTTGAGGGGAAAGAAGAGGAGAGTTGGGAGAAGTTGCGAGAGCGGGGCGAGAGCGGGTAAGTAGCTTGTGCGGATGCAATTTGATGCGCCTGCACTAGTGCATTCGCACATTCTTGTTTGCATTTGTGCCATTCTTTCGCATTCTAAATTTTAGCTCTAAAACGGATATTATTAATTCAGTATTTGTGACGTTTAAAAAATGTAATTGATCTAGGATATCCTCTGGTAGGTCATTGTCCATCTCTTCCTGTGCATATGAACGACCTCTTTTGAGGTCTTGTCTTGCCAAGGGAATAAGTCCTGTTCTTGTAAATGAGAGATTATAATATAATTTGCTAGAAATCTAATTATCAGTTTTCTGTTGGAAAATCAATTCCATTGAAGTAATTTGCAATTCAGGTGAGTCATTTAAGGCGGATAATAATTTTCTACAGTCTTATCCTCAAATAGATGAGCAAGTGATTTTTAAATGTTATCCTGAGAAACCCTTCGCATCAGCACAGAAATTTATTGACGAATCCTGTTCTAAAATTTCCAGAAGTTGGTGCTTACAGTTTTCCAAAGTTGTGAGTTTTTTTATTTTTTTTAATTTTAGGTCGCATCAACATCTAAGGTCATTAGCGACCACTATTGCTGTTAACGGTATGGTAGCTATGTGGATGAAACGATATGGTGATTGATGATAAGGGGTGAAAGGACGAACACAAATACAACCATGCCCGAGGCGGGACTCGAACCCGCGACCCTTCGGTCCGAGATCACTACGACACTACTGCCTTAGCGATCTCGGCCACCGGGCCGGCGTTGTGAGGTTTGTTATAAGCATTGGCGAAAAATACCCTTTTCAGATATAAACGAAGAAAAAAGACAATTTTGTGAAATAATGGAATTAGGATGTAACTTTCGACATTCCTATATCGCGCGCAACCATCAAATTGCGATCGAATTCATGGTGTCCTATATCTTAATTTCGCTGTCCGTCCGTCAGAATTTCACTGCACTCGATCCCAAATAGCATTAATTATCTCCCGTGCCAACAGAAGTGATTCAAATCATGTAAATACTCCTGAAGTGTAATCATCGCTAGTGCCTGAACTGTTCAGCCGATTTTCTCCATAATTGGTAATCCCTGAACGATGTAAACGATCTCAAAGATTTGCGAGTTTGAAACGGATATTTTGAGACTTATTACACACTTAGGCACTTTCGCTTAATCCTCAAAATTTCACAGGGAGCGGTAGCTCAGTGCATCAACTGATGTCACTGCAGCGCCTCTGACCGGGAGGTCCTAGGTTCGAGTCTTCATGGCGGCAGGATTTTCGACACTAGCTTTTCAGCTAGGTCGAATTTAGTCGTTGATCAACAGTCAATCAGTGTCCGATCAACACCAGGCGAATGCCGGAGCAGTACCCTACCCAACCGGCCACGGGCCGCGCGCGATCATTCCTTCCTCTTCCCTGTCCTATCCTCTCCCCTTACACACACACACACACACACACACACACAAACATGCACTACACTACCAGGTATTCCGGGAGACCGGCCGGGAGCTTAGAGCTTGTCCCGTTTGGGGCGGTGCCCTGCTGGTGGGAGAGTCCTGGTAAGGGAGAACCCCACTAGCCGACGGTAGGTCGGCGCCGGATCTCGCCATCCAGCGGGGGAAGATCACCGCCATCTCCCGATAACAAACACGCACTACACTTACGGGAATAATGAACGGAGCAGTTGACGCGTCCGGAAACACGAAAAACCAAACCAACCTCAAAATTTTCTTCAAAACTTTGTCCTCGCATAACGTAAAAAAGCCTTAAGTGAATGATGCATATCTCATTTTCGTTAAACTCGTTAATTTTTTGAAAATAGCAAAAATTCAATTTTTTCGAAGGGTCATTCTAAAGTACAAAATTGAAGATAGATATTATATTATTCACGAAATCTGATCTTTTAAATTTTTCGAAACTGTGTGTAGTTCTCGCGTAATTTTGATGAAATGTAGATATTTTTTAATTTTTTATAAATTTTTTATAAATTTTTTCTCCAAAAATGCCACCAAATATTTCCTTAAAATTTTCTCCTCGTATATATCGAATGACCTAAAACACTGGTGCTAGTCTTATTTCCGGCGAACTCTGTATTCTTGAAAATTGCAGAAGTTTATATTTCAAAAGTAGAAAATTGAAGACGTAGATATTTGCCTTAAACAAAATCTGTTTTAAAAATCATTTCTTTAAAAAAGGCCATGTAGTAAAATTTTTTGAAAAATATAGTATTTTCACGTAATTTTGGATTCAAATTATGCTACTTTTAAAAATAATAACGTTTTCTGGAAAACCGTTCTAATTATGTATGTATGTTTAAGGCAAGAAAGGCAACTATATAAATCACACTAATTTACATACTGATCTTCTCTTGTCCACAAAATTTGTTGGCTAATTTTAGGACATAAAATAATAACCACAGTTTTTAAGAATCAAAAAACTCTTCCTGAATTTTGGCTTTGAAGGCAGTTCCAATTTCTCTTTTGAGGAAATACTGTGTTTAAATCGATGTTAAGATATTGTACTAAAATGAATAGTGGATCGGTTGTATATAATTTATAAGTAGTGAATTTTCACTCTGTGCAGCAAAAGAATGTTGGATTGGAATTAAATGCTGCAAGCTAAAAAGAAATTTTTCTGGGTGACCCGTCCATGGCAAACAATTACTTTCCTAGTCACACGAACCGATTATCATCCATAAACGTTTCCCTTTCCCGGCTGAGTTTTCTCGCTCCGGAAAACCTCGTCCGGTAGCTTCAATTCCCTCTCATTTCGACCAGTGGGTTGCATTTCGCGGAAGTCCCCTCCCCCACTGGATGAGAGTGCTACATAAAACGGCTACATCCGCCTTGAGTGCTTTGAGCGTGACGAAAAGGCATGCCCGTCCGTTGACATGGTCGATCTATCCCCTTGCAAAAACCTCCTCTGCATGGGGTGTCTGGATCACAATTTTATTTGCGCAATGTTTCGAGACCTCGCTCTGAATATTGTTTTGTAGAATACGAATTTTGTTTGTAAGTGTAGTCATAATATGATTTTTTTATAGTTTCAATGCTGTTTGTTGTTACTCCCTGCTAATTACAAAAAATTGGAGCGAAATAAAGATACTTCTAAGAGTGTATTACTATTTTTATTTATATTACTATTATGTTATTATTATTATGTTATTATTATTATTATTATTATTATTATTATTTTCACAACTTTTGGGAACAGGTTTTAGGAGTCACACATATATTTCTTTCAAAGCATGATTTCCATAGAACAATACTTTTAACAAACATATATTTATTTTAAGAACTAATTAAAGAGTAAACATTTCTACGAATATAAATTAACACACTTAAATTAATTTATAAATCAAACGGTAAATAATTCTTTAACACATATATGTATTTAGAAACCCCTAAATGTTCTGACTAAAGAACATGGGCTCAGAATCACCGCTTTCTGTAGATTAAAGATAGTGTTTGTCTCGAACCCTGGTTTATTCAGAGAGTGCTTCAGGACGGTACGTATCACACCTGTTGCTGAGAGGACGATAGGTACAATATCCACGAACAATACATGGCACTGCTTCTTTACAACTTGTATTAGTTCTCTGGACTTTTGAATTTTAAGTTTTTGTGTTCTGCCGAGGTTGCTGGTATCTACAACTGCTGTCTATTAGGCATACTTTCCTTTTAGGTGTACCCCAAAGCATGATATCCGGGCTGTTATAATGGACTGTTCTGTGCGTCAATACGCTTCGGTCCCAGTATAGATTACACATTGTTATCGATGACATTTTGTGGGTAATACTTGTAGTAGGGTGTATCAAATTCACCAGCAATTCCACATTTCCTTGAAAGCTTGACGAGGATGATTTGTGCTGCCATATCGTGCCTCTGTTTATATTCCGTTGGGGCCAGCATTCTGCCAACCTGTAGTGATGCGCTGGATCGCTTCTTGGTCTCCACCACAAGTTCGGCATACATCAGAAGGCACTTCGGGGTCTTTAATAATGTGCTTGAGATACATTTCTGTCGCAATTACTTGGTCCTGAATAGCTATCAAGAATCCTTATTGCAGTATAATTGTCAAACAGGCTGTCTTCATTTAGTTTTGTAGACAGCTCTAATTATTCCATAAACTCCTCAAAAGATAAAGGGGCAATCTTCTTGAAAGGATTGCCATTAGAAAAATCAAAGTTGCTTTCTAAGTACACCTGAACATTTTCATAACATGCTTTGAAATCTGCGGCGATTTGATTGTGTATATCTTCACTCACATAATTTTTTGCCTATAGAAAACGAGACCCGAAGAACTTGTCTTCATTTTTGATTTGAATTTGATTCAACAGAGTTCTCATTATTCCAAATAGTTATGTAGATACCGTATCCGATTTCTGCAACAATTTGTTACTCTTTCTAAAAGAGTACATACATTTTTAGAAAAATGGAAATATAATGATGTTTTGCGGAATTTAATATTCTACATTTTGCGATCTTCAAAATGTTCCTGTGACAAGATGATTTAGAGTAGCTGTCAGATAAAGAAACAAAATATGACATTAAGGCAGGAAATATCTTAAGAATCTGGCTGGTCCACGACTGAACCATCGTGTGGGAACATATTTAACCCACTCAACCCTTTCAAGTTCGGCATATTCAACACACTCAATTCCTTTCTTCTTAGCGGTGATACCTGGAAATGACTGTAAATTTTCAGAACAACACCTTCAACATCATAATTTAGTTTATACAAGGCACATTTGAAAGTATTGTAAAGCACGTGTGCTAAACGTCCTGCTTTCAGAAGATTATGGTTTTTTTTCTTTGCCAAAGTGTACGTCCGTAAGTTGGCCTGTGTAAACCAAAATTTGCATTTGTATTGTCTGCACTAAATGAAACTTCATTGCTCATTTTAAGTCCCAAAATGTAGTAAAAGTTGAAGAATATTATTACTTTCAGCATCTGAAGTTTCAGCTGAACATTCATAAACTCTAGAAGAACCCAAAAAGCAGCAAGCCATCAGAGAAAGTCTGAGCCAGCAGCGGCATCGCGTATACATACTGCAGTTTTTACAGAGCTGCGTTTGAAGTAAATAAGCTGTTACGGTGTCATCCAATCGGAAGGCTGAACACCACCATTATGACGTCACTGTAGTGACGAGTAAGGTCCCGATTGGATAGCATCGTAACAATTGATCAAATGTCAGGCGCTGCAAAGTAAAATCCGCAGTATAATTGGCGGCTGGGCGCCCGGAAAAGTAGAATATATTTGGACTGTGAGCGAGTGTGCTGTAGTTATAGTCGCGGATTTCGATACACCGCGTACGCTAAGAAATTTGTTTATTCTGTGGGAACTGTTAGTGAGGAGGCTTAGGACTTCTACATCTATTGGTGAAATTGTGAACGGCTACGAACTCTTTCTCTTCTGGCTAGTTGGACTACCCCGGCTTTGTTTATTATACGATTTGGATTGTGACATTTAGTAAAGCAGAAAACTCAATAAACTGTCATATTTGGTACTTCAGTCTTCCTGTCTTTTGATACATATCATTAGCACAAAAAGAAAGTGCTAGCTATAACTCAAAGGAGAAACAACGCTCACGATAACTGCAAGACAGCCAGACTGCCGCTGCCAGTATGATTGGTTGACTGATTCCGGGCCCATCAACTACTATGGTAATTCGTCCCGTAAATGTAGTGCGTGCTTTTTCTCAGGAAGTGGCGGTGGTCTTTCCCCACGGGATGGCCAGATCCAGCGTCGACCTATCGTTGGCTAGCGTGGTTTTCCCCAACCAAGTATCTCCCACCAGCGAGGCACCGGGACAAGCTCCCGACCGGTCTCCCGAAATATGTGGTAGTGTAGTGCATGTTAGTGTAAGTGGAAAGGTTAGGACAAGGAAGAGGAAGGACAAATCGCGCGCGGTCCGTGGCCCGTTTGTTAGGGTACTGCTCCGGCATTCGCCTAGTGTTGATCGGAGAAACCACGGAAATCTACCGGACAGACCAGTCGGTCTCTAGAATTCTCCTCCAGGCAGCGTCTGAATTCGACCTAGCTGAAAAGCTAGTGCTGTCGGGACTCGAACCTAGGTCCTCCCGGCCAGATGCGGTGCAGTGACATCAGTTGATGCACTGAGCCACCACTCCCGGTGTCAGTATGATTCACTGACGGGTCATTCAGTTCAAAATCTCACCAATACCGTGCACTTTAGCGGAAGATATGGAACTACAGAAGCTACTAAATAATGTGTTGTGCGCTACCGCATTCTAACGGTAAGAAATGAATGATTTCGACAGGGGAACAATATAAATCTATACTCTTCATTTAAACAGCAAAGAAGTGTTAAGCCTACTATACAAAAATGGCGACATAAAAATATTAATAAACATAAAATTTTGCGACACATCTACGAGGGCCTCGCGGCACATCGGTTGAAAATCGATTCTTTAAAAGAGTATATCAGTGAATTAATTAATCAATCGATCTTGTATCTTGCGTGGCGAGGCCCACGTTATCAGACTTACTCTTCCACCTGACCACACATGTCGCTGTGCTTCCTTCGCCATCTAACAGGGAAAGAAGGTATTACTCAGGTGACGAGATTTGCGATTTGAATTTGGCTCCTTTTACAAGCACTAAATCTACATCGTGAGACGGCTGACTTTACTCTGCCACTGAAGAAAGGTCCACGAAGGATTATTTTCGCCCTTCAAAACCTACTACATGAGCGCACGAGCTTGAAAATTTAATGTACAATGTGCGATTGTGCCAAAGTGGTCGCTTCTAGAGGCTCGGAGGGTAAGTGGATATTAAATAGAAACCCACACAGCAGCAGAAAATATTTTATTTTTCATTTAAACTTTCAATTGTTTAATATCATCCAGTAATGTGTTGCATAAAAATGTATTCGAAAAAAGTTCTTCTATCAATTAATACACAATTTTCTGCTATTTTATGTTTAACAGAAACAAATTAAAAAATAATTATAGAGATGAATTTAATTTATTCTGCAAAAACTTACTATTTAATTAATGGTACTCAAATAACATTTTGAGTTACTATAGACGAATATGCATTAGTTTCCTCGTCTTTGCTTCATTATTTCTTAGTTTGAATCACTATCCTCTTCTTCACTCAGAAATGTGCAGTAACTGCTTACCACGACGATGACAAACACTTCAAAGGCTGAAAAATGAAAATATCATGTTTGTAAAACTATCCAGAAAACTATTATGACTGAAAATAATAACATTGGTTTTCTTGATATTGCATTTATGTCCAGAGCTCTGCAGAATTTCTCTTTTCTTGCCCTTAGTTATACTGAAAATGAGAACCTCTAGAGCTGGATTCATTAAAGTTAGCTCACTTCGCTACCTTCACTTTTACACACACACACACTCACGTATTTATATAGTAATAGTACGTCCTTTATATTTGATACCGGTTGCCAGTAGTGGGTCATAAAATAAACAGCTTTGTTATTTTATGTCATTTATTGCTAAATTTTCCAAAGTTTCGGAAACACTTTTCCCATCATCAGGTGTATTTTAAAACTCAATTACACATTACTAACAGTTATCTATGACTATCCTAAGATTGCTCATGTTTTATTTATCTAAAATACTTTTAAAAACATTAAATTGTTCTATTTAAATTCAATTATAAATTGTCATTTTATCATTAAACATATTTTAAAAACATATATAACATATCGTTTTCTTAATTTTACAATTATTATATCAATTTGTTTAGGACAAAATATAAATTTCTTGCTCACCTTTGTATAGTTTGCACTATATATGCAATGCTGCGTTATTGCTTGCTTTCATTTTTATTTGACTTTAACGGCCTGTTATAAGATTCGATTTTGATAAACATTCTTTAAAATGAGGGGGCACTTTATACGAAGCCCTTGCGCTATTTTCAAAATTTTCTCAAAAATGGCTCCAATTTTTAATTCTTTTTGAAAGAAAAGAGTAAAATCCACATACAAAGATGGCATGGGTGAGTTTTCACTGCAAACTATGCATTTTCGAAAATTTCATAAGTTTCAATTTTTCCGGCTTCTTCCTACAACTCCAGAATAAAAGGTAGAGATTTTTCCTTCAAGTAATATTATTCCCCATGATGTTTCCATATATTCGTTCACGAAGATCATGTACATCCTTTTGAAAATTTTAGTAGTTTTCGCGCAGTATTAGGAGCAGTATTTGTAATTAAAAAATAACAAAAAGCAGTTCCTAATTTTTCTTTAAATTGTTAGGAGAGATAGTGCCAAATGTCAGATATCAGATCAGACAAATATCAGATTTCATAAACGCCATATTGCTCTATCATTTCGTTTTTAAAAATATTATAATTTTTTTTACTTGTCTCTCATGCCGATAATATTTACAATAGAGGCGATTTGTTCACATTATTGCATTTATGAGCACATGTTCTTTAAATGATGTCTTATAAAGTTTTTTTAAAAACTAGACAGTTTTCTACGAAAATGAGCTGAAAATTCCGCATTTTGAAAAACGCTCAAACGACATTCTCTCGAAAAATGGATTCAAATTTGTTCTTCAAACTTTTCGTGCCACTAGTGATAATTGAACTGTTTAATATGACGTTAAGATATATTTGGTGTATTCTTTTGTTTGTTTGTTTTCAAAAATTACACAAATTTAAGTTTTTTAAAATCTCTCACGCCGTTAATGTTAACATTTCCAGATTTGTATTCACACTTGCATTTGTGGGTTGAAGTATTTTAAATGGAATTCAGTGAAGTTTTTCGAAAACATAGAAATGTTTTGTGTAAAAGAGCTTCAAAATTTGCATTTACAGGAACACTTCAAAGCCATTTTCTTAAAAACAGCTCCAAATTTTTCGATGAAACTTTCCATTCAGGACGAATTTTGGCTCTTATCTGATGTTATTAACCTAATATTTCGGTTTAATTATTTGGAAACCGAAAAATTGACAAAATTAAAAAAGAAAGTGTACTTTGGGTGACCATAGATGGTAGCTGGCAAAAGCATGTGGCAAGACAGAAAAGCTAGACCAGACCAAACAAATTAGAAAACTACCGAATTAGTTCTTTCATTAATGTCATGTGCATTGTTTCGAAACTATTTTGTACTTTTCGCACAATATTGCGTACAATATTTGTAATTTATAAAAAAAAAAGATTTTCTCACAAAACGGTTCCAAAGTTTTTAAAAAACTTTTGTTAGTGTTAGTCTCAAATGAACTCTATATGACATAAACGCATATTGCTATTCTTTTCTTTTTTCAACAATAACAAAAATGTATTTCTTTACTTGTGTCTTACGACGCTAATATTTACATTAGTTGCTATTTGTTTACATTATTGTATTTATGAGTACAGGTGCTCAAATAATGTCATATAAAGTTTCTCGATAACTTTATGTTCTGTGAAAATGAGCTCAAATTGCCGCATTTTGGGAAACGCTCAAATGTCATTTTCTTGAAAATGCCTCCAATTTTATTTCAAACTTCCCTAAAGGCTATTGCTAATTGCACTGTTTAATATAACGTAAAGTTCATTTTGGTGTATTCTTCTTTTTTCCAAAAATTACACAAATGTAGTTTTTTAATATCTTTCACGCCGTAAATATGCATGTATGCAATTTATTTATTTAATTTAATTTACATCACCATCAATTTGTATACTTTATTTCAGTTGTGATTGGAAGTGCTTCCAATGACGTCAAATGAAGTTCTCCGAAAACTGAATAGATTCATGTGAAAAGAGCCTCAAATTTCGCATTTCCAGTAACGCTTAAACGCCATTTTCTTAAAAACGGCTTTAAATTTTTGAATGATTTTTTCTTCAACCGCGAATTGTTGTTCATAATCAGTTCTTTCAATAAGGTCATGTACAGTTTTTTAATGTTAATAGCGTTTAAAAATCTTGCGTGCAACATGTGCAAATTAAAAACAAAATAAGTTTCTCAAAAACGGCTCCAAATCTTTTCTTGATCCTTTTGGTAGGGATAGTCCTAAACGCACTCCATAAGATATCATAAACGCCATAGTGATCTATAGTTTTGTTTTGTCAAAAATTACAATAACGTAATTTTTTGGTCTTGTCTTTCACGTCGTTATTATTAACATTAGTGGCAACATGTTTACATTATTGTATTTATGAGTGCATGTTCTTCAAATAATGTCATATAGAGTTTCTCGAAAACAATTTTTTCTGAAAATGAGCTCAAATTTCTGCATTTAGAGAAACTCTTAAAAATACCAAATTTTCAAAAATGACTCCGAAGTTTTTCTTCCGGTTTATCCATCAAATAGTGCCAATTACACTGTTTAATATGACATAAAGGTGATCTTAGTATCCTTTTGTTTTTCAAAAATTACGCATTTTTTTGAAAAAGTCTTCAAGCCGTTAATATGCACATTTCCTTGGATTATACAAATCGCAGGAACATTGCAGTGTATACAACACTATTGCATTTGTGAGTGGAAGTGCTTTAAAAGACTTTCAATGAAGTATTTCGAAAACTCAAAAATTGTCTATGAAAAAGAGTTTCAAGTTTCGCAATTAGAGGAACGTTCAAATGCAATTACGCTTCGAAAAACGACTTCAGTTATTTTAAAATGAACACTGTCATTAAGACGAGGTTGTACTCTTCTTTGATATTCTCAAACTAGATGAATTTGACGTGTCGGATGTTGTCAACTGTTTCAAAAGTATTTTCAAGTGTTGAAAATTTCTTTCATGCTCCAGTTATTTCAGGCCTAGCTTTGTTCAAATATGTTCTTACAGTATCTGGCATTGAACTTACTCATAGTAGCTATTAATTTTATACTACTTCCGTTCAAAAATTCCAAACACCCAATGGCCTTGTGTATTACCTCCTCACGGGATATGAACTTAAATGATTGAAACGTTAAATAATTTAATAGATATGATTTAGTAGGTGATATTTACTGCTTGCTTTCCTATTAGGACTTCCGTCACATGTTTACCTATTGGAACAGTATTGAAATGCTACCTTCAGAGTACTAATTACTTAAATCAATTTATTTATTATGTGTTGCATGTCAAAAGAATTTGGATTTAAAATGGTCCAATAAAAACATTTTGTATTAAACGAACGTTTTATATAATGTTATTTATATGATTTCAATTGTTTCAATTAAGTATTTTTTAAAAATTATAGCGATTTCTATTACTATAAGTCTTCTTGTAACACACATATATATATATATATATATATATATATATATATATATATATATATATATATATAGAGAGAGAGAGAGAGAGAGAGAGAGATTACCAGAGGAAGTCTCTAACAGGTAAGAATGAACTAGCTTATTAAATATATCTTGTTGCTAATATTACTTGTTTTATTAAAATACTTCCACTATTTTTTTGATACGTTCGAATGTTGTTAGTACAAGAAATACTAATATATTGTTAAGACCATCATTTTGAATACCTAATTAATACAGAAGTTTGTTAAAACACCACTTTTAAGGTTATAATTTATTCGCACAAAACATTAGTGAATTTCTTAACTCGAACATATTGATGTCTTATTGTAATTCATTGTACACTTAGTTCACACACCTTTACGAATGAGAATTTATCACGAAACAAAATAAGAAGGAATGTTACATAACGAAAAACTTCCTTAGCCTGACCATAGCCGGCGAGAACATCAAAAACCATTGTATGAATGGGGGGATACATAGTTTCAAAAGTTGGCTGTTCTGACCGGAAGTAGGTACAGACGCCACATAGTAAATTCAGTCCCTCCTCACGCTCGGATCGTGGACTGATAGTAGAGGTACTGCTCAGTCATTTGCCTGATATTAATCACAAAAAACACAAATAAACACCCATCAAAGCAACCTCAATACAAATCAAAGCAACCGCAAAATACCGCAACAACCGCTAGAACTATCCTACAGACACGCTCGACCCAGCTTTCCGATGACGCCTTATGAAATGCTCCCAGAATTAGATATCTTAAATAAATTAAATCAAAATAATAATCCAGTGTAATATATTCAACGCGTCATTTAAACTCTTTTTAAAACAAATTAACAAAATTTACTTTTTGTTTAAATTATTTTCTATAATTATGTTCACGGACTTCTTACCTTCTAGATTGATTTTATTGAATGTTATTTCTTATAATTCAGAAAATATTATTTACACTGGCACTCTAAAAATCACATTACAAAAGTGGTTAATGACTCTAAGATCATTAAAACAGTAGGCATACCCCGGCCTGGCCGAAGCAGCAACTTCGCTAACAAGCGAAGCTCAGATAAGACGATGAAATATCAGTTGCTCTCACCTCCACGAAACAAATGGCAGAAAGTGAGAGCGTCGTTGAAAACAGGTTCTCCGCTCGGATAGACGCAAATGTTGCCTGCGACGATCACAACACAACGCACGAACATGAATGCGGCTGCCAGCCACAGCCAAACTCTGAGAAGTATCTCGGATTGCTTTGGGAGCAGAAAATCGTTTATGAAATGTGGACATACTTTACGAGTATTGTAGTAGTGTATTATTACCAGGGTACAGTGTAAAAGTATGAAATGCAATATACTTTAGGGAAACTGTCATTTTCTTATAACTTTGAGAAGGCTGTTCTTCATACTTTCTGGTATACGTACATATACGTAGTATAGAGAAAGTTATGTAATGCTGCGGAAAATCGATTTCGAGAATTCAATGGAAATATACGTTTTGAGGTTCCCTGATACCAAAAACGGTTTTTTAAAGCGTTCCTTACAAAGCGCTTAAACCACACGTAGAATTTGTTTTCCAAAATGGATATTCCTCGGTCGATCTGGCTCGAATCCGACCGCTGAAACTGAAAAACATTCTTTGAAATTTGGGGTTACTTTACAAAAATGGTCCAGCGACATTTTAAAAAGTAACCCTCTCAATAATGGTTCCAATTTTTCTTTAAATTTTTTGAAAGAAGAGAGTAAAATACATTTATAAAGATACCATAGGTCCATTTTTGACTGTCAACTCTGAATTTTCGAAACTATCAAAACTGTCACAATTTTTCGGCTTATTCCTACCATTACAAAATTGAAGACAGAGATTTTTCCGTCAAGTAATTTTTTCATAGTTGGTTCTTTCATTAACGTAATGTACATTTTCTGAAAATTATAGTCGTCTTCACGCAATATTGCGTCCAATAAGCGAAATATTAAAAAATAACAAAAACGAGATTTTCTCAAACCCTGCTCTAATATTTTCTTTGAAATTTTGGTAGCAATAGTGCTAAATATACTCAATGACATGATATTAACACTATTTCGCATCGTATTATTTTGTTTTTCAAAATTGCAAAAAAATGCTTGTTTTTCACGTTGTTAATATTTTCAATAGCAGGAATTTGTTCAGATTTCTGCATTTATTACTATATGTTCTTTAAATGATGTCTTAAAAAACTTCTAGAAAACTCAAAAGTGAAAACGAGTTGACGTTTACAGAAATGTTTTATTCAAGACATCTGTCCTTCCGTTCCTCTGTCCGTCAATCTATGAATGCCACTAGCGCCTAAACCATACGTACGATTTTCCAAAATTAATATTTCACGGTTTTAATGGCTCGACTCTAACCTCAAGATTTTGAAAACCATTCTCTAAAATTTGGGGTTACTTTATATGAATCCACGTCAAAATTTCCTCAAAAATGCCTCAAACTTTTTTCCTTAAATATCTTGTAAGAATGGAGTAAAGTACAAAACGGATGGTGTAGGTCCAATTTTCACTATTAATTCCGAATTATCGAAAATTTCAAAAATTAGAATATTTTCCGCGTCTTCCTACAACTCCAGAAATAAAGATAGTAATTGTTATTCAAATAAAATTTGTTCTCCATTTGTTTTATCATTAAGATCCTGAACAATTTTTACTTTGTCGTATGTACGTATAAACGGAGTAATATACGTAGTATAGAGAAAGTTATGTAATGCTGCGCAAAAAAACGGCGGATTTTCGGCGGAAAAAAGTCATTGCCGGGCTCTTGTGGCGAAAAAGTTTAAGTTGCTAAGTGAAGAGAAAAAATCCCCTAAAACAGGGCCAGAATCCCTGTTTTGTGGGTTCTTAATGCCGAAAAAACAATTGGAAGCAAAACGTCCGTCCGTCTGTCTGTTCGTCCGTTTGTTCATCCACCTGTCTGTCAGTTCGTCTGTCCGTCTCTCCGTCTGTCCGTGTGTCTATCCGTCTGTCTATCCGTCTGCCCATCCGCCTGTCCGTCCGTTCGTCTGTGAACACTCCTAGCACCATTCGTACGATCTTCTCCAAATTGAAGAATACCCTGTCTATCTGGCTCCAGTTGAAGCTTTGAAATTTTGAAACACATTCTTAAACATTTGGAAGTACATTACATGAAGCCCCAGGACATTTTCAAAATTTTCTCAAAAACGGCTCCAAATTTTTTCTTTAAATTTCTTTTAAGATAAGAGCAAAATACACTTATAAAGTTGGCATAGGTCAGAATTTCACGATTAACTCTGAATTTTCGAAAATTGCAAAAGTTTGGATTTTCCGGCGTCTTTCTACAATACCAAAATTGAAGACGTGGATTTTTCCTTTAAATGAAATTTGTTGTGCATAAATAATTCTTTCAATTAGGTCATGTAGATTTTTTGAAAATTTTTGTAGTTTTTGTGCAATAGTGCGTGCAATATTTGCAATTTTTAAGTAGAGGAGCTACAGAATGGCACGGACTTTCTCGTAGTATACTTTTCTAATTTCGTTGGAGTGCACGGACATGTTACATTCTCCGGCCAGCTGACATCTATCGTCTCCCAAAGTACATTTATTTGACATTTTCTCAACTTTTCGGATTCTTAATGGTAGAAGAGAAATATTACTTTAAGAATATTAAAAAAAATAAAACCTCGTCCTAAATAGAAATTTTCATTCAAAAATTTGAACCCGGTTTTAAGAAGCAGTTTTACTCACACAATAAGTAATATGTAGTAAATCTGTCCACTATTTTCACCCACACGTATCCTTCGTGTGTTTTCTGTTACTGCTGAAACAGGCGTTTGGCGCAGGTCCATATCGCTGTGTTTCCCGTGGTGACGGCCGTCAATGAGACACATCACGTTGACGGTGCTGCTCACAGAATCAGCTCACATAATAGCTGCAGTATCATATTCGGTGTCTCTTGTTCTTAAACGCCTGGTGGTAGGACACTTAAAGATGCAAGTCTCGTGCTTAGCATTCGTAACCACTCTTTCAGTGTAAAGAAAGCAACTCTGGATTTTCCTGCAAGCCTTCCCGAAATGGCCAACATCACCGCCAGTCCAAGAGATCTGCGATCTGACTGTTTGGCACATGCGAACCACTGGATGACGTCACCGCTTTTGTCACACCGGGTCCCTCGCATCTTATGGTGGGCGTGGCAGTTCTCCCCCCTTTCCCTACCTGCCCGCCTCCAATATATTGTTTGCTGTTGTCATGGGAAAACAGATAACAGCTGCCTGTGTCCTCTGTGCGGCCAACGAAGTGACATCGCATTGGCAGGCATTAATCTCCTTGCTTCCTGAAAATCCTCAGCCACGACGTGGCAGATATCGTCTTCAGTAGTTATCTGTAGCCAACCTGTAGTAACCAGGAGGTTATTCTCTTCAATAAGGATTTCGCTAGTGAGAGCGTTTATTTGCCTTGCCGATTCGGCTCTTTCAGAGAAGCCTGGAACTTTCCATCGCTGGACTTGGTGAGTTCCAGCAGCAAGTCGCCTGTCGCACTGTTTCTAATGTGTGTAACATTAGAGGCCAGGTCTCGAGCTCATAATTGTTCTTCACCTCCTTGAGCATTTCTGCGTGTGTCATCTCGCACATCGAATTTACAACGAGAGCATCGGTACGAGGACAGGTTTTCTCGTCTCTTTCTTTCCTACTGTTTTCCATTCGCATGTCTTCCTTGTAACGCCAGTACCAGAGAAACAGCACGTTCATTCCTTTCGTCGCGTTGAGTCGCTTCTTCACTTCTACAAAACAACCATCCAGCCTTTGTGTCTTTCGGTTTGCATTGTGGTTTTTCTATTTGTCTATCTGTGGTTCTGCCTCTTTGTGTATAGTATATGTCTGTGTGCTTGCCTGTGTGTCTATCTGCTTATATGCCTACTTGTCTGCCTATCTGTCTGCCTATCTGTTTGACAATCTTCCTGGTGGAAATTTAGCGGCTAGAAGGCAGATTATTCACTAAGAATCAAATTCCCTGAATGATGTGGCTGATAACCCGGCTCCTTGAATGTGAAAGATATTTTAATTTTTGGGTATACTTTACATGAAGCTTTGACATTTTAAACATTTTCTCAGAAAGTGTCCAAATTTTTTTTGTTTCATTAGAGAGGAGAGGAAAGTCGCTTGAAAAATGAGCATTTTCGTTGATCTTTTTAATCGTTTGAAAATTGCAAAAATTATAAATAATGTGGGAAAATATGTGCTGTTAGAGCATCATTAGTTTTAACTTTAATAGTTTAACTTTAATAGTTTTAACTTTAAAATGTAAATTTTTGTCATAAATTGCCACAACACATGAAAGGCTGAGTTTACTTACCGCTAACACTTTGATGATGAGTAGCACATGTCCAATAATGCAGAGACCATAGCAAGTCCAGTTAACAAGAAATGCCACTTTAGCCTCTGGAAAAGTAACGTGGTACAAGGAATAGAATGTAAATGACAACAAAAATGTTGTTTAGATACGTCTACAGTAAATATAGTATCTATCCTGATGTTTTTTAAATATTATAGTTTAATGTTTTTGTTTAAAAGAACTGAAGGCAAAAACGGGAGACGATTGTCGGTAACTCCAGAGCGTGTTATTTTAATGACTTCGAAACTGTAAGAAACCCTTTGATAGTTTCTTACCTATGAGTTTTAAGAATATATGATGGCACTGCTTCAAACAATCAAAAATAATGCAAAAATTGTATTCTGAAAAGAAGAAATCAGTACTAGCGTACAGATAGTCACTTTCCAAGTGAATGCAATAGACTCCTCTGTCAACATAAACCATTATTCCACAGGTGCTCCCAAAGGGTGCGAAGCTACGAAGCTTCAACCCCGCCCTTTCCCCTAGTAGCCAGTGGCAAAGATTTTACAATTTCTCTATAGCAAAGTAGGTCATTCAGTATCTCAATGAAATGTCTTCGTTATTAAAATCTGTAAATAAATCAAGTCAATTAAATGTCTACGTTATTAATACCTATAAATAAATCAATATAAAAAATGTAAATTCAGCATTAATTGAAAATTGTGTATAAGAAAACATCAAGAAGACTGGTCAGAAAACCTAAACCGCACAGAAAAATGTTGGTTGCGTCATTACTTGACTTTCTACCTCTTCTTTCATCAAATATTTAGCGATGATTTTTTCATCGCTAAACTGTCATCAATGATTTTAGCGATATCTGAATTAAGTTTGGTCTTGACAAATGTGTAAAGCAAATAAAAGAGAGGCAAAGTGAGAACTTCAGAGAGCATTGATACTGATATGCACACTGTGTTTCTAGCTCTTGAGCCAGGTGAAATTTACAAATATCTAAACATTAGAGAATGTAAAAACATCTCGAAAGACGGTAAAAAAGATACCGCTCACGGAACAGCTTGAACAAGAGTGAGGCTTGTCCTGCAGTCCGCTCTGATCTCCAGGAATAAAATATCTGCAATGGGTACTTTTGCGGTGCCTGTAACCGAGTACAGATTCGGACTAGTGGACTGGAATGAGCAAGACATTTGAATGATTGATTTAAAAACCCGAAAGCATCATGTCGTCGACCCTCGAGTAGATGTACCTACATAGACTTTATGTGTCACATAAGGGAAGAGGAAGAGGCCCCAGACAAATTGAAGCCTCCTGGCATAATTCAATAGTTGGGATGGGAAAGTATGTAGCCATCAGATGACCCACTAGTGAGGCAGGTCATTAAATCTGACTAAAGAATGGGATCAGAGGCACTGTAAGTGTAAAAGAAGAATTGCGAACAAATCTGAGACCCACAGAATAACACAGACACTGAACTTCTGATGCCACTTAACATGAAATGTGAGACACAAAAGCTAAAGAAATCTTAGAGAGACAAACCGCTCAATGGGCAATATCCAAAAGGAATGAACAAGTTGCAGATCAACAATGATCAATTATTTACGTGGATTAAATGGGAAAGAATTAAGCCAAAATCGGAAGCACTGTTTCTATACAGTTAGAGACTCTACTGAGCATCACAAGGAAAGTAACATTAATTTTAACAGTGATATTTAATGTATTATTTATCATTTGAACTGTATAAATCTAAACAACATGTAATAAGTATTGTACCGCAGCTTCTGAGTCAATGACCCCCATCTCGATCAGGTTTTTCGTCCAGTTTCCCTGATCCATTGAGCAAATGCTGAGATGGTCCCTTGTGTTGCTTCTGGACATAAATGTAACTTCATTTTCTGTTTCATTTCTGTGTGTTTCATTTTCTAGAATTCAGTGAGAAATACAATTATTCAAGTTATCGTTTCCATGTTGTCGCGGCAGGAAGTATTATTCCGAAGGACAAATTGGATAAGAGCCCAAAATTTATTGCTTATTTATCCTTGAAAATAGATTTTATTACATGGGAGATTTTTTTTCTTTTTTTCCTTCAAAATTCAAGTAGTTTATAACTTAGTGTAGGGATCACAGAATTTTGAAAATGTCCACACAATTCACTTTTCCCCATAGCACGTCATACGCAGTTTTTACTGCTTTTTGACGTAAAATAAATAAAAAAATCAGTTTTCAGAGCTGTTCAAGATCAGGCATTTAGAACACGGCGTTTAGAACACATTATGATAAAGCGGTTATCAAAATTTCAAGGATGAAAAATGCCACATTTGCCAGGTACAAGTAGAAACCATTAATCATCGTCTCAGCTCGTCCAGTTCTAGCAAAGACCGAATACTGGAAAAGGCACGACAGGGAATGTAGAGACCTCCAATGGCTGATTTGTACCGCCCTCGAATTTCCAAACACATCCCCCAAGTGGTACGAAATCTCACCAAAACCTGTGACTGTTCGACTGTGTAATATTGTACCACCAACAAATTCAAACTGATTGCGCGATAGCGTCAAACAAACCGAATATTGGTATCCAGGATTTGGAGAAAAAAATCGTGTCTACTTGAAGATGTTGTTGTACCATGCGATCTTAACTAAGGAGGGAGAGACGCGTCTTAAGTAAAAGAGATTGAAAATCGAGATCAGCCGAATGTCGGCCGTAAAAGCACCAATAGTCCCGATAGTTATCAAAGCTCTAGGATTTATTCCCCAAACTTTGTGTAAGAACTTGTCTAAACTGCCACGTCATTCAAAAGACTGGTACATGCAAGACAATGCTTTGTTTGGAACATCCCACATTTCGCACGAAGTGTTGTAGAGGCACCGATCGTCCCTAGATCTGCTCTTTAGAAAACTGGTAGCAACTCGGAACAGACTTTATAATTAACCGACCCGCAACAATTTTAAGTCGTGAATGAGTGGAATAATAATAATAGTAATAATAATAGTAGTAATTATTATTATTATTATTATTATTATTATTATTATTATTATTATTATTATCATCATGTTCGCGAAGAATACTATGAGGGTGGTTCGGAAAGTAACGCACAATATTTTTTTTTCTTCCCTGGCATTGCAACTGGAATGGAGAAATTGTCCGACGAGGTAGGTTTTTAAGTTTGCGCTATAGAAGATATTTTGAACTACGAACAACCTGAACTACGAAACAAAAATTGCAAGTATGTTACCGTCGTCAACATGTGAGGAGCAGAGAAGTGTAGTGCGAAATTTATGGGTATAATGCTAGAGAAATTCACAGGGCATGCGTGGCGTGTATGAACCGTGTACTGTATGGACCGTAGTCCGAATATCTCCAGGTGGTGTGCATTCTCTCCGCCGGGGGCTCCGCTCCAGCCGGAACAAACTCCGCGGAGGCGGGCGCACGTGGGGGGGATGTGAAAATGTCTAAAGGACTCCCTTCTCCTCAATAATAATACATTTTATTCCCTAACGTGTGATCAGTTCCTGATTTGTCTTGTTTGTGACCCGATACTTTGGGGGAATTGATATACAAGGAATTTGAGAAACAAGCTCTTTAAACCTTTTGACAACCATTTACCTGGTTTGGTTCAACATAAAATCAATTGCATTTTCCGCAGTGGTAGCAGAAATCTTGTGGTAATCCATAATGAGAGATTGGGACAATTGTTATTCTTGTGGATTGTTATCCCTATCTCTCGTCAATTGTATTTGTTAATTTTTTCATTAATATTATAATTTTAATCCCCTTGTATGTTTTATTTACTTTATAGGAAAAACATGTCATATGTTGATAAAAAATGAAGACCGAAAGCCAGCAATGTGGTACCCGCACGCCTACAGATATATGCGGTAGTGTGCGCCCGTGTGTTTAAGGAGAGGGGAGGGGACACAGATAGGAAAAGACCATCGCGAGCGGTTTTTTTTCTCTTGGTTAGCAATGCTCCGGCTATTAACTGAGATAGAGGGGAGAAATCAGCGACCAGAGCAGCCGGATTCAATAATTCTCCTCCCAGACAGTGGTTGAACTCTCCCCTTCCAAGCTATTTATCTTTAAACAATACTTTACGGAATAGTTTGAAAGTCTGTACGTACCCAAACCAATTTCATGTGAAATAAAATTATTAATATCTATATAAACAGTAATAGCTGCAGTGCCCTGCAACAGAGAAAATACACAAGTGATAAATATAGTCGATTGTTTCATGCAAAAGATGTGTACAATGTTCAACTTTCAAACGTGTTGCTTATTGGGCATATGCCATTTTGATGACAACATTACAGCCTTGTTTGCTTTCCTTCAGATCTGGAGGCATCACGTAACTGTGTAGATTGATCGATTCAAAGCTCAACAGTAGAATAAAGTTATTTTTCGTCTCTCTTTGTATGATTGTTTCATTACATGGCAGCTGCTTGTAGTATAATGATAGTCATTATGGAACATATTTCATTATGGTGCCGGTGTTTGACCAATCACGGAAATTCACAAATCAGACACTAAAAGGTAATTGATCATTGTCCATCATTCTAATTTGTAGTTCGTTAGATACTGAAATTACCTGTAAATATTGATTTATGCATGTTGGTTTTAAGCGTCTCCTACATTATTGAAGTAGTATAGATACCTTTTGCGGCTCTCACACGCTACCGATCTTTTGTAAATGAGATCTCTAAAGGAAGAGAATTTTACGGAGACGTGATGAATTGCAGTTTGACTTAAAAAAAAATTGAAATATTTGTTGAAAAAAACGCAACTAAATCTTCACAGAAAATACAACCCACAACACTAGGATTCGTTGTTAAATTTTATATAGTTAAATTATTCCTAAACGAAGGTTCTAGGGGATTAAAACCTGGAATTTTGAAGGAAAAGGCAACCATAAACGTTTTCCATTCTGTTCTCTACAGCATGCGATATTATTACATATTACATTATATTTTTGCTGGTCCGGCGCTTTCCGATAATGCCCAATACCATCTACGTAAAGGTCGTGTCGCTGCAGGCCATCTTCGTGTGTGACGTCTCGTTTAGAAGCCTTTGATTCCTCATCTTATATGAGAATTTATGCTTTGTGTGGTTTGCACCGACTCACTGACAAGGTTTATTTGCATCATTAATTCAATATTCACTCTCGCAGCAGCTAGAAGTATTAATAGTTGCTTGATAACGATGAAGAATAATGTTATGCGTGTAGTGCAATCGTTCACTTCCCATTAAGGGCAGTGTACCCAATTGAAGAAGGAACTACGATCAAAACCGACCACATGTTTCCATGTCACGTTTTCACGATAACCTTAGGAAAAAATGGAATCTCTCCTATTCATCAACAGGATTTCGTTACACACAGCACTCGAAGATAAGTATTGGCATTCTTATTTCTGTGGAAAGTTTGTGACATAACCTACATTTCTCACGCACTTGGAATGGCACCACACCATCTGTATCCACTAAACGTTTATATTATTCTTGTTAAAAATCCATTTGTGTTATTGCTCACCTCTCAAATTTCAAAATATACTAACTTAAGTCAATATATATTAAATGACAAAAGATCTAAGTCATTTAAGAGAATTGTTTTACCTTGTTTAACTTACTTCCATTATTTCTTTGAAGGAGGTGCACTTCATTTTAATGGAAGTGTAGTTTGCTGCAAGACCTTAGACTATGAAGAAAAGTCACAAAGAAAAATGACAAGGATTTACAGGGTACTTTGAGACGACCAAGACTCAAGACATGAGCCATCCCCACCAAATTATCAGGATGTTCTGCGTGTAAATTCAAACGAGAGAAGGCAGAAAACTCAAGAACAATTTCCTGGGGCATTAGCAGAGAGCTTAGAAACTAACTCAAACTATGATGGAAATTGTGCTCTTCCAACTTTTGATGATCGTCTTCAAAAAGAAAAAAGAATCAATATTGGCGGATTCGGAGATTTTGTACACACAGTGAATAGAGAAGACTATGTCTTCTTAGATTTGGTTTGTGTTTTACCTCTGCCAGTATTATCGTTATCAGAAATGATTCGAACACATTTTTAAGTCAGTGTGCTCAGTCATGACATTGCATTGAAAAGTTTGGGAAATACTTTCCCTAAAGTGATTAGTAATTTCATTTGAGTTAATTTATGTCTTGGACAAGTTGAAGCATTTGCCAGAAAATTAGGAGGACTATTCTCATAGTAGATTCAGTGCTGGAAATGATGTTTTGAGCAGATTAATAAAAGATCTAGATGAGATGATGTGTGCAAGCAAGCTAAATTTATTATTCAACAAATTGAATTATTAATCATTGAACAACAGTGTTACAGATACATTTCTGATTTGTCTGCTTTCTGAAGAATTTTGTTTTCATGCATACAATATTTTTAAGAATTATGGATATGTTGTCTCTCTACAACTATGAACAGTTAGAGCAAGCAATTGAGAATATTTTGAAGTGTGCTAAGGAGAAATCCAAAATATTGTAGATATAATACGCAGTTTCATTAATGTTAGATGAAATTTATATCAACTCTTCCTTAGACAACGAAGGTGGAAATATAGTTGACACTGCATAAAATTATCCAGATGCTGTTATTTCACATCATGTTTTATTACTTATATAAATTCCCTTCATATACATATTTCAGTGTAGATGAGCTTTGTCGCTCTGACACGCAACCAATTTGTTTTTAAATGAGGTCTCTAAGGAATGTCACGAAGACGTGACGAATTACACTTTGGCTTTAAAATATGAAGGTTTTGTCGAAAAAAAAAATGCATCTAAATATTCATGCCATACACAATCAGCAACACTCGGGCAGCATTGTTAAAATCTATTTAAATAAATAACTCCTAACCTGCGCATTATAGGGCCATAAAATTTGGAATTTGGAGGCCAGTAGCCTGAAATACACGTTCCTCGCGCCTTAATCAAAAGAACGAGAGCTTTTTAAATATTCTATTTCATTTTACTGGTCCGGCGCTTCTCGATGCTATCCCTATGTTCAGGGATGACAACAACCTGCAACGTTATGTGAAATTATAGTAATTACTGATATTCAAAGCGATTGAATTGCATGGGTGTATCTCCCAGTTCGGTAAGAAACATAAATAATTTTCCCAAGAGTAGGTCTGTACTTGCCAGGTCCTGTATTTTTGAATAGACAACTGTAAGTAGCTTTCTTCAGAGAAGATAAAAGCTTTTCTAATATTTTTGTCACTATCAAGCAAAGCGAAAAGCTATCTATCAACAAGGTGGTCTAAGTACTTCAAACGTTTTTAAAGGAATTGCTATGAATTGTGCAAAGAAAATATCTCAATAACACTGAATAATCCTTTATTCAAAATTTGTTTCAAACATCAATTTTATTGTTATTTATTTTTATCTGATATTCTGTAAGTACATTCAAAGTTATCTTTATACATTTTTATACAAATGAATACGTTTCGTTAACAACTTCCCTCTTAATATGGAAATGGAAGGATAGAGAAAAGGGTGGAATTTATTATGCGAGATTTTTAGAACAGGTACGCTAGTTTTTAATTTCGTTTCGCATTCTTTTTTAGTCTGGAAACATTATTTCAATACCACTGATATATGTAAAAAATATATGGTGTTATTCGGTCGGTAGTCCGACTTCCATGCCTGGGACTAGTTAAATTCCCATGCTTGGGGGTAAGAACGACATGAGGCGAACATGACGTATTCTCTTCACCGTAACTAGCAAGATCCGCCTGCTTGAGTTAACCCACCTATTTCACACCAGCTCGTTCTATCTCTATTATAAATTTAGTCAGAATTTTGCAAAGTTCTTCCCTTGACATCTGGGAGTCTGGCTTATACCCAGTGAAAATACTAGAAATGATAAAATTTTACTGTTCTTACTGTGAAAATAAAACAAAGTAATCTAGCATACTTTTAGTTCCCATGTCACACGTTCGTTCCATTAAAAAGGCATATACACATTTGAGGTACAAATCTTAATGGAAAGTTTCACTTGGAAGAAATACATCATTTCTACACACCATAACAACCCTTCAAATAAACTGCTTCAAATTTCTGCCACAATACTAAAATGCATTGAAACTATGGTCTTAATATGCTTTAAGTGCCACTGTTTCAGGCTTTGAGCGCTGCTTCATTCTTGGGTGCGTGAAATGCATCAAGACGCCGTAGAGTGATCCCAACTTCTCTTCTATCGCTGCGCCTACAGACTGATTGCCAGATAATACTGTCATTTCTTCCTGCGCTTTGGGTGCAAAAAATTATCTAAATGACATGGGACAACGGAGAGGATTTACGTTATCGCCTTTCTTATGCGAATGGAACTACAAAGCTGAAGAAATACACTGAGAAGTTACAACTTGGAGAAAGAGGACAACTTAGTGCAAGCGACAAAAATGTGAAAAATTTACCACTAATATACTCTCATATTAAAGCCTTGGTCAGAGTATTTTTATTCCTGCTTTTATCAATATATTGTTAAAAACTTCACTGCTTCAGAAACGAATAAAAATGAATGAATTTATCAGTTATATTGTGAATTGTAGTATAGACTATTTGCTTTACTATTAACGTTAGAATAATATTTTCTTGTTGAGGGAAAATATTTATCTTCTGATCGTCTCAAATTTAATTCCTACTCCGTCTTATATTTAAATACAATCTTTCTGGAGGGATTTACTTCCTGTTCTTCCAGATGATATTTTTTATTTTACTTTCATTGTGCTACTAATATGAAGTGCAAAATGTGTTTCCTAGATCTTTCTCACCAACATAATTGAGGCATGCACCGACAGTTGACTTCATTGAAGCCCTTGCAGGAAAAACTAATCCTTCTCATATTCTGTTTGCATCAAAGATCTCTAATAACAGGCTTTGTGTTTATTTGTCCACCAAAGAAGTTGCTGACGATCTAGTTTTCAAAGTTAAATCAATAATTGTATCTGACCATGAATTTACTATAAGACCGCTAATTTCACGCAACAAAAGAATAATTCTTTCCAATGTTTGCCCGAGTATCCCTAACAATCTACTAGAAGATAAGTTATTAGAATTTGGCGTTAAAACTGTGGCATCAATGTCTTTTATTCGTGCAGGTTTCTCTAACCCAAACTTAAACCATATCATGAGTTTCAGAAGACAAACCTACATAGCACCGGAACATGAACTACTCCCGGAGTCTTTCCAAGTAACATTGGATGGTTTACCGCATTGGATATACATCTCATCTGATATCCCTACCTGCTTTCAATGCAAGCTGCAAGGTCATTTTGCTAAGAACTGCCCAAATGGCAACTCACCCCTGCCGCAAGCAGCTATCAGCCCGAAGGTAACAACCTTTCCCTTATCAGACGGTGACCTTTCCGTTTCTCCTGCCCCCGGTCCCGCTCCTGTCATTAACGAGAACGAATTCCCTGATCTCCCAAGTGTTTCACAACCAGATCCTTTACCGGCATTCCCTACAACTTCAGTCTCGGAATCCAAGGCAGAGAAGCCAACGGAAAACACGGTAAAATCAAGAACTAAAAGGCCACTCTCTACTAGTAGTTCCCAAGCGACGTCTCTTCCCGCTAATGTGACAAGAGATCTCGTTACTGAAAAGACTGTCCTCTCTGATTCGGAGATATCTTTAGACTTAGAAGACCCCCCTGTGAAACAAAATAGTGTTCCCCTAAAAAAAATAAAAAACCACCTCAGATAGTAAAGAAGACATTCAATGGTCAGTGACCAAAGAAAAGATTGAAAAGAGCCCAATTAAATACCCGTTATCGATGAATGAATTGTTAAGCTTCTTTGACAAATCTAAAGGTTCCCAGAACATTGCAGAAATTGCTAAAGACTTCTCTCCAGATATTTCACCTATAATTTCAATGTTACGGGATATTTATACCACCCTTCCTAACAAAGGTATTAAAAACAGATGTTCCAGAATAATCAAAAAACTTGAAAGTGCATTGGATTCTGATATGGATACTTCCCAGGCATCTACAGTGTAATACTACGGCCATATATTTCCTGTATTTCCTCATGGATA